>CM066913.1:23374452-23964189 GCA_033964015.1 Scolanthus callimorphus
ACAAGACCAACCATGGCAAGACCGTGTGCAAAGTCAAAGGACTACGCATGAATCTACGTACCACAGAAACAGTGAATTTGGATAGCATGGTGGAACTGTTGGAAGGACATGGGGATCCTGTGCGTCAAATGACCAATCCCCACACCATTCGACGCAATGTGACGACCCGTACGTTACATACCGTACCAGAAACCAAGTCCTTCAAGGTCGTGTACAACAAACGTGTACGACGTGGCATGTACACTTACCCTTATGGGTATTATGGACTTTGAACTTTGTTAAGCAACCCTTCGTGTACAACAAACGTGTACCCTTATGGGTATTATTGACTTTAAGACTGTAACACTTTTAATAAGCAGTGTAAATATAAAGTTATGTAATAAAGAACTTATAAAACCCAAATAGTGTGATTTTGTCTATAAAGGGGGATGACCAAGCATTGGAATGATCATTTGGTGTTGAACACCGCTAAGGATGGTATGTTTTAAAGACCGTCCCATACTAACGTGCCGTAACTTATTGAAACGTATACGTTGTATGCTAGCGTGTTGTGGTGGTGGTATTGGTATTGATGGCACCCAGGAAACCCAAGCAGACCGTAGCACAGAAGAAGAAGAAGAATATCGAACGTCTACTCCAGCAAGCCTATTACGACCCAAAAAATTTTGCTGCTTTGGGCGGTGTTGCCAAACTGGCAAGGGCTATGCGCTCAAAAGGCATAAAAAAGAGCACAGTCTTAGCTTGGATACGGTCTCAACCGTCATATACACTCCATAAACCGTATCGTCGTCGTTTTCCACGCAATCGTATGGTCGTCCAAGGTATCGACGAACAATGGCAAGCGGATTTGCGTGACATGCAAGCGTACAGAACCAAAAATAATGGCTACAACTACATATTAACCGTCATTGACACTGTGCAAAAAGTGGAATATTCAAGAAAATTCAAGTACGGTATACTCTTGGCTGACTTGACGTCAGTCTAAAGTATTCAAGTCGCACTTCACACTTGACGTCAGCCTAGAGTATTCATTCAGAACACGGCTGAATACGTGGCGTACTGTGTCACTCTAGAGTTTCCAAAACTGGTATACCTGATGTCTCAAATCATTCAAGAGTATGACGTGACACGTCAAGTCTTTCAAGCGTATGCTGGTGAAAAATATGATGGTTTTATGGTTGTGCGAAAGTAAAAAAAACATAGGGGTTACTAACCCAAACTCTTAGAAATAAAAGTCCACTTTCTACACACGGCCTGGGATATCTCTTGATAATTCAAGGTGAATCGCTCCGTTTGTTGCGTATTAACATTCGAAGACGCTGGTATACGTGGCGTACCGCGTCACTCGGGTTCAAGACATAGTGGTATACTTCACGTCTCAAATCATTCAAGAGTATGACGTGACACGCCAAGTCTTTCAAGCGTATGCGGCATGATTCGTGTCAAAAAATGAGATGGTTTTATGATTGTGCGAAATGAAAAAACATAGGTACACACGCTCGAACTCTAAAAATTGAAAAAAAACTCACATTCTACACACAGCCTGGAATCAGGTTATTCTGGCCTGGAATATCATTTAAGAATTCAAGGCGAATCGCTCCATTTGAAGACTCTGGTATACGTGGCGTACCGCCGCGTCACTCGATCTCAGGCCGTATACTTCATAACATGACACGTCAGGCTTTCAAGCGTATGCGAATTGAATATGATATATTTACGCGAGCATTTGAAAAGTAAGTGAACGTTCTGCCATTGTAAATCATCACACGGCTAAAAGAATAATGCTTTTCATAGGTGTCCGACAGGAAGATTCGAGCTTAGTTGATCGGGTGGGCTTCCTGTGATAAATCGTCACGTGATCTTCATTTCAAATTTCAGGGGCGGCTACTCAGTTGCTCAGATTTAGTTCGTTGCTCTTTCGCTTTATTCAACTAGTGCTGCGATGTTTTGCGGACTTTTTCCACGGAAATATGCCATAATATGCTGCAAGGGCCCTGCAATGAGCGATGATGATTATCTTTAAGTAAGAAAGTACAAAATCGGTAAGTATTTTACTTGATAGTTGCTTTTGTTTGATGATTTTGTAAGTCGAATGTTTGTGTGTGATAAGAAGATAGGAATGCCCGAAATACAGTTTCCCTGAAATGAACTCTCGTCTTTTACACACGTCCCTGCGTTAATTGTACCTACAAAACCGGTGAAAAAATGTATGATATATATTTTTGGTACAGAAAAGAATCTTTTGGTAGTTATTTTTAGTTATAATTTTCGATTTTTGGCGAACAGTAGATGGT
Source organism: Scolanthus callimorphus (assembly GCA_033964015.1). Lineage (NCBI taxonomy): Eukaryota > Metazoa > Cnidaria > Anthozoa > Actiniaria > Edwardsiidae > Scolanthus > Scolanthus callimorphus. The sequence goes on from CM066913.1 coordinate 23,376,747, forward strand.
ATTGAGATTGCTTAAACTAACGTAAACTTGACTGTAAGGTCATTCTAGTTTCTTTGTTTCTCTAGGCTAATCTTTGCTCTATTGTCATTCTTGCAGTGAAGATTATGAACAGACTTCTTTTAACTTAACAGAGGGATGGAAATAAACAATCAGTGGCCATGACCCCAGCCTGTGTTTGACTAGTGTCTCAGATTCAGTAAGGTAAAAATATACTTATAGTAGGCCATTTACAAACAGTAAAAATTCATTAGTAGAGTGGTTTTCATCCGGCTGTGAAACAAAACTAATAGTCAATGTTTAATAGTGTCTACTAGTCATAATCCAAAGGAGAATAATAGTAATATAATATCTCGTTTATTCCAACCTTTCGCAGCTAAAAGCTGAATTACAGGCTGGTCATTTACATGGACATATATAATAAAAATACAATAAAAATACCTTCATAGTGTATAGTAGTGCATGTACGTATATTTCTTAGTATCTATTTCACAGCCGGATATAAACCATTCTAAGAACCTAGAATTTATGAACATGTTAGGCTAAAACAGAAAGAACATACCGGTATAAACAAGTTGAAACTGTAACAAACATATATCGCTTTAGTAAGCTGCGGAGTATTCACATTTTTGGAAATGATGTTGTTGCAAGACTTCAAGATGTTAAATGTTAGAGTATACTATTACTACTTACCACTGTTGCTCTACATTATTTGAGCAAAAAAATGAAATATTATTAAAAGAAAACCTGCTTGGGTAAGCAGGCAAGAGTTCATTATTAACCAAATATGGTCATAAACTCTTACTTGCGGGTTTTTACTGCAGTATGTGTTACTGCAGGACATGACAATATGACAAAATGTAAAAGCATAAATAAAGTGATCAAAATAATTCAGGACAATTTAACTAATTATGCAGTTTGTATATTTTCTAGGGAGGATGAACATCACTAGAGTGTCTGAGTGTTGGGAGAGAAATAGCTGAAAATTCAGGCTAGTGACACCAAAGCTGGTTCAACAGCTGAAAACTGAAAGTGGGGATAAATTATTCCTTTAGCCTGAATGGGCACTGAACCGATAGCCCTTTATGCCAAAGGCCAAATGGACTGGTATTGACTCAGAGGCCATGAGGGTGAAAAGAATAATTGTTTTAGTCAAATCACACTATACGTCAAATGGACCTACGTACTAGTGTGATTTGACTAAAACAATTAGTCCTCTCACCCTCATTGCCTCTGAGTCAATATTCCATCAGCCCAATTCTGGCTCGAGGAATAATATTGTTAAATATTAAAGTGGTTTCTGTAATTCTGTGAACTCTGTGCTGGCTAATTAATTGTGTTTTCCGAGCGTTCTTGTAGAATCAAACCTTGTAGCTTTTGTGTGTGGGATCGAAGGAAACTGCTAAAAGTTCAGAGTTCACAGAAGTATGAAAAACACAGCTACATACTAGGATAGGCCGTTATCATGCATAATTATATAGCCAGTGCAAAATCCATTGCTGTCAACTGTCCAATTTTGTTTAAATTGGATCGCGTGCACTGAAATTGGACAATTTCTGCATTTTATCATTCAGAATATAATTAATAAGTAACAGGACTCGCAGCCGAGTCCAGAGGAATCATCCATTTTTTTCTTAATTGGACAGCATGGAGTCCTATTATATATGCAAATTGATTAATAATATTTAATAGTTATTAGAAAATGAAATCCAGTTTTCAAATCTACACACCGTATTAGTAAAATTGCAAAGTTTCAAAAGAATTCCTTGAAAACTGGCTAAGATATGAATTTTACTTTTTACAAAAAAAATGTATGGGCAAATCCCTCGAGTCGAGGGTGGACAGGCATCCATGCCTGTCCAGTCTTGTTTCAATGTATTTGCCCATACATTTCTTGCAAAAAATAAGCCTGAATACAAAGTTTTGAAAATTAATATCTCAGTCAGTTTTCAAGCAATCTTCAGAAAACCTTGCAATTTTACTAATACGGATGTGTAGAATTAAGAACTGGATTCTTTTTTTGATAACTATTACATAGTATTAATCAATTTTGCGTGATAACGGCCTATTATTCAAGAGTTCTACACAACTACCAAATTTTGTGATTACTAAAATCTGAAAATAATTTTTGCAATCCTTTACATCAAAATGACCTCAAATTTTCATGCTGAAAATTTTCTTTACTAGTTTCAGTTGTAATGCTTCTAGTTGGTGATTTAAAGATTTTGATGTTTTAGGTAACTCTAGGGAGAGGCCAAACCAGCTCAACATTTTATTCAAATTCAATCAACATCGGTTAAAGATCAATTACATAATAATAATAATAATTATATAGCCAGCTCGAAATCCCATTGTGCCGGCAGATCGATTTTTCTTGAATCGTCCAATTATTTTTTAATTGGATCGCGCGCGCTCTAATTGGACAGTTCGCGCTAAAATTGGACAGTTTGGGTTTGAACATGGATGTTATATAATTAATAAATAACAGGACTCCATGCTTGTCCAATTAAGAAAAAAATGGATGATTCCTCGGAACTCCAAATGGACTCGGCCTGCGCATGGAGTCCTATTATATATACTAATAATAATAATAATAATAATATTAATAATCAGTTTAATTACTCTTTTCGTAGCTTAACAGCTAAATTACAAGAGTGGTCAGTATTCAATTCAATTTACATACATCTCACACACATCAACTATATCTATATGTGACAAACATGCCTAATCGCTTTGTCGAGGCCACAGCTGGGTCGCCCCCAGCAGCGCCAGACATATGTAGATCTAGATTTTTTTAAGTACAGGTCAAAAGCTTGACTTGGCATCATATTTGGCAGGTATCATCCTACTTTATACCCATGATTTTGGCAGTTGGAGAGTTTTAGGCCTTCAAAAACACATCATGTCAAAAAGAATTGAAGAGCAAATAAAAACTGACTTGACATGTCATTGTCAAAAGGTCCTCAACTAGTTTAGATTGATTAACATGCAGACATTTTGCTAAAAAAAAAATATGAACCCCCTGACATACTCACTATGTAATATTCTTTCACGCTAGAACTTGAATTTTGGCGCATGAAGAGGACGAAACGAGTTAGAATTATACATATGTTCATTAAACCATGTTATGTTTTGAGATGCTGTATATAATGACTAAATATGATTACCATTAAATACATTATTGAAAAAGTGTTATGGTGTATATAATTTAAAATGGCCCACTCAGGGGTAGAATTATTTCTTTTTACAGCTGCCATTTGAGAGTGGGCCATGTTCTGGGGAAGCCGTTTTAGTACATGTGAACTCCACAGCCCCGCATAAGTTCAACTCGACCCAAAAAGCCACTGATTCGCTACCAAATGTGAATCCTGTTCAAACTTGTAATAGGGCCAAATTGGCCTAGAAAAAAAAGACCAAAATAGCCATCCAAAACAGTACCAAACTTTACTCCCCGAAAGGGCCCCACATTTGCACTTTTACGCGCTGGTTACATGTTGGTCATCGCGATTTCGAACTGAACACGACAGTAATATACGTAAAATATTCGGACGTTTGCGGGCTGCATGCACGTTGGTCGCGAAGTTTTCAAACTGAATACGCTGGTATACGTAAGATATTCGGGCGGCGTTTGCGTGCTGGTTAGTTGATCATCGCGATTTCAAGCTGAACACGGCAGCATACGTAAGGTATTCGGACGTTTACGAGCTGGTTGCGCATTTGTCGTGAAGTTTTGAAATTGAATACGTCGGTATACGTGAGATATTCGGACGTTTGCGCGCAAGTTACATGTTGGCCATCGCGATTTCAAACTGAACACGTCAGTATACGTGAGATATCCGAACGTTTGACGGCTGGTCTAACGATTTTAGACACAACACGCCAAGCATATGTAAGGTTTCTTAACTATGCAAGCGAAACACCTCCCATTTTCAAGCGTATCCCATTTGAATATCTGAAGTAATTCAAGGGTATGCATTTGAATTCGGAAAAACGCGGCGAATTCAAGTTTCATACTCTAGAGTGACGTGACGACAATCCGATTTGAAAATTTCAGAAGATCCTTGAACACTTGAAGTATACCCATCCGTATTCGAGCGTATACGGGCCCGAATATTCGGCTTTTTGCACAGTGTGACGTGTTATGCAAGTATGCATGGGCAGTACCCTTGAAGAACAAGACGGGACTCAGTTTGATAAAGGCGTTTCAGAAAATATTCAAGGAAGGTCGTGTGCCTGAGAAATTGCAGACGGATGATGGGTCCGAGTTCTTAAATCGAAACTTTCAAGCGTTTCTCAAATCGAAAAACATCCATCACTTTACCACCAAGAGCGAAACCAAAGCCTCCGTCGTCGAACGATTTAATCGTACGTTAAAAACATGGATGTGGCGATGGTTCACCTACAAAGAGACAGTACGTTACATTGACGTGCTTCCGCAACTGATGAACAATTACAATCATTGGTATCATCGAAGCATTCGTCGTGCCCCTGCTGACGTCACGTTAGCCAATGCTCAAGACGTATGGCATACCTTGTACCAGAAGACCAAGGCTAAGAAGAAGAAGAAGAAGCTAAAACCTAAATTTCAAGTGGGAGATTTAGTACGTATAAGTAAAGTCAAACACGTGTTTGCAAAAGGGTATTTACCCAACTGGACGGAAGTAGTGTTTACGATTGCCTATCGGATGACGGCACGGGATCCCTATGCGTATCGACTACGCGAATACGATGGTGCGTTGTTGGAAGGACAATTTTACGAACAAGAATTGCAAAAAGTCAGCATGGATGAACAAAAAGATGTCTTTCGTATCGACAAAATTGTCAAGAGCCGTGGGAAAGGACGTCAAGAAGAGTATTTGGTCCATTGGCGTGGCTGGCCTGACAAGTACGACAGTTGGATCCTAGCAAGTCAAGTGCATAAAATCGTGTGATATACCATCAAAATCAAAGACATCAGTTGCCTCAGGATGTCTGACCGATCGGACCAAGTGATTACGCTGGCAAGCAATGCTATTGAAGATGCCCTTCCCGACAACACCATTGGGGATTCCACCCTACGAACCAAATACCGTATCGATTTGCGCGAAGGATCATGGGAAATGGCCCTTACCAACATCATCTATCCCCACACGTGGAGTTTGCTGCAAAAAGAAGATCTTGACCTATGGGTTCTTTCCACTCACGTGGTAAACCCTAACGAACTATGGTCAATATACACGTTACCCAAAGGAAAGTACACCAAGCTGGAAGATATTGTGAAAGGCATGAAGAGAGTTACTAACAAATTTAACAAGCATGAGCAACAACGTAGATTACGGCCTGACGAACTCACACACAATAGGTTTGAGTTCAAATACAATTATAAAGAGAACATGACCACGATCACGTTAACCAATGACATGATGCTACTACTACGGCCACGATTAGCAATGGCTTTGGGATTCGATACAGTTGGTTCAATCACTGAACTTGAACTCGGGAAGTCCCATGGTATTGCTCGTCTCTTTGGGGTAACTGATGAAACTGTAGGAAAATGGTATATATTTGTAGCCGACAAAAATAATGCTAATGGACTACAGACCTTCACCTCCAGCGTACGTGAACGAGCAGATGTACATCCGTTCCAAAGCTTTTACGTGTACACTAACGTTGTGGACTCGCATATTGTGATGGGAAGTGATGCCAACAATTTGTTACGTACCTTGTTCCTGAAGGAGAACCTGGATTCCCTGTGGAACGAAACTTTCTCAATCCCTACTACTTGCCACTACGTACTCAAATCATAGTTAGGTACCGAAAAAATCGTCATCGAGGACTTTATCCTACGCATGTACCACGTGACTCCAGCCCCTAACGTCAAGTTAAACCAACGTGAACTCATGACAGGATCGAATGCACGTACAGCCAAGTACCCTGTGACGTCAGCCATTGTGAAGACCCGGCAAATTGGTACTGGATCCTTGACCCATTATGAAGGAGACTAGTTCCAGGGACTCGTTCCTAAACGTATGATTTTAGGGATGGTAGAGAATGCTGCCTACAATGGCGACAAAGGGAAGAATCCATTCAATTTCCAAATGTTTGGTTTGTCGACAATCAAAGTAACCGTGGATGGACAAGAGACCCCTATGGAACACTGTCTACCGCTGATGACAAGGATATAGATTTGTACCACATGTTGTTCGATAAAGTGTGTGGTACCTACCGCGGACAAGGACTCAACCTTACGTTCGACGAGTTCAAGGCTGGTTATTCATTGTTTGCCTACGACTTTACACCAGCAGGCAATGCCTCGTCAGGGTACTTCCAACCTCAATATAAAGGGAACGTTGACCTGTACCTGACATTTGGGGATGCCATCGCGCAGGTGAACACCATTGTCGTCTACGGCGAGTTCAACAACACCATCGAGGTGGACCAATTAGGTCAAGTGATTTACGACATTCAAGGATGAACACGGATCAGTTAGAACTGCTAGTACACAACGATCCAAAGTTAAATCCAGTGTTTGGTGGCGTGTTTCCATCAGATTTGCTTCCACCAAAGTACCATTTCCCAATCAAGCCTAGATCATGAACGTGGATCCAAGCGATCGTCCAGAATCTCATTGGTTAGCCGTGACTTCTGGGACAGTTTTGGATTTCCTCTACAAGTGTATGGTCAAGCCATTACGAACTTTTGCAAGTTACGTCCACAACTCGTGCACAACACTCGTAGGATTCAAGCCATGGACTCTGACGTATGTGGACAACATTGTTTGTTCTTCTTGTGGAACCGTGTACGTGGCAAACGTCATGGAACAGTAGCTGCTATGTTTACACCTAATTTACAATGGAACGATCAGAATATTCGCACCTTTGTGCGTGATCGATTTTTACCACAACGACGACAAGCACCTTGTAATCCTAAGCGTAGTCGTCAATGCGCTCTTGTTCAGCGCTCTTTGTTACACATGTTAAAGTTATAATAAAGAAAATGATGTTTCATCACCAAATGTTGTTGTTGTTGTTGTTGGGTATATAGTAAGGTGTAGGTTAAGGCAAAGGTTCATATGGAATCTAGACGTCAGCATGGACGATCGTCGTTTTCGTTGTCCATGTAGCATTTTGGTGGTGGGTCCAAGTCAATCGGGTAAAACCACGTTTACACACCAATTGCTTCAACAAGTCGCTCTTGCGTTCAACAAACAATTTCGAAAATTGTGTATTGTTATGGAGAATGGCAACCGTTGTTTACATCTATTCAACGGAACCTGGGTGTGACCTTCCATCAAGGACTCCCAGACAACGTCACCGACTTGTTTGGTCCTCACGATACTCCAGGTGTGAAGTTTACGGGTCTATGTAAATATTAACTTGAACTCGCAAGGAGAAACTGTTTTGTTAAGATCAAGTGACACATAATGCGCGTCCGTGATTGGCGTAGATTAAAGGTATCAGTGTCATTAGATACATAGGAATTTAGGACTCACACAACAGAGCTGAGACAGACCGGAGTTTTACGGTTGAATCTTATTGTGCTTTCGGAGTTATTTACAAGTCTATATAGTAATCGGAGTTATCGGAGTTATTCACATCTTAGAGAAGCATCAATTGTAAGTAGAATACTGATTTCAGTGATTTCCTGTGTTTGTATTTAACAATGATCTCGAAATAGTTGTATGTTAGCTAATCTAATTTTCCACTGTAGTTCTTACCGCCAATGCTGGTAAAGCAATGCTGGTGCGTCAACGAGGAGGCTTTTTATTACCTGCTCTTCTTGGTGGATTGGCATCGATATTTCTACCGAAAATTGCCAATAAACTCATCTCTAAAATATAAAGTGTTGTTAAACATGACTTTTACGTCAGTTGCTTTCAAGACGTCATCATGTCAACAACAGCAAAAGGTGGTGGAGCTCATCGTATGGTATGGTTCCTGATTATTTAGTAAACATGCTGCGTACCAAGCAAAAAGTGGAAACGGCACCCCAATACCGTGTACTGGCTCGACTGGATGGAGAAATGCAAGCCATTTTGAATGACACTTCACTTCCTCCTGATGTCAAAGTACAACGTTACGATCAAATTCTACAACGTTAGAACCGGCTAACAAGACAAGTAATTATCTTTACTAATATATAGATTTAGCCACTGGCTAAAAGCGGAGCTCCTGGTTATAAAATTTTCTGTGTGAATGAAAGGGATTCCCATGTGTACATGGTTTACATGGTTGCTTTAGAGTCTTCCCTTCACGAGATATTAATTTTTCAAGCATAGATGACGTCATCGATGACGTCATATCACGTGACCACTTCATTTCGCTCATCTAGTGACCTAGACTACACTACCAATGTTTGGTTGTTTTAGAGTCTTCCCTTCACGAGATATAAATTTTTCAAGCATACATGACGTCATCGCTGACGTCATATCACGAGACCACCTCATTTCGCTCATCTGGTGACCTAGACTACACTACCCAAGTTTGGTTGTTTTAGAGTCTTCCCTTCACGAGATATTGATTTTTCAAGCATAGATGACGTCATCTATGACGTCATATCACGAGACCACATCATTTCGCTCATCTGGTGACCTAGACTACACTACCAAAGCTTGGTTGTTTTAGAGTCTTCCCTTCACGAGATATTGATTTTTCAAGCATAGATGACCTCATCGATGACGTCACATCACGTGACCACTTCATGTCGCTCATCTGGTGACCTGGATTACATTACCCAAGTTTAGTTGGTTTAGAGTCTTCCTTTCGTGAGATATTCATTTTTCAAGCGTAGATGACGTCATCGATGACGTCATATCACGTGACCACCTCATTTCGCTCATCTGGTGGCCTAGACTACACTACCCAAGTTTTGTTGTCTTAGAGTCTTCCCTTCACGAGATATTGATTTTTGAAGCATATATGACGTCATCGATGACGTCATATCACGTGACAACCTCATTTCGCTCATCTGGTGGCCTAGACTACACTACCCAAAAGTTTTGTTGTCTTAGAGTCTTCACTTCACGAGATATTGATTTTTCAAGCACAGATGACGTCATCGATGACGTCATATCACGTGACCACCCCATTTTGCTCATCTGGTGGCCTAGACTACACTACCCAAGTTTTGTTGTCTTAGAGTCTTCCCTTCACGAGATATTGATTTTTCAAGCATAGATGACGTCATCGATGACGTCACATCACGTGTCCGTGTTACAGCACCCCCCTTGTGGCATAGACAAAATATCCCAAGTATGGTTGTCTTAGCATGTTCCCTTGAGGAGATATAATTTTTTCTTTGCATACCACAGGGTTCCCATGTGTACACGGACGGACGGACGGACGGACGGACGGACGACGGACGGACGGACGGCGTACGCTATAGGTTTAATACCAGAAAAATAAAGAAAAAATCATATCTCCCGAAGAGTAGCTTCTATAGAAGCCAAACTTGGACAAAGTTTCAAAGACCATAAGAGGAACTCTATACCAAAGTCACGTGCCCTTACGTCATCAATGACGTCATCAAAATGATCCATAATGCCCGTGACGTTCAAAAATCAACTCGATAGTATACTATACGTTTTTCCCTTAGGTATGGTGCTCCGCTTGCGCGGGCCTTCGGCCCGCGCAGGAGCTCCGCTAAAAGGATGAACAGCAGCAACAAGATGATGATGATGATGACACTGAAGAAGAGGATTTGGTTTTACCTACTCCTCCTTCCAAGTCACCTGCTACTCCAAAAACAAAGCGTTTACCAACACCACCATCCGGGACACCACGAAGACGTTCCGTTAGTGTACCAAGAAGAAATCCTCGACCCCTCCGAGAATGGCAACCGTTTTAACTAAAGAGACAATGTTATTCTCTCACTTGTATTATTACAAGAACTTTATAACAGTAATGTCCTTGTATTATTAATAAAATAGTTCTTACACCATGTATCTTGTTTGCTTTAGCCACTTCCAGAATACGGCCACTTCAACACGTGGACAGCCCTTCTTCTTCCATTTACTCCACCTCCATCAATTATGATGATTCTTGTGGGTTTTAAATTACATAAAAAAAATAAACACAAATAATTAATAAATAAACGGATGGTGGTCTAGACGGAGGCCAGGAAGGTCTTTTGTGAAGTGGCGTTTACGACATTTGTTGGTAGAGTGTTCCAGTCTCTTATTGTTCTCGGGAAAAAAGAGTACTTATATGAATCAGTATGTGCAAAAGGGACTTCATCTGGAGTGTTCATGTGTATGGCGACTTTTGTGTATACGTGGGATAAGGTAGTTAGATGTATCAATCAGGAGTTCGTTAGTATGTAGTTTAAAGAGCATAGACAGTCTTTGTTTCTTTCGTCTTTGTTCTAGCGTTTCCCAGTTAAGTTCCGCTAACATATCCGTAACGTTTCATGTGTTATGGTGGCGATTTAACACAAAGCGTGTTGCTCTTCTTTGAACCATCTCTAGATTGTATATGTCCCCTTTCGTATACGGATCCCATGCCTCAGCAGCATATTCCAGTGCAGGTCGGACCAGACTTTTGTATGCCAGTGCCTTGATGAGAGGCGAGTTGATCTTTAGGTTTCGCCTTAAGAAACCAAGAGTTTTGGTTTCCCTTGTTTGTAACTTTGGAGACATGGAGGTTCCATCTAAGATCTGTTGTGAATGTGATGCCGAGGTACTTTGCAGCATCAACGCTTTTCAAAACCTTATCATGCAAGACATAGTCATGGACGATAGGGTCCCGTTTTCGTGTAACTCGCAGGACGTGACATTTGCTGGGATTAAACTCCATCTGCCATGCTTTCTCCCATGCTTCAAGCTTTTGCAGGTATTTTGCAGGCCCTTGCAAAGGGTAGAAATACGTGAAAACCACAACTTGTAGATAAAAGTTCATATCATCCTCTTGAGCATAGGTCTTGAACAGATCTTCGAACTTTGGACATCCATAGTCCTCCAAATTGACATTGGGAATGCTGCGTTTATCCAACAGTCGTTTTTCGTGACACCCTCCTTTGTAGGCGATAGTACCATTTAACTTCAAGTCCTGTGTATACCAGTCTTGCACCACTTGATCCAGTTCCGTGTAGGGTAGAGAATGTTTTCATGCAAAGTCAAATCGTAGACGGTGTATTATATAGGTCTTCTTGGCACAGGCGTAGTCTTTCGCATCTTTGAGATCCTTGAATTTTATGGGGAACGTAAAGTGTTGGCCTTTGGCTTCCTCGTTGTTTTAACCAGCCTCCTTGCACCATAAATTTTGCTTTACGTAGTAGCCATCTAAGTCAATAATGGCTTTGACGTCCATTAATGTTCTACGGCACAGTCAAAGCAACGGTGATTCTTCTCTCTGTTCTTCCATGTTGTTGGGTAGGCTGTGGTCATCATTATTAATTAATGCCGCTGCTTGCGAAAATATCTTGAATTCTTGATCTTGAATTGGTTGTGCTTGCGAGAATATTAATGAGAACCCTATTCCAACACCAAGTGTAGTCCCAAGTGCAGTGCCAAATGCTTTTGCCAGCGACGTTAAGAAATTATCCATTGAATCGTTCCTCCTCCTACAACGGTTAGCAGAGGACGACTGTGATCTCAAACTGAGCTCTCGCCTTTATATACTAGTGGAATGACGTCATCGAAATCCCTGTAATTTGATTGGTGCGTTAAGCACGCCATCTGATTGGTTGCGTGATTCTAGCCTTCTGATTGGTGGATTTCGATCCGATGGTAATTGACCTTTGGACTCTGATGACCTTGGTCCTGTTTCCTCGGTGGTAAGCATTAAAATCTGTGATTGGTGGCTTCGAACCACCAAATTGACCTTTGGACCCTAATGTCTAGCCTTATCCTCCTCATAGGACACTAGGACAGGACACTAGGACAGATAGGACACTACTAGGACAGGTAGGACACTAGGACACTACTAGGGCAAGTAGGACACTAGGACAGATAGGACACTGCTAGGACAAGTAGGACAGATAGGACACTAGGACTATTTGTACTGGGTCCCAGTAGTACGTGTATAAGAGATCAACTCATTAGCATATGTCTCAGTCTCAGTTGGTTTGAGAACGCCGCGCCGTCGACGTCTCTCTGGTCCGATTAAAAGTTCTCTACTCTACACAAGACTTCACAGCCATTCTACAATTAAAGTCTACAGATTTCCATCGTCTCCACCTATTTCTTCTTCCTGACAGCTGTCTACTATTCGCTCGGTGGCGTCTGCAATTTCGGTTTGAATTCAAATGTTGTGCTTATATCCTGTCATTTGCCTCCATGCCGTTTCACTCAAGGGCGAACTGTTTAATTTATTTTACAGGTCCACAGTCGAACCGGGTTCCGCGGGAGCTCTTCTACCGGTGTTTTCCTTCGTCAATAAATACGCGAACCCCGAAGCCGACAATGGCCGCGTGATGGAGCATATTTGTCATACTTCTATCGGCTATTATTCTCTACCGCCATCTCGTCACGCTCCTCTGTAGTAAGCTGGCTTTCAGTATCCCTAGCTTGTCTGCCGCTTAGTTGTTGCCATTACAATTTTTGCTTATGTGTTCGCTGAGTACAGCACAATTTGTAGCTATTATCTCCCCGCTCCCTGTTAGTCTGGCAGAGTTAGTTCGCTTACCACGGATTTATATGGTAATTGCCTCGCCATTTGTTTTGTTTCTGTCATTGCTTTATGCGCATGGGCGACTGGGTGAACCTCGCCGTAAATTTGTCACTCCATTTCTGTGTATGTGGGCGACTGGGTGAACCTCGCCATATAATTTTTCACTCAATTTTTATGCACATAGGCGACTGGGTGAACCTCGCCGTAAATTTGTTCACTCCATTTTCTGTGTTTCTGTGCATGTGGGCGACTGGGTGAACCTCGCCATATAATTTTTCTCTCAATTTTTATGCACATGGGCGACTGGGTGAACCTGGCCGTAATTTCTTTTTTCCACTCCATTTTCTGTGCATGTGGGCGACTGGGTGAACCTCGCCGTCAATTTTTTCACTCCATTTTCTGTGCACATGGGCGACTGGGTGAGCCTCGCCGTAAATTTTTTCACTCCATTTTCTTCTGTGCATGTGGGCAACTGGGAGAACCTCGCCGCAAAATTTTTCACTTCATTTTCTCTGCATGTGGGCGACTGGGTGAACCTCGCCGTAAAATTTTTCACTCCATTTTCTGTGCATGTAGCGACTGGGTGAACCTCGCCGTAAAATGTTTCTCTCTATTTTTATGCACATAGGCGACTGGGTGAACCTCGCCATATAATTTTTCACTCCATTTTCTCGGCATATACTTTGGTGTATTTTCATGGGTCGCATCCCCCTTCTCAGCACTCCTGGAGAGGCTATCTAATGACCTCTGGGCAATGTCGGTTCCTTTTGTCCCTTGGGACATCTGGAATCCGTCCAGTGCCCTGTCCTTGGACGGGGCATTCTTGGTTTGCTGGGTTTGGGGCTGTTCCCTTTTGCCTCGCAGCGTATAGCCATTTCAGTACATGGACGTATATTTATGGGCAGGGGTGCAGCCCCAAACCCAGTAAACTTGTACTTAGCCTCGTGGTGCAGTTATATACACAATGTTAGTTACATGCGATATTCCCTACATAACGAGCTTGAGGGTTGAGTTTTGGGGAGACAATTGGTTGTTCGGGCTCTTATATGTCATGTCTTGCTTGTGCCCCTTTTGTTTAGCCACATATGGCGAGTTTTGTTGGTACGCCTTAACCTATAGCACCTTCCCTCCCAGAAAATCTCCTCAATCTGTCTACCGTCTATTTTGCCTTAGTACTGCGCTCGACCTCGGTTCGACCCAGCCCTATAAAGTGTGTTATTACATGATTGACACGGTTTCCATTGTGTTTTGGAGGTCTCCAACTAACGGACATACCTCGCAAGTAACTTAAAGCCGGGAAGGGATTTGAAATTCTCTAGGGAAGAGAGGGGCTGATGAAAAGAATTGAATAGCTGTAAGTGGAACATCCCGGGTATATACAGAGTTAAATACCTCATTAAATAAACATTAGGTATTTAACTCAGTTAAATACATGGACATTCTACTTACCGCTACCCAATCTAGTCACCCCCAAACTCTTTCCCTAGTGAATTCAAATCCATACACTTATCCCGAGAAAAAAAAAACACCAATAATCTCAGTTTATGCATCTATATGACTATCTGTCTAATTGTTAAATAGAGCGAATTTCATATGACTGTAGTGAGAGCAATCGCAACGTGATTACAGCAATTCTGAATAAAACCTATAGGTGTAATTACAAAGTAATTGCGAATAACTCACGACAGTCATCTGAAATCCGCTCTATTTGCTCCTGCATGATTATCCTTTATGCGCGAATCCCGTTGAACGCCACAAAACACCATATCCGAGAAACGCCTTCACTTGAACCGACTTGAACCATAAAGCGTTTGTCCAGCCTACTTGCTTGGTTTCCTGGCCCATAGAGTGTGTTCAAGCAGGTAAACCTGAAAATACAGATGAAATCGTTTACATATCTTATCTTAGAGAACAACCAACGAGCGCAAAATACCTGAAACTTGCCTTCAGTTACTCCAGCTTGAAGCAGTTCCGATCCATGTTGTTACTCGGCGTTATGCAAATTGACTAGTAGCAGTCAGTGCGTGGTACAAACGAAAATACCGTTTGAATGAGTCGCGCTTTTACAAAAAGCCACTCGATTGACTGGCCTGGCTGTTTTGTACGAAAACAAAAGACATAATTCGTGTTCTGCTAACAAATGAATGCACTCAAGCTGTATATTTTTTGTTTGGACCTTTGTCAATCATGGTTGAATAAAACCTGTCATTCATTTTCTCTGGGGAACGTACGTCTATGAAAACAGCTAAATAACTAACAATAGTTCCTATCGGAATGCGCTACCCTTTTCAATTACAAACTATACTCCTTGTCAAAACTTTGAAATTCAACGAAAAGAATGCATTTCATTTGTTCCTGTTTTCTGAAAACCTTGCCAATCCTGTAATAAGCCAGTTAATTACCTCGATTCTCGGCAATAACCAAATACATCCCGCGGGCCTACGGCCCTTGGGATGTATTTGGGTTATTGCCTCGAATCTCGGTAATTAACTCTTACTTATTGTGATTGCACTTGTTTTCCCTGAGTTATGGGGTAGTTCTAGTTACGGTAAAATTCTGAGTTTCGGGTAGTTTTGTGTAGGACTAGAGGATAGTCATGAATTATGCCAGGATATGTCTGAGTTGTGGGCTAGTTCTGAGTTGTGGGCTAGTTCTGAGTTATGGGTAATTCAGAATTATGGAGAGGACTAGTAGAAAGTAGTTTTGTGTAAGCCTAGAGGGAAGTCATGAATTATCCCAGGATATGTCTGAGTTGTGGTTAGTTCTCAGTTGTGGGCTAGTTCTGAGTTGTGGGTAATTAAGAATTATGAAAAGAACTAGTAGGTAGTAGTTTTGTGTCAGCCTAGAGGATAGTCATGAATTATGCCAGGATATGTCTGAGTTGCAGGATAGTTCTGAGTTGTGGGCTTGTTCTGAGTTATGGGTTATTCAGAATTATATATGGAAAGAACTAGTAGGTAGTAGTTTTGTGTAAGCCTAGAGGATAGTTAGAATTATGCCCGGATATGTCTGAGTTGCCGGATAGTTCTGAGTTATGGGCTAGTTCTGAGTTATGGGTAATTCAGAATTATGGATAGGACTAGTAGGTGGTGAAGTGGTGCTTATACCTGCTTGCAGAGTGTCAGATCAGCGTAGCCAGGCCTACTTTCCCATAACTTATATAGTACAATGGGACCCAGTGCAAATATAGTACAAGTAGGACACTAGGACACTACTAGGACAAGTAGGACAGATAGGACACTACGACACTACTAGGACAAGTAGGACACTAGGACAAGTAGGACACTACTAGGACAAGTAGGACACTAGGACAGATAGGACAGATAGGACAAGTAGGACAGATAGGACACTAGGACAGGTAGGACACTAGGACAGACAGGACAAATAGGACAAGTAGGACAGATAGGACACTACTAGGACACTAGCACAAGTAGGACACTACTAGGACAAGTAGGATACATAGGACAATTTCCGAACACTTTTCGAACACTTCCGATGATCTTCCGAGAACTTCCGACGATCTTCCGAACACTTTTCAAACACTTCCAAAGATCACCCGAACACTTTCCGAAGGTCTTCCGAAGATCTTCCGAACACTTCCGAAGATCACCCGAACACTTTCCGAAAGTCTTCCGAACACTTCCGATGATCTTCCGAACATTTTCCGAATACTTCCGAGCACTTCCGAATACTTTCCGAAGATCTTCCGACCACTTCCGAAGACCTTCCGACCACTTTCCGAAGACCTTCCGAACACTTCCGCTGATCTTCCGAACACTTCCCGAAGACCTTCAAATTGAGATTTTACTTTAGGTTACATATTATAGCGGAGCACCATACTTAGGGAAAAACGTACACTTAATCGAGTTGATTTTTGAACGTCACGGTCTTTATGGATCATTTTGATGACGTCATTGATGGCGTGAGGGAACATGACTTTGGTGTAGAGTTCCTCTTGTGTTCTTTGAAAGTTTGTCCAAGTTTGGCTTCTATAGAAGCTTCCCTTCGGGAGATATGATTTTTTCTTTATTTTTCTGGTATTAAACCTATAGCGTACGCCGTCCGGTGTCCGTCCGTCCGTGTACACATGGGAACCCTGTGGTATGCAAAGAAAAAATTATATCTCATCAAGGGAACATGCTAAGACAACCATACTTGGGATATTTTGTCTATACCACAAGGGGGGTGCTGTAGCTTGGTCACGTGATGTGACGTCATCGATGACGTCATCAATGATTGAAAAATGAATATCTCGTGAAGAGGAGACTCTAAAACAACCAAACTTGGTAGTGTACTCTAGGTCACCAGATGAGCGAAATGAAGTGGTCACGTGATGTGAATTCATCGATGACGTCATCTATGCTTGAAAAATTAATATCTCGTGAAGGGAAGACTCTAAAACAACCAAACTTTGGTAGTGTAGACTAGATAATCACATGAGCGAAATGAAGTGGTCACGTGATGTGACGTCATCGATGACGTCATCTATGCTCGAAAAATTAATATCTCATGAAGGGAAGACTCTAAAACAACCAAACTTGGGTAGTGTAGTCTAGGTCACCAGATGAGCGAAATGAGTTGATCACGTGATATGACGTCAGCGATGACGTCATCTATGCCTGAAAAATTAATATCTCGTGAAGGGAAGACTCTAAACAACCAAACTTTTGTAGTGTAGTCTAGGTCACCAGGTGAGCGAAATAAAGTGGTCACGTGATATGACGTCATCGATGACGTCATCTATGCTTAAAAAATTAATATCTCGTGAAGGGAAGACTCTAAAACAACCAAACTTGGGTAGTGTAGTCTAGATGATATGGTTTCATCGACGACGCAATCTTTGCTTGAAAAAATGTACTCTTTATTGCACTTTTGAATCATTCCATTCGGAGCAATTAATACCTTAATTTTTCTGAAGGAGGTCATCTCACTTGACAGGATGCTTATTTTCGTCCCGTATTTGTATTTTGTCAATGCAGCAACATACCGAAGAAAACACTGTTGTATACATATCAAGAGACATTTTTTCTTAAAAAGCCTAGTCATAGTATAACAAACCATGTACACATGGGAATCCTTTCATTCGCACATAAAATTTTATAACCGGGAGCTCCGCTTTTAGCCAATGGCGCTACGAACTTCGTAGAAGACTGTAACAGGTCAATGTGCTACCCTCGATAAAATAAGGATTATCGTATCGTATGGTATCGTAGAGTGAGAATCTTGTACAACATGAGGACGTCTCATCGATCACCCCAAGCATCTATGCTTAATATTTAAATGCTTAAAAAATAACCCTAATCTAGCTGATGTCTAGATGACGAGCGGAGGCCACAAACAATTTAAGATCACATGGGACTCTGATTCCTGGAAGACAGCGTAGAGCGGACGAATTGAAAGCGATCAGATTTAGCGCTTCTCACAAATTTCTTCGTGGCGCAATGGAGAAAAGCAGTTGAAACCATCAACATTGTTGATTGGAGAGATTATAGCCAAAAATAAAATGATAATTGGTATGGGCAGGGCAGAATACAAAAGGCAAAGAGGTAAATGCGTCGGCCGGGAATCGAACCCGGGTCAACTGCTTGGAAGGCAGCTATGCTCACCACTATACCACCGACGCCTCAGATGCGCAAAGTTTAGTGATCAAATCAAAACATGTTTCTGTTGTCGCTGATTTGAGTCGCTTCGTCTCAATTAAATAGGAACAAAATCATTCGCGAGCAACAATGATGATATGCAGCAAATCTATACGGCAGTGGGCTTGCATCCATCAGGATTCGACAGTAACCCGCACGGGTACATCGTACCATGACACCAGGAACCCATCAATAGGAGTCTCCATCTACTCCACTTAGTCCAGACACATGCATGCAGAATCTATTTTTAGACTGTGGATTTTGAATTTAAACGGCAAATTGGATTTGATGTGCTGGTTTCAACGCGTGCACTCTTTATTTTGAGAGAGGGGCCATAATTTGTACCAATATGACAACTAATTAACGCAGGTTTAAAAAATCTAAAAAAAGTAAAGAAAAACTATTGGGCTTATCTCCGGTGTAATAACCTGTCATTGCTCACAAACTGCGTCACAAAGCTTCCTTTGTTTGGTAGAACGAATCATGATGAAATAAGAACTGAACACAAAGGTGTCCTCTGGAAATGGTTATTACACCGGAGTTAACCCAACTATTGTACTCTTGTGCTTGGCTGCCAACTAATAGGTGATGGTGAATGCTTTAGATGGGCTAGTCGGTAGAGCATGATACTGTTGCCAGTATAAAGCAATGTAGAAATCGATAAGTAAGAGTTAATTACCGAGGATGGGGTCAATACGCGATTTACAGTACCGAGGGCCGTTAGGCCCGAGGGAATGTAAAGCGTATTGACCCCATCCGAGGTAATTAACTGGCTTATTACATGATTGGCAAGGTTTTCAGAAAACAGGAACAAATGAAATGCATTCTTCTCATTGAATTTCAAAGTTTTGACAAGGAGTATAGTTTACAATTGAAAAGGGTAGCGCATTCCGATAGGAACCATTGTTTGTTAGTTAGCTGTTTTCATAGAAGTACGTTCCCCAGAGAAAATGAATGACAGGTTTTATTCAACCATGATTGACAAATCTCCAAACAAAAAATATACAGCTTGAGTGCATTCATTTGTTCAGAACACGAATTATGTCTTTTGTTTTGGAACAAAACAGCCAGGCCAGTCAATCGAGGGGCTTTTTGTAAAAGCGCGACCCATTCAAACGCTATTTTCGTTTGTACCACGCACTGACTGCCTACAAGTCAATTTGCATAACGCTGAGCAACAACATGGAACGGAACTGCTTCAAGCTGGAGTAACTGAAGGCAAGTTTCAGGTATTTTGCACTCGTTGGTTGTTCTCTAAGATAAGATATGTAAACGATTTCATCTGTATTTTCAGGTTTACCTGCTTGAAAACACTCTATGGGCCAGGAAACCAAGCAAGTAGGCTGGACAAACGCTTTATTGTTCAAGTCGGTTCAAGTGAAGGCGTTTCTCGGATATGGTGTTTTGTGGCGTTCAACGGGATTCGCGTATAAAGGAAAATCATGCAGGAGCAAATAGAGCGAATTTCAGATGACTGTCGTGAGTTATTCGCAATTACTTTGTAATTACTCCTATAATGTTTATTCAGAATTGCTGTAATCACGTTGCGATTGGTCTCACTACAGTCATATGAAATCCGCTCAATTTAACAATTAGACAGTCATATAGATGCATAAACGGAGATTATTGGTGTTTTTTTTCTCGGGATAAGTGTATGGATTTGAATTCACTAGGAAAAGAGTTTGGGGGTGACTAGATTGGGTAGCGGTAAGTAGAATGTCCGTGTATTTAACTGAGTTAAATACCTAATGTTTATTTAATGAGGTATTTAACTCTGTATATACCCGGGATGTTCCACTTACAGCTATTCAATTCTTTTCATCAGCCCCTCTCTTCCCTAGAGAATTTCAAATCCCTTCCCGCTTTAAGTTACTTGCGAGGTATGTACGTTAGTTGGAGACCTCAAAAACACAATGGAAACCGTGTCAATCATGTAATAATAAAGAACAATGACTTGGTACAACGTACTAAAAAAGGAAGACATTGATCTAAGAAACTTCTCGGAAGTTCGGCGTGTGAGGTAGGCGACTGTTTTTTCTTTTAGCTGAGGCTGAAAACGAACATTCTACTACGTCGTGGTAGTTAGACAAACGACTAAAATAAAGACTACGCCCAACGTGGGGCTCGAACCCACGACCCTGAGATTAAGAGTCTCATGCTCTACCGACTGAGCTAGCCGGGCCGCTCACATCAAATGCGGCTCTTGAAAACAAAGTGATTATGCACCGCTTGTGATAGAGAAAACATTAAAACATCGATACAGTAATGATGTTGCCCCTTCTACGAAGTTCGTAGCGCCCTTCGCGAGGCAGCAAAAAAAAACGAAAACATCGTTTTCTTCTTAAACAGAGATTTCCGAGTCAAATCGAGCGACATCTGAGAGGCAGTGGCCATCCCCTTACAATACTAACAACGAGGGCCATGTGTTAGAAGACTGTAACAGGTCAATGTGCTACCCTCGATACAATAAGGATTATCGTATCGTATGGTATCGTAGAGTGAGAATCTTGTACAACATGAAGACGTCTCATCGATCACCCCAAGCATCTATGCTTAATATTTAAATGCTTAAAAATAACCCTAATCTAGCTGATGTCTAGATGACGAGCGGAGGCCCCAAACAATTTAAGATGACATGGGACTTTGATTCCTGGAAGACAGCGTAGAGCGGACGAATTGAAAGCGATCAAATTTAGCGCTTCTCACAAATTTCTTCGTGGCGCAATGGAGAAAATCAGTTGTAAACGCAACAGGCGCATGTCGTCCACACTTACTTGGGATAACATTGAAACCATCAACATTGTTGATTGGAGAGATTATAGCCAAAAATAAAATGATAAGGGGTATGGGCAGGGCAGAATACAAAAGGTAAAGAGGTAAATGCGTCGGCCGGGAATCGAACCCGGGTCAACTGCTTGGAAGGCAGCTATGCTCACCACTATACCACCGACACCTCAGATGCGCAAAGTTCAGTGGTCAAATCAAAACATGTTTCTGTTGTCGCTGATTTGTGTCGCTTGGTTTCAATTAAATCGGAACAAAATCATTCGCGAGCAACAATGATGATATGCAGCAAACCTATAGGGCAGTGGGCTTGCATCCATCAGGATTCGACAGTAACCCGCACGGGTACATCGTACCATGACACCAGGAACCCATCAATAGGAGTCTCCATCTACTCCACTTAGTCCAGACACATGCATGCAGAATCTATTTTTAGACTGTGGATTTTGAATTTAAACGGCAAATTGGATTTGATGTGCTGGTTTCAACGCGTGCACTCTTTATTTGGAGAGAGGGGCCATAATTTGTACCAATATGACAACTAATTAACGCAGGTTTAAAAAATCTAAAAAAGTAAAGAAAAACTATTGGGCTTATCTCCGGTGTAATAACCTGTCATTGCTCACAAACTGCGTCACAAAGCTTCCTTTGTTTTGGTAGAACGAATCATGATGAAATAAGAACTGAACACAAAGGTGTCCTCTGGAAATGGTTATTACACCGGAGTTAACCCACTATTGTACTCTTGTGCTTGGCTGCCAACTAATAGGTGATGGAGAATGCTTTAGATGGGCTAGTCGGTAGAGCATGATACTGTTGCCAGTATAAAGCAATGTAGAAATCGATTATAAAGAACAATGACTTGGTACAACGTACTAAAAAGGAAGACATTGATCTAAGAAACTTCTCGGAAGTTCGGCGTGTGAGGTAGGCGACTGTTTTTTTCTTTTAGCTGAGGCTGAAAACGAACATTCTACTACGTCGTGGTAGTTAGACAAACGACTAAAATAAAGACTACGCCCAACGTGGGGCTCGAACCCACGACCCTGAGATTAAGAGTATCATGCTCTACCGACTGAGCTAGCCGGGCCGCTCACATCAAATGCGGCTCTTGAAAACAAAGTGATTACGCACCGCTTGTGATAGAGAAAACATTAAAACATCGATACAGTAATGATGTTGTCCCTTCTACGAAGTTCGTAGCGCCCTTCGCGAGGCAGCAAAAAAACGCAAACATCGTTTTTCTTCTTAAACAGAGATTTCCGAGTCGAATCGAGCGACATCTGAGAGGCAGTGGCCATCCCCTTACAATACTAACAACGAGGGCCATGTGTTAGAAGACTGTAACAGGTCAATGTGCTACCCTCGATACAATAAGGATTATCGTATCGTATGGTATCGTAGAGTGAGAATCTTGTACAACATGAAGACGTCTCATCGATCACCCCAAGCATCTATGCTTAATATTTAAATGCTTAAAAAATAACCCTAATCTAGCTGATGTCTAGATGACGAGCGGAGGCCCCAAACAATTTAAGATGACATGGGACTTTGATTCCTGGAAGACAGCGTAGAGCGGACGAATTGAAAGCGATCAAATTTAGCGCTTCTCACAAATTTCTTCGTGGCGCAATGGAGAAAATCAGTTGTAAACGCAACAGGCGCATGTCGTCCACACTTACTTGGGATAACATTGAAACCATCAACATTGTTGATTGGAGAGATTATAGCCAAAAATAAAATGATAAGGGGTATGGGCAGGGCAGAATACAAAAGGTAAAGAGGTAAATGCGTCGGCCGGGAATCGAACCCGGGTCAACTGCTTGGAAGGCAGCTATGCTCACCACTATACCACCGACACCTCAGATGCGCAAAGTTCAGTGATCAAATCAAAACATGTTTCTGTTGTCGCTGATTTGTGTCGCTTCGTTTCAATTAAATAGGAACAAAATTATTCGCGAGCAACAATGATGATATGCAGCAAACCTATAGGGCAGTGGGCTTGCATCCATCAGGATTCGACAGTAACCCGCACGGGTACATCGTACCATGACACCAGGAACCCATCAATAGGAGTCTCCATCTACTCCACTTAGTCCAGACACATGCATGCAGAATCTATTTTTAGACTGTGGATTTTGAATTTAAACGGCAAATTGGATTTGATGTGCTGGTTTCAACGCGTGCACTCTTTAT
Organism: Scolanthus callimorphus; assembly: GCA_033964015.1. NCBI lineage: Eukaryota > Metazoa > Cnidaria > Anthozoa > Actiniaria > Edwardsiidae > Scolanthus > Scolanthus callimorphus. The sequence continues at coordinate 23,399,950 of CM066913.1, forward strand.
TTTGAGAGAGGGGCCATAATTTGTACCAATATGACAACTAATTAACGCAGGTTTAAAAAATCTAAAAAAGTAAAGAAAAACTATTGGGCTTATCTCCGGTGTAATAACCTGTCATTGCTCACAAACTGCGTCACAAAGCTTCCTTTGTTTGGTAGAACGAATCATGATGAAATAAGAACTGAACACAAAGGTGTCCTCTGGAAATGGTTATTACACCGGAGTTAACCCAACTATTGTACTCTTGTGCTTGGCTGCCAACTAATAGGTGATGGTGAATGCTTTAGATGGGCTAGTCGGTAGAGCATGATACTGTTGCCAGTATAAAGCAATGTAGAAATCGATAAGTAAGAGTTAATTACCGAGGATGGGGTCAATACGCGATTTACAGTACCGAGGGCCGTTAGGCCCGAGGGAATGTAAAGCGTATTGACCCCATCCGAGGTAATTAACTGGCTTATTACATGATTGGCAAGGTTTTCAGAAAACAGGAACAAATGAAATGCATTCTTCTCATTGAATTTCAAAGTTTTGACAAGGAGTATAGTTTACAATTGAAAAGGGTAGCGCATTCCGATAGGAACCATTGTTTGTTAGTTAGCTGTTTTCATAGAAGTACGTTCCCCAGAGAAAATGAATGACAGGTTTTATTCAACCATGATTGACAAAGGTCCAAACAAAAAATATACAGCTTGAGTGCATTCATTTGTTCAGAACACGAATTATGTCTTTTGTTTTGGAACAAAACAGCCAGGCCAGTCAATCGAGGGGCTTTTTGTAAAAGCGCGACCCATTCAAACGCTATTTTCGTTTGTACCACGCACTGACTGCCTACAAGTCAATTTGCATAACGCTGAGCAACAACATGGAACGGAACTGCTTCAAGCTGGAGTAACTGAAGGCAAGTTTCAGGTATTTTGCACTCGTTGGTTGTTCTCTAAGATAAGATATGTAAACGATTTCATCTGTATTTTCAGGTTTACCTGCTTGAAAACACTCTATGGGCCAGGAAACCAAGCAAGTAGGCTGGACAAACGCTTTATTGTTCAAGTCGGTTCAAGTGAAGGCGTTTCTCGGATATGGTGTTTTGTGGCGTTCAACGGGATTCGCGTATAAAGGAAAATCATGCAGGAGCAAATAGAGCGAATTTCAGATGACTGTCGTGAGTTATTCGCAATTACTTTGTAATTACTCCTATAATGTTTATTCAGAATTGCTGTAATCACGTTGCGATTGGTCTCACTACAGTCATATGAAATCCGCTCAATTTAACAATTAGACAGTCATATAGATGCATAAACGGAGATTATTGGTGTTTTTTTTCTCGGGATAAGTGTATGGATTTGAATTCACTAGGAAAAGAGTTTGGGGGTGACTAGATTGGGTAGCGGTAAGTAGAATGTCCGTGTATTTAACTGAGTTAAATACCTAATGTTTATTTAATGAGGTATTTAACTCTGTATATACCCGGGATGTTCCACTTACAGCTATTCAATTCTTTTCATCAGCCCCTCTCTTCCCTAGAGAATTTCAAATCCCTTCCCGGCTTTAAGTTACTTGCGAGGTATGTACGTTAGTTGGAGACCTCAAAAACACAATGGAAACCGTGTCAATCATGTAATAATAAAGAACAATGACTTGGTACAACGTACTAAAAAAGGAAGACATTGATCTAAGAAACTTCTCGGAAGTTCGGCGTGTGAGGTAGGCGACTGTTTTTTCTTTTAGCTGAGGCTGAAAACGAACATTCTACTACGTCGTGGTAGTTAGACAAACGACTAAAATAAAGACTACGCCCAACGTGGGGCTCGAACCCACGACCCTGAGATTAAGAGTCTCATGCTCTACCGACTGAGCTAGCCGGGCCGCTCACATCAAATGCGGCTCTTGAAAACAAAGTGATTATGCACCGCTTGTGATAGAGAAAACATTAAAACATCGATACAGTAATGATGTTGCCCCTTCTACGAAGTTCGTAGCGCCCTTCGCGAGGCAGCAAAAAAAACGAAAACATCGTTTTCTTCTTAAACAGAGATTTCCGAGTCAAATCGAGCGACATCTGAGAGGCAGTGGCCATCCCCTTACAATACTAACAACGAGGGCCATGTGTTAGAAGACTGTAACAGGTCAATGTGCTACCCTCGATACAATAAGGATTATCGTATCGTATGGTATCGTAGAGTGAGAATCTTGTACAACATGAAGACGTCTCATCGATCACCCCAAGCATCTATGCTTAATATTTAAATGCTTAAAAAATAACCCTAATCTAGCTGATGTCTAGATGACGAGCGGAGGCCCCAAACAATTTAAGATGACATGGGACTTTGATTCCTGGAAGACAGCGTAGAGCGGACGAATTGAAAGCGATCAAATTTAGCGCTTCTCACAAATTTCTTCGTGGCGCAATGGAGAAAATCAGTTGTAAACGCAACAGGCGCATGTCGTCCACACTTACTTGGGATAACATTGAAACCATCAACATTGTTGATTGGAGAGATTATAGCCAAAAATAAAATGATAAGGGGTATGGGCAGGGCAGAATACAAAAGGTAAAGAGGTAAATGCGTCGGCCGGGAATCGAACCCGGGTCAACTGCTTGGAAGGCAGCTATGCTCACCACTATACCACCGACACCTCAGATGCGCAAAGTTCAGTGGTCAAATCAAAACATGTTTCTGTTGTCGCTGATTTGTGTCGCTTGGTTTCAATTAAATCGGAACAAAATCATTCGCGAGCAACAATGATGATATGCAGCAAACCTATAGGGCAGTGGGCTTGCATCCATCAGGATTCGACAGTAACCCGCACGGGTACATCGTACCATGACACCAGGAACCCATCAATAGGAGTCTCCATCTACTCCACTTAGTCCAGACACATGCATGCAGAATCTATTTTTAGACTGTGGATTTTGAATTTAAACGGCAAATTGGATTTGATGTGCTGGTTTCAACGCGTGCACTCTTTATTTGGAGAGAGGGGCCATAATTTGTACCAATATGACAACTAATTAACGCAGGTTTAAAAAATCTAAAAAAGTAAAGAAAAACTATTGGGCTTATCTCCGGTGTAATAACCTGTCATTGCTCACAAACTGCGTCACAAAGCTTCCTTTGTTTGGTAGAACGAATCATGATGAAATAAGAACTGAACACAAAGGTGTCCTCTGGAAATGGTTATTACACCGGAGTTAACCCAACTATTGTACTCTTGTGCTTGGCTGCCAACTAATAGGTGATGGAGAATGCTTTAGATGGGCTAGTCGGTAGAGCATGATACTGTTGCCAGTATAAAGCAATGTAGAAATCGATTATAAAGAACAATGACTTGGTACAACGTACTAAAAAAGGAAGACATTGATCTAAGAAACTTCTCGGAAGTTCGGCGTGTGAGGTAGGCGACTGTTTTTTCTTTTAGCTGAGGCTGAAAACGAACATTCTACTACGTCGTGGTAGTTAGACAAACGACTAGAATAAGACTACGCCCAACGTGGGGCTCGAACCCACGACCCTGAGATTAAGAGTCTCATGCTCTACCGACTGAGCTAGCCGGGCCGCTCACATCAAATGCGGCTCTTGAAAACAAAGTGATTACGCACCGCTTGTGATAGAGAAAACATTAAAACATCGATACAGTAATGATGCGGCCCCTTCTACGAAGTTCGTAACGCCCTTCGCGAGGCAGCAAAAAAAAACGCAAACATCGTTTTCTTCTTAAACAGAGATTTCCGAGTCGAATCGAGCGACATCTGAGAGGCAATGGCCATCCCCTTACAATACTAACAACGAGGGCCATGTGTTAGAAGACTGTAACAGGTCAATGTGCTACCCTCGATACAATAAGGATTATCGTATCGTATGGTATCGTAGAGTGAGAATCTTGTACAACACGAAGACGTCTCATCGATCACCCCAAGCATCTATGCTTAATATTTAAATGCTTAAAAAATAACCCTAATCTAGCTGATGTCTAGATGACGAGCGGAGGCCCCAAACAATTTAAGATGACATGGGACTTTGATTCCTGGAAGACAGCGTAGAGCGGACGAATTGAAAGCGATCAAATTTAGCGCTTCTCACAAATTTCTTCGTGGCGCAATGGAGAAAAGCAGTTGTAAACGCAACAGGCGCATGTCTTCCACACTTACTTGGGATAACATTGAAACCATCAACATTGTTGATTGGAGAGATTATAGCCAAAAATAAAATGATAAGAGGTATGGGCAGGGCAGTAAACAAAAGGTAAAGAGGTAAATGCGTCGGCCGGGAATCGAACCCGGGTCAACTGCTTGGAAGGCAGCTATGCTCACCACTATACCACCGACGCCTCAGATGCGCAAAGTTTAGTGATCAAATCAAAACATGTTTCTGTTGTCGCTGATTTGCGTCGCTTCGTTTCAATTAAATAGGAACAAAATCATTCGCGCGCAACAATGATGATATGCAGCAAACCTATACGGCAGTGGGCTTGCATCCATCAGGATTCGACAGTAACCCGCACGGGTACATCGTACCATGACACCAGGAACCCATCAATAGGAGTCTCCATCTACTCCACTTAGTCCAGACACATGCATGCAGAATCTATTTTTAGACTGTGGATTTTGAATTTAAACGGCAAATTGGATTTGATGTGCTGGTTTCAACGCGTGCACTCTTTATTTTGAGAGAGGGGCCATAATTTGTACCAATATGACAACTAATTAACGCAGGTTTAAAAAATCTAAAAAAGTAAAGAAAACATTTTGGGCTTATCTCCGGTGTAATAACCTGTCATTGCTCACAAACTGCGTCACAAAGCTTCCTTTGTTGGTCACAAAGCTTCCTTTGTTTGGTAGAACGAATCATGATGAAATAAGAACTGAACACAAAGGTGTCCTCTGGGAATGGTTATTACACCGGAGTTAACCCAACTATTGTACTCTTGTGCTTGGCTGCCAACTAATAGGTGATGGAGAATGCTTTAGATGGGCTAGTCGTGGCCAGCATGATACTGTTGCCAGTATAAAGCAATGTACAAATCGATTATAAAGAACAATGACTTGGTACAACGTACTAAAAAAGGAAGACAAACGACTAAAATAAAGACTACGCCCAACGTGGGGCTCGAACCCACGACCCTGAGATTAAGAGTCTCATGCTCTACCGACTGAGCTAGCCGGGCCGCTCACATCAAATGCGGCTCTTGAAAACAAAGTGATTACGCACCGCTTGTGATAGAGAAAACATTACAACATCGATACAGTAATGATGCGGCCCCTTCTACGAAGTTCGTAGCGCCCTTCGCGAGGCAGCAAAAAAACGCAAACATCGTTTTCTTCTTAAACGGAGATTTCCGAGTCGAATCGAGCGACATCTGAGAGGCAATGGCCATCCCCTTACAATACTAACAACGAGGGCCATGTGTTAGAAGACTGTAACAGGTCAATGTGCTACCCTAGATAAAATAAGGATTATCGTATCGTATGGTATCGTAGAGTGAGAATCTTGTACAACATGAGGACGTCTCATCGATCACCCCAAGCATCTATGCTTAATATTTAAATGCTTAAAAAATAACCCTAATCTAGCTGATGTCTAGATGACGAGCGGAGGCCCCAAACAATTTAAATGGCATGGGACTCTGATTCCTAAAGACAGCGTAGAGCGGACGAATTGAAAGCGATCAGATTTAGCGCTTCTCACAAATTTCTTCGTGGCGCAATGGAGAAAATCAGTTGTAAACGCAAATGGCGCATGTCTTCCGCACTTACTTGGGATAACATTGAAACCATCAACATTGTTTGATTGGAGAGATTATAGCCAAAAATAAATGATAATTGGTATGGGCAGGGCAGAATACAAAAGGTAAAGAGGTAAATGCGTCGGCCGGGAATCGAACCCGGGTCAACTGCAAAAAAACGCAAACATCGTTTTCTTCTTAAACAGAGATTTCCGAGTCGAATCGTGCGACATCTGAGAGGCAGTGGCCATCCCCTTACAATACTAACAACGAGGGCCATGTGTTAGAAGACTGTAACAGGTCAATGTGCTACCCTCGATAAAATAAGAATTATGGTATCGTATGGTATCGTAGAGTGAGAATCTTGTACAACATGAAGACGTCTCATCGATCACCCCAAGCATCTATGCTTAATATTTAAATGCTTAAAAAATAACCCTAATCTAGCTGATGTCTAGATGACGAGCGGAGGCCCCAAACAATTTGAGATGACATGGGACTCTGATTCCTTGAAGACAGCGTAGAGCACGAATTGAAAGCGATCAAATTTAGCGCTTCTCACAAATTTCTTGGTGGCGCAATGGAGAAAATCAGTTGTAAACGCAACAGGCGCATGTCTTCCACACTTACTTGGGATAACATTGAAACCATCAACATTGTTGATTGGAGAGATTATAGCCAAAAATAAAATGATAAGGGGTATGGGCAGGGCAGAATACAAAAGGTAAAGAGGTAAATGCGTCGGCCGGGAATCGAACCCGGGTCAACTGCTTGGAAGGCAGCTATGCTCACCACTATACCACCGACGCCTCAGATGCGCAAAGTTTAGTGATCAAATCAAAACATGTTTCTGTTGTCGCTGATTTGTGTCGCTTCGTTTCAATTAAATAGGAACAAAATCATTCGCGAGCAACAATGATGATATGCAGCAAACCTATACGGCAGTGGGCTTGCATCCATCAGGATTCGACAGTAACCCGCACGGGTACATCGTACCATGACACCAGGAACCCATCAATAGGAGTCTCCATCTACTCCACTTAGTCCAGACACATGCATGCAGAATCTATTTTTAGACTGTGGATTTTGAATTTAAACGGCAAATTGGATTTGATGTGCTGGTTTCAACGCGTGCACTCTTTATTTTGAGAGAGGGGCCATAATTTGTACCAATATGACAACTAATTAACGCAGGTTTAAAAAATCTAAAAAAGTAAAGAAAAACTTTTGGGCTTATCTCCGGTGTAACAACCTGTCATTGCTCACAAACTGCGTCACAGAGCTAGCTTCCTTTGTTTGGTCACAAAGCTTCCTTTGTTTGGTAGAACGAATCATGATGAAATAAGAACTGAACACAAAGGTGTCCTCTGGGAATGGTTATTACACCGGAGTTAACCCAACTATTGTACTCTTGTGCTTGGCTGCCAACTAATAGGTGATGGAGAATGCTTTAGATGGGCTAGTCGTGGCCAGCATGATACTGTTGCCAGTATAAAGCAATGTACAAATCGATTATAAAGAACAATGACTTGGTACAACGTACTAAAAAAGGAAGACATTGATCTAAGAAACTTCTCGGAAGTTCGGCGTGTGAGGTAGGCGACTGTTTTTTCTTTTAGCTTAGGCTCAAAACAAACATTCTACTACGTCGTGGTAGTTAGACAAACGACTAAAATAAAGACTACGCCCAACGTGGGGCTCGAACCCACGACCCTGAGATTAAGAGTCTCATGCTCTACCGACTGAGCTAGCCGGGCCGCTCACATCAAATGCGGCTCTTGAAAACAAAGTGATTACGCACCACTTGTGATAGAGAAAACATTAAAACATCGATACAGTAATGATGCGGCCCCTTCTACGAAGTTCGTAGCGCCCTTCGCGAGGCAGCAAAAAAAAACGCAAACATCGTTTTCTTCTTAAACAGAGATTTCCGAGTCGAATCGAGCGACATCTGAGAGGCAATGGCCATCCCCTTACAATACTAACAACGAGGGCCATGTGTTAGAAGACTGTAACAGGTCAATGTGCTACCCTCGATACAATAAGGATTATCGTATCGTATGGTATCGTAGAGTGAGAATCTTGTACAACATGAAGACGTCTCATCGATCACCCCAAGCATCTATGCTTAATATTTAAATGCTTAAAAAATAACCCTAATCTAGCTGATGTCTAGATGACGAGCGGAGGCCCCAAACAATTTAAGATGACATGGGACTTTGATTCCTGGAAGACAGCGTAGAGCGGACGAATTGAAAGCGATCAAATTTAGCGCTTCTCACAAATTTCTTCGTGGCGCAATGGAGAAAATCAGTTGTAAACGCAACAGGCGCATGTCGTCCACACTTACTTGGGATAACATTGAAACCATCAACATTGTTGATTGGAGAGATTATAGCCAAAAATAAAATGATAAGGGGTATGGGCAGGGCAGAATACAAAAGGTAAAGAGGTAAATGCCTCGGCCGGGAATCGAACCCGGGTCAACTGCTTGGAAGGCAGCTATGCTCACCACTATACCCCCGACGCCTCAAATGCGCAAAGTTTAGTGATCAAATCAAAACAGGTTTCTGTTGTCGCTGATTTGTGTCGCTTCGTTTCAATTAAATAGGAACAAAATCATTCGCGAGCAACAATGATGATATGCAGCAAACCTATAGGGCAGTTGGCTTGCATCCATCAGGATTCGACAGTAACCCGCACGGGTACATCGTACAATGACACCAGGAACCCATCAATAGGAGTCTCCATCTACTCCACTTAGTCCAGACACATGCATGCAGAATCTATTTTTAGACTGTGGATTTTGAATTTAAACGGCAAATTGGATTTGATGTGCTGGTTTCAACGCGTGCACTCTTTATTTTGAGAGAGGGGCCATAATTTGTACCAATATGACAACTAATTAACGCAGGTTTAAAAAATCTAAAAAAGTAAAGAAAAACTATTGGGCTTATCTCCGGTGTAATAACCTGTCATTGCTCACAAACTGCGTCACAAAGCTTCCTTTGTTTGGTCACAAAGCTTCCTTTGTTTGGTAGAACGAATCATGATGAAATAAGAACTGAACACAAAGGTGTCCTCTGGGAATGGTTATTACACCGGAGTTAACCCAACTATTGTACTCTTGTGCTTGGCTGCCAACTAATAGGTGATGGAGAATGCTTTAGATGGGCTAGTCGTGGTCAGCATGATACTGTTGCCAGTATAAAGCAATGTACAAATCGATTATAAAGAACAATGACTTGGTACAACGTACTAAAAAGGAAGACAAACGACTAAAATAAAGACTACGCCCAACGTGGGGCTCGAACCCACGACCCTGAGATTAAGAGTCTCATGCTCTACCGACTGAGCTAGCCGGGCCGCTCACATCAAATGCGGCTCTTGAAAACAAAGTGATTACGCACCGCTTGTGATAGAGAAAACATTAAAACATCGATACAGTAATGATGCGGCCCCTTCTACGAAGTTCGTAGCGCCCTTCGCGAGGCAGCAAAAAAAACGCAAACATCGTTTTCTTCTTAAACAGAGATTTCCGAGTCGAATCGAGCGACATCTGAGAGGCAATGGCCATCCCCTTACAATACTAACAACGAGGGCCATGTGTTAGAAGACTGTAACAGGTCAATGTGCTACCCTCGATACAATAAGGATTATCGTATCGTATGGTATCGTAGAGTGAGAATCTTGTACAACATGAAGACGTCTCATCGATCACCCCAAGCATCTATGCTTAATATTTAAATGCTTAAAAAATAACCCTAATCTAGCTGATGTCTAGATGACGAGCGGAGGCCCCAAACAATTTAAGATGACATGGGACTTTGATTCCTGGAAGACAGCGTAGAGCGGACGAATTGAAAGCGATCAAATTTAGCGCTTCTCACAAATTTCTTCGTGGCGCAATGGAGAAAATCAGTTGTAAACGCAACAGGCGCATGTCGTCCACACTTACTTGGGATAACATTGAAACCATCAACATTGTTGATTGGAGAGATTATAGCCAAAAATAAAATGATAAGGGGTATGGGCAGGGCAGAATACAAAAGGTAAAGAGGTAAATGCGTCGGCCGGGAATCGAACCCGGGTCAACTGCTTGGAAGGCAGCTATGCTCACCACTATACCACCGACGCCTCAGATGCGCAAAGTCTAGTGATCAAATCAAAACATGTTTCTGTTGTCGCTGATTTGTGTCGCTTCGTTTCAATTAAATAGGAACAAAATCATTCGCGAGCAACAATGATGATATGCAGCAAACCTATAGGGCAGTGGGCTTGCATCCATCAGGATTCGACAGTAACCCGCACGGGTACATCGTACCATGACACCAGGAACCCATCAATAGGAGTCTCCATCTACTCCACTTAGTCCAGACACATGCATGCAGAATCTATTTTTAGACTGTGGATTTTGAATTTAAACGGCAAATTGGATTTGATGTGCTGGTTTCAACGCGTGCACTCTTTATTTTGAGAGAGGGGCCATAATTTGTACCAATATGACAACTAATTAACCCAGGTTTAAAAAATCTAAAAAAGTAAAGAAAAACTTTTGGGCTTTTCTCCGGTGTAATAACCTGTCATTGCTCACAAACTGCGTCACAAAGCTTCCTTTGTTTGGTCACAAAGCTTCCTTTGTTTGGTAGAACGAATCATGATGAAATAAGAACTGAACACAAAGGTGTCCTCTGGGAATGGTTATTACACCGGAGTTAACCCAACTATTGTACTCTTGTGCTTGGCTGCCAACTAATAGGTGATGGAGAATGCTTTAGATGGGCTAGTCGTGGTCAGCATGATACTGTTGCCAGTATAAAGCAATGTACAAATCGATTATAAAGAACAATGACTTGGTACAACGTACTAAAAAAGGAAGACAAACGACTAAAATAAAGACTACGCCCAACGTGGGGCTCGAACCCACGACCCTGAGATTAAGAGTCTCATGCTCTACCGACTGAGCTAGCCGGGCCGCTCACATCAAATGCGGCTCTTGAAAACAAAGTGATTACGCACCGCTTGTGATAGAGAAAACATTAAAACATCGATACAGTAATGATGCGGCCCCTTCTACGAAGTTCGTAGCGCCCTTCGCGAGGCAGCAAAAAAACGCAAACATCGTTTTCTTCTTAAACCGAGATTTCCGAGTCGAATCGAGCGACATCTGAGAGGCAATGGCCATCCCCTTACAATACTAACAACGAGGGCCATGTGTTAGAAGACTGTAACAGGTCAATGTGCTACCCTCGATACAATAAGGATTATCGTATCGTATGGTATCGTAGAGTGAGAATCTTGTACAACATGAAGACGTCTCATCGATCACCCCAAGCATCTATGCTTAATATTTAAATGCTTAAAAAATAACCCTAATCTAGCTGATGTCTAGATGACGAGCGGAGGCCCCAAACAATTTAAGATGACATGGGACTTTGATTCCTGGAAGACAGCGTAGAGCGGACGAATTGAAAGCGATCAAATTTAGCGCTTCTCACAAATTTCTTCGTGGCGCAATGGAGAAAATCAGTTGTAAACGCAACAGGCGCATGTCGTCCACACTTACTTGGGATAACATTGAAACCATCAACATTGTTGATTGGAGAGATTATAGCCAAAAATAAAATGATAAGGGTATGGGCAGGGCAGAATACAAAAGGTAAATGCGTCGGCCGGGAATCGAACCCGGGTCAACTGCTTGGAAGGCAGCTATGCTCACCACTATACCACCGACGCCTCAGATGCGCAAAGTTTAGTGATCAAATCAAAACATGTTTCTGTTGTCGCTGATTTGTGTCGCTTCGTTTCAATTAAATAGGAACAAAATCATTCGCGAGCAACAATGATGATATGCAGCAAACCTATAGGGCAGTGGGCTTGCATCCATCAGGATTCGACAGTAACCCGCACGGGTACATCGTACCATGACACCAGGAACCCATCAATAGGAGTCTCCATCTACTCCACTTAGTCCAGACACATGCATGCAGAATCTATTTTTAGACTGTGGATTTTGAATTTAAACGGCAAATTGGATTTGATGTGCTGGTTTCAACGCGTGCACTCTATATTTTGAGAGAGGGGCCATAATTTGTACCAATATGACAACTAATTAACGCAGGTTTAAAAAATCTAAAAAAAGTAAAGAAAACTATTGGGCTTATCTCCGGTGTAATAACCTGTCATTGCTCACAAACTGCGTCACAAAGCTTCCTTTGTTTGGTAGAACGAATCATGATGAAATAAGAACTGAACACAAAGGTGTCCTCTGGAAATGGTTATTACACCGGAGTTAACCCAACTATTGTACTCTTGTGCTTGGCTGCCAACTAATAGGTGATGGAGAATGCTTTAGATGGGCTAGTCGGTAGAGCATGATACTGTTGCCAGTATAAAGCAATGTAGAAATCGATTATAAAGAACAATGACTTGGTACAACGTACTAAAAAGGAAGACATTGATCTAAGAAACTTCTCGGAAGTTCGGCGTGTGAGGTAGGCGACTGTTTTTTTCTTTTAGCTGAGGCTGAAAACGAACATTCCACTACGTCGTGGTAGTTAGACAAACGACTAAATATAGACTACGCCCAACGTGGGGCTCGAACCCACGACCCTGAGATTAAGAGTCTCATGCTCTACCGACTGAGCTAGCCGGGCCGCTCACATCAAATGCGGCTCTTGAAAACAAAGTGATTACGCACCGCTTGTGATAGAGAAAACATTAAAACATCGATACAGTAATGATGCGGCCCCTTCTACGAAGTTCGTAGCGCCCTTCGCGAGGCAGCAAAAAAACGAAAACATCGTTTTCTTCTTAAACAGAGATTTCCGAGTCGAATCGAGCGACATCTGAGAGGCAATGGCCATCCCCTTACAATACTAACAACGAGGGCCATGTGTTAGAAGACTGTAACAGGTCAATGTGCTACCCTCGATACAATAAGGATTATCGTATCGTATGGTATCGTAGAGTGAGAATCTTGTACAACATGAAGACGTCTCATCGATCACCCCAAGCATCTATGCTTAATATTTAAATGCTTAAAAAATAACCCTAATCTAGCTGATGTCTAGATGACGAGCGGAGGCCCCAAACAATTTAAGATGACATGGGACTTTGATTCCTGGAAGACAGCGTAGAGCGGACGAATTGAAAGCGATCAAATTTAGCGCTTCTCACAAATTTCTTCGTGGCGCAATGGAGAAAATCAGTTGTAAACGCAACAGGCGCATGTCGTCCACACTTACTTGGGATAACATTGAAACCATCAACATTGTTGATTGGAGAGATTATAGCCAAAAATAAAATGATAAGGGGTATGGGCAGGGCAGAATACAAAAGGTAAAGAGGTAAATGCGTCGGCCGGGATCGAACCGGGTCAACTGCTTGGAAGGCAGCTATGCTCACCACTATACCACCGACGCCTCAGATGCGCAAAGTTTAGTGATCAAATCAAAACATGTTTCTGTTGTCGCTGATTTGTGTCGCTTCGTTTCAATTAAATAGGAACAAAATCATTCGCGAGCAACAATGATGATATGCAGCAAACCTATAGGGCAGTGGGCTTGCATCCATCAGGATTCGACAGTAACCCGCACGGGTACATCGTACCATGACACCAGGAACCCATCAATAGGAGTCTCCATCTACTCCACTTAGTCCAGACACATGCATGCAGAATCTATTTTTAGACTGTGGATTTTGAATTTAAACGGCAAATTGGATTTGATGTGCTGGTTTCAACGCGTGCACTCTTTATTTTGAGAGAGGGGCCATAATTTGTACCAATATGACAACTAATTAACGCAGGTTTAAAAAATCTAAAAAAGTAAAGAAAAACTTTTGGGCTTTTCTCCGGTGTAATAACCTGTCATTGCTCACAAACTGCGTCACAAAGCTTCCTTTGTTTGGTCACAAAGCTTCCTTTGTTTGGTAGAACGAATCATGATGAAATAAGAACTGAACACAAAGGTGTCCTCTGGGAATGGTTATTACACCGGAGTTAACCCAACTATTGTACTCTTGTGCTTGGCTGCCAACTAATAGGTGATGGAGAATGCTTTAGATGGGCTAGTCGTGGCCAGCATGATACTGTTGCCAGTATAAAGCAATGTACAAATCGATTATAAAGAACAATGACTTGGTACAACGTACTAAAAAAGAAGACAAACGACTAAAATAAAGACTACGCCCAACGTGGGGCTCGAACCCACGACCCTGAGATTAAGAGTCTCATGCTCTACCGACTGAGCTAGCCGGGCCGCTCACATCAAATGCGGCTCTTGAAAACAAAGTGATTACGCACCGCTTGTGATAGAGAAAACATTAAAACATCGATACAGTAATGATGCGGCCCCTTCTACGAAGTTCGTAGCGCCCTTCGCGAGGCAGCAAAAAAAACGCAAACATCGTTTTCTTCTTAAACAGAGATTTCCGAGTCGAATCGAGCGACATCTGAGAGGCAATGGCCATCCCCTTACAATACTAACAACGAGGGCCATGTGTTAGAAGACTGTAACAGGTCAATGTGCTACCCTCGATACAATAAGGATTATCGTATCGTATGGTATCGTAGAGTGAGAATCTTGTACAACATGAAGACGTCTCATCGATCACCCCAAGCATCTATGCTTAATATTTAAATGCTTAAAAAATAACCCTAATCTAGCTGATGTCTAGATGACGAGCGGAGGCCCCAAACAATTTAAGATGACATGGGACTTTGATTCCTGGAAGACAGCGTAGAGCGGACGAATTGAAAGCGATCAAATTTAGCGCTTCTCACAAATTTCTTCGTGGCGCAATGGAGAAAATCAGTTGTAAACGCAACAGGCGCATGTCGTCCACACTTACTTGGGATAACATTGAAACCATCAACATTGTTGATTGGAGAGATTATAGCCAAAAATAAAATGATAAGGGGTATGGGCAGGGCAGAATACAAAAGGTAAAGAGGTAAATGCGTCGGCCGGGAATCGAACTCGGGTCAACTGCTTGGAAGGCAGCTATGCTCACCACTATACCACCGACGCCTCAGATGCGCAAAGTTTAGTGATCAAATCAAAACATGTTTCTGTTGTCGCTGATTTGTGTCGCTTCGTTTCAATTAAATAGGAACAAAATCATTCGCGAGCAACAATGATGATATGCAGCAAACCTATAGGGCAGTGGGCTTGCATCCATCAGGATTCGACAGTAACCCGCACGGGTACATCGTACCATGACACCAGGAACCCATCAATAGGAGTCTCCATCTACTCCACTTAGTCCAGACACATGCATGCAGAATCTATTTTTAGACTGTGGATTTTGAATTTAAACGGCAAATTGGATTTGATGTGCTGGTTTCAACGCGTGCACTCTTTATTTTGAGAGAGGGCCATAATTTGTACCAATATGACAACTAATTAACCCAGGTTTAAAAAATCTAAAAAAGTAAAGAAAAACTTTTGGGCTTTTCTCCGGTGTAATAACCTGTCATTGCTCACAAACTGCGTCACAAAGCTTCCTTTGTTTGGTCACAAAGCTTCCTTTGTTTGGTAGAACGAATCATGATGAAATAAGAACTGAACACAAAGGTGTCCTCTGGGAATGGTTATTACACCGGAGTTAACCCAACTATTGTACTCTTGTGCTTGGCTGCCAACTAATAGGTGATGGAGAATGCTTTAGATGGGCTAGTCGTGGTCAGCATGATACTGTTGCCAGTATAAAGCAATGTACAAATCGATTATAAAGAACAATGACTTGGTACAACGTACTAAAAAAGGAAGACAAACGACTAAAATAAAGACTACGCCCAACGTGGGGCTCGAACCCACGACCCTGAGATTAAGAGTCTCATGCTCTACCGACTGAGCTAGCCGGGCCGCTCACATCAAATGCGGCTCTTGAAAACAAAGTGATTACGCACCGCTTGTGATAGAGAAAACATTAAAACATCGATACAGTAATGATGCGGCCCCTTCTACGAAGTTCGTAGCGCCCTTCGCGAGGCAGCAAAAAAACGCAAACATCGTTTTCTTATTAAACAGAGATTTCCGAGTCGAATCGAGCGACATCTGAGAGGCAATGGCCATCCCCTTACAATACTAACAACGAGGGCCATGTGTTAGAAGACTGTAACAGGTCAATGTGCTACCCTCGATACAATAAGGATTATCGTATCGTATGGTATCGTAGAGTGAGAATCTTGTACAACATGAAGACGTCTCATCGATCACCCCAAGCATCTATGCTTAATATTTAAATGCTTAAAAAATAACCCTAATCTAGCTGATGTCTAGATGACGAGCGGAGGCCCCAAACAATTTAAGATGACATGGGACTTTGATTCCTGGAAGACAGCGTAGAGCGGACGAATTGAAAGCGATCAAATTTAGCGCTTCTCACAAATTTCTTCGTGGCGCAATGGAGAAAATCAGTTGTAAACGCAACAGGCGCATGTCGTCCACACTTACTTGGGATAACATTGAAACCATCAACATTGTTGATTGGAGAGATTATAGCCAAAAATAAAATGATAAGGGGTATGGGCAGGGCAGAATACAAAAGGTAAAGAGGTAAATGCGTCGGCCGGGAATCGAACCGGGTCAACTGCTTGGAAGGCAGCTATGCTCACCACTATACCACCGACGCCTCAGATGCGCAAAGTTTAGTGATCAAATCAAAACATGTTTCTGTTGTCGCTGATTTGTGTCGCTTCGTTTCAATTAAATAGGAACAAAATCATTCGCGAGCAACAATGATGATATGCAGCAAACCTATAGGGCAGTGGGCTTGCATCCATCAGGATTCGACAGTAACCCGCACGGGTACATCGTACCATGACACCAGGAACCCATCAATAGGAGTCTCCATCTACTCCACTTAGTCCAGACACATGCATGCAGAATCTATTTTTAGACTGTGGATTTTGAATTTAAACGGCAAATTGGATTTGATGTGCTGGTTTCAACGCGTGCACTCTTTATTTTGAGAGAGGGGCCATAATTTGTACCAATATGACAACCAATTAACGCAGGTTTAAAAAATCTAAAAAAGTAAAGAAAAACTTTTGGGCTTTTCTCCGGTGTAATAACCTGTCATTGCTCACAAACTGCGTCACAAAGCTTCCTTTGTTTGGTCACAAAGCTTCCTTTGTTTGGTAGAACGAATCATGATGAAATAAGAACTGAACACAAAGGTGTCCTCTGGGAATGGTTATTACACCGGAGTTAACCCAACTATTGTACTCTTGTGCTTGGCTGCCAACTAATAGGTGATGGAGAATGGTTTAGATGGGCTAGTCGTGGCCAGCATGATACTGTTGCCAGTATAAAGCAATGTACAAATCGATTATAAAGAACAATGACTTGGTGCAACGTACTAAAAAAGGAAGACAAACGACTAAAATAAAGACTACGCCCAACGTGGGGCTCGAACCCACGACCCTGAGATTAAGAGTCTCATGCTCTACCGACTGAGCTAGCCGGGCCGCTCACATCAAATGCGGCTCTTGAAAACAAAGTGATTACGCACCGCTTGTGATAGAGAAAACATTAAAACATCGATACAGTAATGATGCGGCCCCTTCTACGAAGTTCGTAGCGCCCTTCGCGAGGCAGCAAAAAAAACGCAAACATCGTTTTCTTCTTAAACAGAGATTTCCGAGTCGAATCGAGCGACATCTGAGAGGCAATGGCCATCCCCTTACAATACTTACAACGAGGGCCATGTGTTAGAAGACTGTAACAGGTCAATGTGCTACCCTCGATAAAATAAGGATTATGGTATCGTATGGTATCGTAGAGTGAGAATCTTGTACAACATGAAGACGTCTCATCGATCACCCCAAGCATCTATGCTTAATATTTAAATGCTTAAAAAATAACCCTAATCTAGCTGATGTCTAGATGACGAGCGGAGGCCCCAAACAATTTAAGATGACATGGGACTCTGATTCCTTGAAGACAGCGTAGAGCGGACGAATTGAAAGCGATCAAATTTAGCGCTTCTCACAAATTTCTTCGTGGCGCAATGGAGAAAATCAGTTGTAAACGCAACAGGCGCATGTCTTCCACACTTACTTGGGATAACATTGAAACCATCAACATTGTTGATTGGAGAGATTATAGCCAAAAATAAAATGATAAGGGGTATGGGCAGGGCAGAATACAAAAGGTAAAGAGGTAAATGCGTCGGCCGGGAATCGAACCCGGGTCAACTGCTTGGAAGGCAGCTATGCTCACCACTATACCACCGACGCCTCAGATGCGCAAAGTTTAGTGATCAAATCAAAACATGTTTCTGTTGTCGCTGATTTGTGTCGCTTCGTTTCAATTAAATAGGAACAAAATCATTCGCGAGCAACAATGATGATATGCAGCAAACCTATAGGGCAGTGGGCTTGCATCCATCAGGATTCGACAGTAACCCGCACGGGTACATCGTACCATGACACCAGGAACCCATCAATAGGAGTCTCCATCTACTCCACTTAGTCCAGACACATGCATGCAGAATCTATTTTTAGACTGTGGATTTTGAATTTAAACGGCAAATTGGAATTGATGTGCTGGTTTCAACGCGTGCACTCTTTATTTTGAGAGAGGGGCCATAATTTGTACCAATATGACAACTAATTAACGCAGGTTTAAAAAATCTAAAAAAGTAAAGAAAAACTATTGGGCTTATCTCCGGTGTAATAACCTGTCATTGCTCACAAACTGCGTCACAAAGCTTCCTTTGTTTGGTAGAACGAATCATGATGAAATAAGAACTGAACACAAAGGTGTCCTCTGGAAATGGTTATTACACCGGAGTTAACCCAACTATTGTACTCTTGTGCTTGGCTGCCAATTAATAGGTCATGGAGAATCCTTTAGATGGGCTAGTCGGTAGAGCATGATACTGTTGCCAGTATAAAGCAATGTAGAAATCGATTATAAAGAACAATGACTTGGTACAACGTACTAAAAAAGAAGACATTGATCTAAGAAACTTCTCGGAAGTTCGGCGTGTGAGGTAGGCGACTGTTTTTTCTTTTAGCTGAGGCTGATAACGAACATTCTACTACGTCGTGGTAGTTAGACAAACGACTAAAATAAAGACTACGCCCAACGTGGGGCTCGAACCCACGACCCTGAGATTAAGAGTCTCATGCTCTACCGACTGAGCTAGCCGGGCCGCTCACATCAAATGCGGCTCTTGAAACAAAGTGATTACGCACCGCTTGTGATAGAGAAAACATTAAAACATCGATACAGTAATGATGCGGCCCCTTCTACGAAGTTCGTAGCGCCCTTCGCGAGGCAGCAAAAAAAACGCAAACATCGTTTTCTTCTTAAACAGAGATTTCCGAGTCGAATCAAGCGACATCTGAGAGGCAATGGCCATCCCCTTACAATACTAACAACGAGGGCCATGTGTTAGAAGACTGTAACAGGTCAATGTGCTACCCTCGATACAATAAGGATTATCGTATCGTATGGTATCGTAGAGTGAGAATCTTGTACAACATGAAGACGTCTCATCGATCACCCCAAGCATCTATGCTTAATATTTAAATGCTTAAAAAATAACCCTAAACTAGCTGATGTCTAGATGACGAGCAGAGGCCCCAAACAATTTAAGATGACATGGGACTTTGATTCCTGGAAGACAGCGTAGAGCGGACGAATTGAAAGCGATCAAATTTAGCGCTTCTCACAAATTTCTTCGTGGCGCAATGGGGAAAATCAGTTGTAAACGCAACAGGCGCATGTCGTCCACACTTACTTGGGATAACATTGAAACCATCAACATTGTTGATTGGAGAGATTATAGCCAAAAATAAAATGATAAGGGGTATGGGCAGGGCAGAATACAAAAGGTAAAGAGGTAAATGCGTCGGCCGGGAATCGAACCCGGGTCAACTGCTTGGAAGGCAGCTATGCTCACCACTATACCACCGACGCCTCAGATGCGCAAAGTTTAGTGATCAAATCAAAAAATGTTTCTGTTGTCGCTGATTTGTGTCGCTTCGTTTCAATTAAATAGGAACAAAATCATTCGCGAGCAACAATGATGATATGCAGCAAACCTATAGGGCAGTGGGCTTGCATCCATCAGGATTCGACAGTAACCCGCACGGGAACATCGTACCATGACACCAGGAACCCATCAATAGGAGTCTCCATCTACTCCACTTAGTCCAGACACATGCATGCAGAATCTATTTTTAGACTGTGGATTTTGAATTTAAACGGCAAATTGGATTTGATGTGCTGGTTTCAACGCGTGCACTCTTTATTTTGAGAGAGGGGCCATAATTTGTACCAATATGACAACTAATTAACGCAGGTTTAAAAAATCTAAAAAAGTAAAGAAAAACTTTTGGGCTTATCTCCGGTGTAATAACCTGTCATTGCTCACAAACTGCGTCACAAAGCTTCCTTTGTTTGGTCACAAAGCTTCCTTTGTTTGGTAGAACGAATCATGATGAAATAAGAACTGAACACAAAGGTGTCCTCTGGGAATGGTTATTACACCGGAGTTAACCCAACTATTGTACTCTTGTGCTTGGCTGCCAAATAATAGGTGATGGAGAATGCTTTAGATGGGCTATTCGTGGCCAGCATGATACTGTTGCCAGTATAAAGCAATGTACAAATCGATTATAAAGAACAATGACTTGGTACAACGTACTAAAAAAGGAAGACAAACGACTAAAATAAAGACCACGCCCAACGTGGGGCTCGAACCCACGACCCTGAGATTAAGAGTCTCATGCTCTACCGACTGAGCTAGCCGGGCCGCTCACATCAAATGCGGCTCTTGAAAACAAAGTGATTACGCACCGCTTGTGATAGAGAAAACATTAAAACATCGATACAGTAATGATGCGGCCCCTTCTACGAAGTTCGTAGCGCCCTTCGCGAGGCAGCAAAAAAAACGCAAACATCGTTTTCTTCTTAAACAGAGATTTCCGAGTCGAATCGAGCGACATCTGAGAGGCAATGGCCATCCCCTTACAATACTAACAACGAGGGCCATGTGTTAGAAGACTGTAACAGGTCAATGTGCTACCCTCGATACAATAAGGATTATCGTATCGTATGGTATCGTAGAGTGAGAATCTTGTACAACATGAAGACGTCTCATCGATCACCCCAAGCATCTATGCTTAATATTTAAATGCTTAAAAAATAACCCTAATCTAGCTGATGTCTAGATGACGAGCGGAGGCCCCAAACAATTTAAGATGACATGGGACTTTGATTCCTGGAAGACAGCGTAGAGCGGACGAATTGAAAGCGATCAAATTTAGCGCTTCTCACAAATTTCTTCGTGGCGCAATGGAGAAAATCAGTTGTAAACGCAACAGGCGCATGTCGTCCACACTTACTTGGGATAACATTGAAACCATCAACATTGTTGATTGGTGAGATTATAGCCAAAAATAAAATGGTAAGGGGTATGGGCAGGGCAGAATACAAAAGGAAAAGAGGTAAATGCGTCGGCCGGGAATCGAACCCGGGTCAACTGCTTGGAAGGCAGCTATGCTCACCACTATACCACCGACGCCTCAGATGCGCAAAGTTTAGTGATCAAATCAAAACATGTTTCTGTTGTCGCTGATTTGTGTCGCTTCGTTTCAATTAAATAGGAACAAAATCATTCGCGAGCAACAATGATGATATGCAGCAAACCTATAGGGCAGTGGGCTTGCATCCATCAGGATTCGACAGTAACCCGCACGGGTACATCGTACCATGACACCAGGAACCCATCAATAGGAGTCTCCATCTACTCCACTTAGTCCAGACACATGCATGCAGAATCTATTTTTAGACTGTGGATTTTGAATTTAAACGGCAAATTGGATTTGATGTGCTGGTTTCAACGCGTGCACTCTTTATTTTGAGAGAGGGGCCATAATTTGTACCAATATGACAACTAATTAACGCAGGTTTAAAAAATCTAAAAAAGTAAAGAAAAACTTTTGGGTTTATCTCCGGTGTAATAACCTGTCATTGCTCACAAACTGCGTCACAAAGCTTCCTTTGTTTGGTCACAAAGCTTCCTTTGTTTGGTCACAAAGCTTTCTTTGTTTGGTAGAACGAATCATGATGAAATAAGAACTGAACACAAAGGTGTCCTCTGGGAATGGTTATTACACCGGAGTTAACCCAACTATTGTACTCTTGTGCTTGGCTGCCAACTAATAGGTGATGGAGAATGCTTTAGATGGGCTAGTCGTGGCCAGCATGATACTGTTGCCAGTATAAAGCAATGTACAAATCGATTATAAAGAACAATGACGTGGTACAACGTACTAAAAAAGGAAGACAAACGACTAAAATAAAGACTACGCCCAACGTGGGGCTCGAACCCACGACCCTGAGGTTAAGAGTCTCATGCTCTACCGACTGAGCTAGCCGGGCCGCTCACATCAAATGCGGCTCTTGAAAACAAAGTGATTACGCACCGCTTGTGATAGAGAAAACATTAAAACATCGATACAGTAATGATGCGGCCCCTTCTACGAAGTTCGTAGCGCCCTTCGCGAGGCAGCAAAAAAAACGCAAACATCGTTTTCTTCTTAAACAGAGATTTCCGAGTCGAATCGAGCGACATCTGAGAGGCAATGGCCATCCCCTTACAATACTAACAACGAGGGCCATGTGTTAGAAGACTGTAACAGGTCAATGTGCTACCCTCGATACAATAAGGATTATCGTATCGTATGGTATCGTAGAGTGAGAATCTTGTACAACATGAAGACGTCTCATCGATCACCCTAAGCATCTATGCTTAATATTTAAATGCTTAAAAAATAACCCTAATCTAGCTGATGTCTAGATGACGAGCGGAGGCCCCAAACAACTTAAGATGACATGGGACTTTGATTCCTGGAAGACAGCGTAGAGCGGACGAATTGAAAGCGATCAAATTTAGCGCTTCTCACAAATTTCTTCGTGGCGCAATGGAGAAAATCAGTTGTAAACGCAACAGGCGCATGTCGTCCACACTTACTTGGGATAACATTGAAACCATCAACATTGTTGATTGGAGAGATTATAGCCAAAAATAAAATGATAAGGGGTATGGGCAGGGCAGAATACAAAAGGTAAAGAGGTAAATGCGTCGGCCGGGAATCGAACCCGGGTCAACTGCTTGGAAGGCAGCTATGCTCACCACTATACCACCGACGCCTCAGATGCGCAAAGTTTAGTGATCAAATCAAAACATGTTTCTTTTGTCGCTGATTTGTGTCGCTTCGTTTCAATTAAATAGAAACAAAATCATTCGCGAGCAACAATGATGATATGCAGCAAACCTATAGGGCAGTGGGCTTGCATCCATCAGGATTCGACAGTAACCCGCACGGGTACATCGTACCATGACACCAGGAACCCATCAATAGGAGTCTCCATCTACTCCACTTAGTCCAGACACATGCATGCAGAATCTATTTTTAGACTGTGGACTTTGAATTTAAACGGCAAATTGGATTTGATGTGCTGGTTTCAACGCGTGCACTCTTTATTTTGAGAGAGGGGCCATAATTTGTACCAATATGACAACTAATTAACGCAGGTTTAAAAAATCTAAAAAAGTAAAGAAAAACTATTGGGCTTATCTCCGGTGTAATAACCTGTCATTGCTCACAAACTGCGTCACAAAGCTTCCTTTGTTTGGTCACAAAACAAAGGAAGCTGGTGAAATGAAAGTTCTACAAGATGAAAATAAAAGTCTCGTGACAGCGATGAGATTAGTTATGAGTGATAACGAAGCCACAAGAGGTGCCGCTCAAGTCTCAAGATCATCGAAATGTCAAGATCCTGCAGTTTCACCGGAGGTCTCGTGGCAAACTGTAGCACCGAAGCAACGCGGTTGGGCCGTAAAGTCAACTGAAAGCCAACCATCTACATCTTTCAAAAACCCAACCCCAGCCGAGGAAACCTGCAGTAGCCAAAGAGCAAATCATAATCGCCGGTGACTCAATTATCAAACATGTACAGGGTCGAAAAATGTCGAAGACGCACAATGTCAAAGTCAGCTCATTTGCAGGCGCTACGGTCGAAGACATGAGGGACTACGTAAAGCCGCTACTCAGGAAAAAGTGTAATAAGCTGATCCTTCATGTCGGGACAAACTCTTTATCTACAGCAGAGCCGAGGCAGGTTGCTGAACAGATCGTTGATCTGGCCAGGGAAATATCGACATCTCATCCTGACACCAAAGTCTCCATATCTGCTCTAACAACTCGAACTGACAAGTTTACGGATAAAATCCCCGAGGCGAACAAGATCTTGCGATCTTTTTGCCGCGATAATGAATGGCAGTTCATCGCCAACAACAATGTGAAAAGCTCCATGCTTAACCCGGGAGGACTACATCTTACCGCTGAAGGAACCAAGCAACTAGCGAGAAACTTCATTAATGTTATTAGGGATAGAGAGGAGGAATAGATGATTGCCGCCTGTGAGTCCGGTAACAGCCCTCAATCACAGGTAACAAGCAGGTCCCACTCTCTAAATGGTAAGACTAGCAATGATAATGAAAAAAAGAGTTACACTAGTTTTTCCAAAAAAGGCCTTGTCATGGCCTGTCTAAATATCAACCGACTAACCACTCATATCGATGAGCTTAGGTTATATCTATCCGAACAGAAAATAGATATTCTGTCAATCAACGAAACAAAACTCGATGAATCAATTAAAGATCACGAAATTTCTCTACCTGGCTACGAGGTCATCAGAAAAGATCGCACTATAAATGGTGGTGGAGTCTGTTTTTATGTGCGTAGCAACCTCAATTACAAAATCCGCAGTGATCTTGCACACGAAAAACTTGAGTTTTTTGCAATCGAAATCTCAAATCCGCACTCCAAACCATTTGTAGTATCGACATGGTATCGACCACAAAGGACTCCTTGGCCAGTTTCAGAAATATTCAGTGCTTTAGAAGAAATTATCGCTAAAATCGATTCCCAAAGTCACGACTTCTACTTGACTGGCGACTGTAATGCAAATTTACTCCCAGGTTCTCTTGATTACGTTTCGCACTCATTGTTGAATGTGTTACAAATATATGGCCTTAGCCAACTGATCACCAGCCTACCAGGGTGACCGAAACAACAAAATCGCTGATCGATTTATGCATTACAAATTCGCCTAACAAAATTGTGGATTCCAATCTCGTGCATTTTGGTATTAGCGACACACTCACTTGTCTACATGACAAGAAAAATTCATTATCTTAACAAAAGCGCAACTAAAACAATAGAAAAGCGCTCTCTCAAAAATTTCAATGAAGTCAATTTTATTAACGATTTAAAACTCAATGACTGGAGTAAAATTGCATTGTTGACTGATCCTGATGAAATGTGGGAAGAATTTAAATTGCTCTTTATGAAATGCTTAGACAAGCACGCTCCGCTGCGCCATAAAAGAATAGGCAAAAAACAATCGCCATGGATCAATAGTGATCTAATAGGAAAAATGCGTAGGCGCGACTATCTAAAGAAAAGAGCTGAACAATCAAATGATTCAACAATATGGAGCGATTACAGAAAAGAAAGGAATTCAGTCAACAACGCTATAAAGAAGGCAAAACGCCAATACTTTGTTAGTAACCTCGAAAAATCAAAAGACGACATGCGCAAAACCTGGTCTATTATCAACGAGCTAAATTCTCGCGAGAAAAAATCAACTGAAATTTCTGAACTTAAAATAGAAGGCACCAGCATAACGTCCCCTGCCGCTATGGCAGAAGCCTTAAACTCACATTTCTCTACAATTGGCGAGAAATTGGCCAGCGGTATCACGGACACTGCGATTGAGCCCGAGTCATATTTAACGCAAACTGAGAAATCATTTTCGCTAAGCGTAACAACAGAAGCTGAGGTACGCAAGTTAATAAACAAACTAGATAAAAATAAAGCGACAGCATTAGATAAGATTCCATGTAGACTATTGAAAATGGCAGTCGATGTTGTGTCTCCTTACTTGACATGCATTTTCAATCGCTCTATTACTAGCGGGATTTTTCCATCGGAATGGAAATTAGCAAAAGTCTCGCCCATTTTCAAGAAGGGCTCGAAAACGGACCCTGATAATTATCGACCAATATCTGTACTGCCAGTAGTCGCGAAAATCTTTGAAAAAATAGTTCACAATCAACTCTATAATTACTTAAATGATAATAAATTGCTATCAAATCAACAGTCAGGCTTCAGATCACTCCATAGTACCCTAACAGCTCTGCTCGAAGCCACTGACAGTTGGTCAGTTAATATTGATAAAGGCCTACTCAATGGTGTAATCTTTATTGATTTAAAAAAGGCTTTCGATACGATAAACCACGAGATCTTATTGAGCAAGTTGGGATACTATGGGGTGACAAATGACAGCCAAAAGTGGTTCAAGTCGTATTTAAGCAACCGTAAACAGAGGTGTAACGTCAATGGACACTTGTCCGGTAACTCTAACCTGACAGGTGGGGTGGCTCAAGGGTCCATAATTGGCCCACTTCTGTTTCTATTGTACATCAATGATCTATCTAGTTGCTTAAGCACCTCTTGCCCACGAATGTATGCAGACGACACAAATCTAAGCATATCAGCTCCGGCCATTGAAGAACTCGAGATGCAAATCAACCTTGAGCTCTCAAAACTAAATCAATGGCTAAAAGCCAATAAGTTAAGCCTAAACGTGGCCAAAACTGAATTCATGATTATGGGCTCTAGACAAAGGTTAAGTGCCAGAGCTGATGGTCGTCCTATAAACATAAACATTGAGGGGAAAAAGATCAAAAGGGTTGATGAAACAAAATCATTGGGCGTATTTATCGACAAAAATCTGTGTTGGGACAAACACATAAATGAGATATCGAAAAAAATTTCATCTGGCATTGGCGCCCTGAAACGGATTAGGCCGTTTGTCACCTTGGACACTGCTGTCAAAATCTATAAAGCGCTCATTGAGCCACATTTCGATTACTGCAGTCCAGTGTGGCATGAAATAAACAGCAAACTCAATGATAAATTGCAAAAATTACAAAACCGCGCTGCCAGAGTCTTAACAAAATCGCCCTTTGACACTAGCTCAGCTCTTCTCCGTAATCTTCTTGGTTGGGACGACGTGTCCACAAGAAGAAACAAACACCTAGGTGTTGCAATGTATAAAACCCTCAATGGTCTTTTTCCCTCATATTTACGGGATCTGTTTGTTTCCTGTGATTCTCATTATAATCTAAGAAACCAGGATAATAAGTTGGCACTACCGATGCCGAAAACAAACTACCGAAAACGGTGTTTCAGTTACAACGGGGCCAAACTTTGGAATAGTCTACCAGATGAACTGAGACAATCAGATTCACTGGGGAAATTTAAGAAGGGTATCACCCAATTTTTGTAGTTACCGAACTCACACACGGCAATCATGGAAAACAGTTACATGTAATCATTTTATCTATATGTTTGTATGTTATACTGATGATTTTTAACCGTGTATAAATAAATGTGTGTATGTATGGCAGCAAAAAAAAAACGCAAACATCGTTTTCTTCTTAAACAGAGATTTCCGAGTCGAATCGAGCGACATCTGAGAGGCAATGGCCATCCCCTTACAATACTAACAACGAGGGCCATGTGTTAGAAGACTGTAACAGGTCAATGTGCTACCCTCGATACAATAAGGATTATCGTATCGTATGGTATCGTAGAGTGAGAATCTTGTACAACATGAAGACGTCTCATCGATCACCCCAAGCATCTATGCTTAATATTAAATGCTTAAAAAATAACCCTAAACTAGCTGATGTCTAGATGACGAGCGGAGGCCCCAAACAAGTTAGGATGACATGGGACTTTGATTCCTGGAAGACAGCGTAGTGCGGACGAATTGAAAGCGATCAAATTTAGCGCTTCTCACAAATTTCTTCGTGGCGCAATGGAGAAAATCAGTTGTAAACGCAACAGGCGCATGTCGTCCACACTTACTTGGGATAACATTGAAACCATCAACATTGTTGATTGGAGAGATTATAGCCAAAATGAAATGATAAGGGGTATGGGCAGGGCAGAATACAAAAGGTAAAGAGGTAAATGCGTCGGCCGGGAATCGAACCCGGGTCAACTGCTTGGAAGGCAGCTATGCTCACCACTATACCACCGACGCCTCAGATGCGCAAAGTTTAGTGATCAAATCAAAACATGTTTCTGTTGTCGCTGATTTGTGTCGCTTCGTTTCAATTAAATAGGAACAAAATCATTCGCGAGCAACAATGATGATATGCAGCAAACCTATTGGGCAGTGGGCTTGCATCCATCAGGATTCGACAGTAACCCGCACGGGTACATCGTACCATGACACCAGGAACCCATCAATAGGAGTCTCCATCTACTCCACTTAGTCCAGACACATGCATGCAGAATCTATTTTTAGACTGTGGATTTTGAATTTAAACGGCAAATGGATTTGATGTGCTGGTTTCAACGCGTGCACTCTTTATTTTGAGAGAGGGGCCATAATTTGTACCAATATGACAACTAATTAACGCAGGTTTAAAAATCTAAAAAAGTAAAGAAAAACTATTGGGCTTATCTCCGGTGTAATAACCTGTCATTGCTCACAAACGAATCATGATGAAATAAGAACTGAACACAAAGGTGTCCTCTGGGAATGGTTATTACACCGGAGTTAACCCAACTATTGTACTCTTGTGCTTGGCTGCCAACTAATAGGTGATGGAGAATGCTTTAGATGGGCTAGTCGGTAGAGCATGATACTGTTGCCAGTATAAAGCAATGTAGAAATCGATTATAAAGAACAATGACTTGGTACAACGTACTAAAAAAGGAAGACATTGATCTAAGAAACTTCTCGGAAGTTCGGCGTGTGAGGTAGGCGACTGTTCTTTCTTTTAGCTAAGGGTGAAAACGAACATTGTACTACGTCGTTTGTAGTTAGACAAACGACTAAAATAAAGACTACGCCCAACGTGGGGCTCGAACCCACGACCCTGAGATTAAGAGTCTCATGCTCTACCGACTGAGCTAGCCGGGCCGCTCACATCAAATGCGGCTCTTGAAAACAAAGTGATTACGCACCGCTTGTGATAGAGAAAACATTAAAACATCGATACAGTAATGATGCGGCCCCTTCTACGAAGTTCGTAGCGCCCTTCGCGAGGCAGCAAAAAAAACGCAAACATCGTTTTCTTCTTAAACAGAGATTTCCGAGTCGAATCAAGCGACATCTGAGAGGCAATGGCCACCCCCTTACAATACTAACAACGAGGGCCATGTGTTAGAAGACTGTAACAGGTCAATGTGCTACCCTCGATACAATAAGGATCATTATTCAGCCATGCCACTATCTCGGTTCTGATTGGCTAAGAGCACGCAGCGAAACCTTGTTGGCGCGCAGTGCCTGACGTCATACTACAGACATTAGGATTGATGCACTCTAATGACGTCATAACGCAAGCCAATAGGTTTGGCCGCCATCTTGGTTTTCATTTCCGAATTGAAAGCCGGTTTTGCGAATATTCTCGTTGAATCTGTTATGATTTTTGCCAAGAGATCATTGCTCAGGATATCTAAACATCAACTATGGCTATTTGAATTGAATACAAAAGAAAATACCAATGGACGTTAGATGAAGTTGAAAAACCGTGTCGCCGTGCACGGCCTCATCGCTGACTTCGTTTAGCTAGGTAAGAATTCTTGTTGCTGAATAATAAAACAATTATTGAATTCGGTTTTCGCATGATAGTGAGATTTGTCAACGCCTCGGGTTAGTGTTATCCGCCTCAGCTTCGCTTCGGCAGATAACACAAACCTCGGCGTTGCCAAATCTCACTATCATGCTCAACCTCATCCAATAAGTGTTAATTATCGTATCGTATGGTATCGTAGAGTGAGAATCTTGTACAACATGAAGACGTCTCATCGATCACCCCAAGCATCTATGCTTAATATTTAAATGCTTAAAAAATAACCCTAATCTAGCTGGCTGATGTCTAGATGACGAGCGGAGGCCCCAAACAATTTAAGATGACATGGGACTTTGATTCCTGGAAGACAGCGTAGAGCGGACGAATTGAAAGCGATCAAATTTAGCGCTTCTCACAAATTTCTTCGTGGCGCAATGGAGAAAATCAGTTGTAAACGCAACAGGCGCATGTCTTCCACACTTACTTGGGATAACATTGAAACCATCAACATTGTTGATTGGAGAGATTATAGCCAAAAAAAAAAATGATAAGGGGTATGGGCAGGGCAGAATACAAAAGGTAAAGAGTAAATGCGTCGGCCGGGAATCGAACCGGGTCAACTGCTTGGAAGGCAGCTATGCTCACCACTATACCACCGACGCCTCAGATGCGCAAAGTTTAGTGATCAAATCAAAACATGTTTCTGTTGTCGCTGATTTGTGTCGCTTCGTTTCAATTAAATAGGAACATAATCATTCGCGAGCAACAATGATGATATGCAGCAAACCTATACGGTAGTGGGCTTGCATCCATCAGGATTCGACAGTAACCCGCACGGGTACATCGTACCATGACACCAGGAACCCATCAATAGGAGTCTCCATCTACTCCACTTAGTCCAGACACATGCATGCAGAATCTATTTTTAGACTGTGGATTTTGAATTTAAACGGCAAATTGGATTTGATGTGCTGGTTTCAACGCGTGCACTCTTTATTTTGAGAGAGGGGCCATAATTTGTACCAATATGACAACTAATTAACGCAGGTTTAAAAAATCTAAAAAAGTAATGAAAACTTTTGGGCTTATCTCCTGTGTAATAACCTGTCATTGCTCACAAACTGCGTCACAAAGCTTCCTTTGTTTGGTCACAAAGCTTCCTTTGTTTGGTAGAACGAATCATGATGAAATAAGAACTGAACACAAAGGTGTCCTCTGGGAATGGTTATTACACCGGAGTTAACCCAACTATTGTACTCTTGTGCTTGGCTGCCAACTAATAGGTGATGGAGAATGCTTTAGATGGGCTAGTCGTGGCCAGAATGATACTGTTGCCAGTATAAAGCAATGTACAAATCGATTATAAAGAACAATGACTTGGTACAACGTTCTAAAAAAGGAAGACAAACGACTAAAATAAAGACTACGCCCAACGTGGGGCTCGAACCCACGACCCTGAGGTTAAGAGTCTCATGCTCTACCGACTGAGCTAGCCGGGCCGCTCACATCAAATGCGGCTCTTAAAAACAAAGTGATTACGCACCGCTTGTGATAGAGAAAACATTAAAACATCGATACAGTAATGATGCGGCCCCTCTACGAAGTTCGTAGCGCCCTTCGCGAGGCCGAAAAAAAAAACGCAAACATCGTTTTCTTCTTAAACAGAGATTTCCGAGTCGAATCGAGCGACATCTGAGAGGCAATGGCCATCCCTTACAATACTAACAACGAGGGCCATGTGTTAGAAGACTGTAACAGGTCAATGTGCTACCCTCGATACAATAAGGATTATTATTCAGCCATGCCACTATCTCGGTTCTGATTGGCTAAGAGTACGCAGCGAAACCTTGTTGGCGCGCAGTGCCTGACGTCATACTACAGACATTAGGATTGATGCACTCTAATGACGTCATAACGCAAGCCAATAGGTTTGGCCGCCATCTTGGTTTTCATTTCCGAATTGAAAGCCGGTTTTGCGAATATTCTCGTTGAATCTGTTATGATTTTTGCCAAGAGATCATTGCTCAGGATATCTAAACATCAACTATGGCTATTTGAATTGAATACGAAAAGGAAAATATCAATGGACGTAAAGATGAAGTTGAAAAACGTGTCGCCGTGCACGGCCTCATCGCTGACTTCGTTTAGCTAGGTAAGAATTCTTGGTTGCTGAATAATAAAACAATTATTGAATTCGGTTTTCGCATGATAGTGAGATTTGTCAACGCCTCGAGTTAGTGTTATCCGCCTCAGCTTCGCTTCGGCAGATAACACAAACCTCGGCGTTGCCAAATCTCACTATCATGCTCAACCTCATCCATAAGTGTTAATTATCGTATCGTATGGTATCGTAGAGTGAGAATCTTGTACAACATGAAGACGTCTCATCGATCACCCCAAGCATCTATGCTTAATATTTAAATGCTTAAAAATAACCCTAATCTAGCTGATGTCTAGATGACGAGCGGAGGCCCCAAACAATTTAAGATGACATGGGACTTTGATTCCTGGAAGACAGCGTAGAGCGGACGAATTGAAAGCGATCAAATTTAGCGCTTCTCACAAATTTCTTCGTAGCGCAATGGAGAAAATCAGTTGTAAACGCAACAGGCGCATGTCGTCCACACTTACTTGGGATAACATTGAAACCATCAACATTGTTGATTGGTGAGATTATAGCCAAAAATAAAATGGTAAGGGGTATGGGCAGGGCAGAATACAAAAGGAAAAGAGGTAAATGCGTCGGCCGGGAATCGAACCCGGGTCAACTGCTTGGAAGGCAGCTATGCTCACCACTATACCACCGACGCCTCAGATGCGCAAAGTTTAGTGATCAAATCAAAACATGTTTCTGTTGTCGCTGATTTGTGTCGCTTCGTTTCAATTAAATAGGAACAAAATCATTCGCGAGCAACAATGATGATATGCAGCAAACCTATAGGGCAGTGGGCTTGCATCCATCAGGATTCGACAGTAACCCGCACGGGTACATCGTACCATGACACCAGGAACCCATCAATAGGAGTCTCCATCTACTCCACTTAGTCCAGACACATGCATGCAGAATCTATTTTTAGACTGTGGATTTGAATTTAAACGGCAAATTGGATTTGATGTGCTGGTTTCAACGCGTGCACTCTTTATTTTGAGAGAGGGGCCATAATTTGTACCAATATGACAACTAATTAACGCAGGTTTAAAAATCTAAAAAGTAAAGAAAAACTTTTGGGTTTATCTCCGGTGTAATAACCTGTCATTGCTCACAAACTGCGTCACAAAGCTTCCTTTGTTTGGTCACAAAGCTTCCTTTGTTTGGTCACAAAGCTTTCTTTGTTTGGTAGAACGAATCATGATGAAATAAGAACTGAACACAAAGGTGTCCTCTGGGAATGGTTATTACACCGGAGTTAACCCAACTATTGTACTCTTGTGCTTGGCTGCCAACTAATAGGTGATGGAGAATGCTTTAGATGGGCTAGT
The DNA here is from genome assembly GCA_033964015.1 of Scolanthus callimorphus. NCBI lineage: Eukaryota > Metazoa > Cnidaria > Anthozoa > Actiniaria > Edwardsiidae > Scolanthus > Scolanthus callimorphus. Next base: position 23,432,839 of record CM066913.1, read on the forward strand.
CGTGGCCAGCATGATACTGTTGCCAGTATAAAAGCAATGTACAAATCGATTATAAAGAACAATGACGTGGTACAACGTACTAAAAAAGGAAGACAAACGACTAAAATAAAGACTACGCCCAACGTGGGGCTCGAACCCACGACCCTGAGATTAAGAGTCTCATGCTCTACCGACTGAGCTAGCCGGGCCGCTCACATCAAATGCGGCTCTTGAAAACAAAGTGATTACGCACCGCTTGTGATAGAGAAAACATTAAAACATCGATACAGTAATGATGCGGCCCCTTCTACGAAGTTCGTAGCGCCCTTCGCGAGGCAGCAAAAAAAACGCAAACATCGTTTTCTTCTTAAACAGAGATTTCCGAGTCGAATCGAGCGACATCTGAGAGGCAATGGCCATCCCCTTACAATACTAACAACGAGGGCCATGTGTTAGAAGACTGTAACAGGTCAATGTGCTACCCTCGATACAATAAGGATTATCGTATCGTATGGTATCGTAGAGTGAGAATCTTGTACAACATGAAGACGTCTCATCGATCACCCTAAGCATCTATGCTTAATATTTAAATGCTTAAAAAATAACCCTAATCTAGCTGATGTCTAGATGACGAGCGGAGGCCCCAAACAACTTAAGATGACATGGGACTTTGATTCCTGGAAGACAGCGTAGAGCGGACGAATTGAAAGCGATCAAATTTAGCGCTTCTCACAAATTTCTTCGTGGCGCAATGGAGAAAATCAGTTGTAAACGCAACAGGCGCATGTCGTCCACACTTACTTGGGATAACATTGAAACCATCAACATTGTTGATTGGAGAGATTATAGCCAAAAATAAAATGATAAGGGGTATGGCAGGGCAGAATACAAAAGGTAAAGAGGTAAATGCGTCGGCCGGGAATCGAACCCGGGTCAACTGCTTGGAAGGCAGCTATGCTCACCACTATACCACCGACGCCTCAGATGCGCAAAGTTTAGTGATCAAATCAAAACATGTTTCTTTTGTCGCTGATTTGTGTCGCTTCGTTTCAATTAAATAGAAACAAAATCATTCGCGAGCAACAATGATGATATGCAGCAAACCTATAAGGCAGTGGGCTTGCATCCATCAGGATTCGACAGTAACCCGCACGGGTACATCGTACCATGACACCAGGAACCCATCAATAGGAGTCTCCATCTACTCCACTTAGTCCAGACACATGCATGCAGAATCTATTTTTAGACTGTGGACTTTGAATTTAAACGGCAAATTGGATTTGATGTGCTGGTTTCAACGCGTGCACTCTTTATTTTGAGAGAGGGGCCATAATTTGTACCAATATGACAACTAATTAACGCAGGTTTAAAAAATCTAAAAAAGTAAAGAAAAACTATTGGGCTTATCTCCGGTGTAATAACCTGTCATTGCTCACAAACTGCGTCACAAAGCTTCCTTTGTTTGGTAGAACGAATCATGATGAAATAAGAACTGAACACAAAGGTGTCCTCTGGGAATGGTTATTACACCGGAGTTAACCCAACTATTGTACTCTTGTGCTTGGCTGCCAACTAATAGGTGATGGAGAATGCTTTAGATGGGCTAGTCGTGGCCAGCATGATACTGTTGCCAGTATAAAGCAATGTACAAATCGATTATAAAGAACAATGACTTGGTACAACGTACTAAAAAAGGAAGACATTGATCTAAGAAACTTCTCGGAAGTTCGGCGTGTGAGGTAGGCGACTGTTTTTTCTTTTAGCTGAGGCTGAAAACAAACATTCTACTACGTCGTGGTAGTTAGACAAACGACTAAAATATAGACTACGCCCAACGTGGGGCTCGAACCCACGACCCTGAGATTAAGAGTCTCATGCTCTACCGATTGCACGTACTGAACCAACCAATTGCACGTACTGAACGGACGTGTTTTCAATCGCTCCAGGATAACTCTTATAGGAATATTTATTATATCCACTATTTGATAAGCACTTACAACAATTTCAATATTTAAGGCTTAAACAGTATGAATTTGGATAAAAGGGTTCAGAATGAGACCGATAAGCCGTACCAACTGAGAAATAGGAGTACAACTACTATGCCGATAGAAGTTGACCGGACACAAACCAAGGATCAACCGAATCATGAGAGCTGCACACAGAGAGTAAGTCCGCCTAAGGATGGATCGACACAAAGACCCAACAACAGCGAATTGACGATTGTGGATCCACAAGACGAATCTTTAGCGGAATCTCCAGTTAAGCTAAGTGATTGTTCCAACTTTGTGACTGTTAGAAGTTTTAAATCCGAGATAAGCAAACTGTGGGACGCTATTAGCTTAGCGGCCCAACCCACAGAAAATGCATTAACACTAAAGTCTAAAATAACAACCCTTCAGTCGGAAAATGCCAGTTTAAAACAGGAAAACGATCTCCTAAAGGCAAGAATTATTTCCCTTGAAGATAATTTACATAATTTTCAACGCATTGAAACCACTAGCAATGCCGCCGAAATTAGAATGCGTGAAGAACAAAAGGAACACGGCCCATCGAACTCGGATCCAGTTCAATCAACAAGCACTAATAGGCGCGTTAGCACCGAGGCCAGAAACAACAAGACTCAAAAAAACAATACCATCGATTTAACTCACACTAGTAGTGATCGCGGTAGCAACACGCGAGGTTCTCAACATGCAGAGAAAGATCCTTTCGCTATTATTATTGGCGACTCAATTATTAAGCACATCAATCCGAAAAAAAATGTCTAAAGAACAAGTAAACAAGCACCCCTTTCCCGGAAAGACTGCAGAAGAAATTAGCAAGTCTATCAGTCAACCTAATTTTGAGCCCAAGAAGAACCCTTCCTATGTCATTCTACACGCGGGTACAAACAACCTGCCTTCTGATTCGGCTGTTGCATGTAGCGACAAAGTAATTCAGCTAGCGCAAACAGCAAAGGCGAAATATCCAAATGCAAAAATTGGTGTTTCTGGAATCACCCACAGGGAGGACCACAATTTCTCTTTGAAAATTGAGGAAGTAAACAAGAGGCTGAAAGAAGCTGCTGGCACAAACAACTTTACTTTTATTGACAATTCAAAACGAATCGACGGTTCGTGCCTAAATATAAGTAAATTACATCTTAACAAAAAGGCACGACCTATTTAGCGATGTGCATGATTAACTTCCTCCAAGAGGGGAGGAGCTTGGTAACTAGCAAGCAACCAAGTAGTGGAGGTAGAAACAAGAGTAGAGTGGACGGTGCGGGTTTTCACAAACCAGAATTCCTCAACCAGTTAAGCAAACTCTTTCTCGAACTGTCAAGAGCATAAATAAAGAAGCTGGGGGTTCAAATGAAAATAATACCCTCCCAAATATAAGGGGCTTTAAAATGGCCGCCATAAATATCGTGAGCGTTCCAAAACATATTGATGAACTACGTATCTTCATGTTTAATCAATTATTAGACGTGCTTGCTATTAATGAGTCAAGGTTGGCACCGCACATTCAAGACCATGAGGTCTGTATCCCAGGTTACACGGTCATACGCTGTGATAGGAACCGTGCAGGTGGCGGCTGCTGCCTGTACATCAGATCATCTATTCCCTTTAAAGAGCGCAAAGACCTGGTACCTGATGGCCTTGAGTGTGTGTGTGTGTCGAAATATGCAAGCCAAACACAAAACCCTTCATTGTTGCCACTTGGTATAGACCACCAAGCTCGCTCATTAATATCTTTGAAAATTCGAGCAGTTTGTCGGGAGGGTTGACTGTTTAAATCAAGATCTTTTTTTGTTGGGTGACACCAATTGTAATGAGTTGCCAGAGCAACTTGATGGTCCCACCAGGGCCATAAATAACATCGCAGACATTTATCAATTGACTCAACTGATAAATGAGCCAACCAGGGTAACGCCCACCTCAGAGTCTTTAATTGACCATATTTTCACCAACGCCCCCGACAAAGTTGTGTGCTCTGGGGTGATCAGATTTGGTGGAAGCGACCATAGTAGTATAGCAGCGATGATCGGAGCCCTTTTTTTACTGAGTAACTTACTGAGGTAATGCTTTTGATTGGTCGAGGGGTCACCATGACAACGAACAATGATTGATCCTTTCAGACAATGACGTTGTAACTGCCGGCGCCAAGGGGTGGGAGATAATATATTCAACAAAAGGGGTGGGAGATGCTATATGCCATGAAAAAGGGTGGGAGATGAAGGACAACAATGTACACCCCAACTTTCGACACCTTTGGCAGTCTGAGACAAAAGAAAAAGTCTGTGATTGGTGATTAAGGCCACAAGAAAACAAATACCACCCCTTATGTTGACACCTTACGGTTGTTTCCCCATAAAGCACACGAAAAACATACAGCTCGAGAGAAAAAGAAATCGCCTTCAAACGACCCACATTGCAGTCTGTAGAAAAACAAGTTGTTTTTTATTGAATCATGGATTTTTAATACGTTTTCGACTTTCGCGGATCTGGAGACTTTCATTTTTAATAATGAAATCTCTAGTGATAGAATTGGGGCCGCTTTGGATCGCTTGATGGAGTTGACGTTTCCCGAAACGGAGGTAAGAAAGTCTTTAAGTATTTTATTCAGCCCCGCTTATTACTCTCTCGCGGCGCTTAACAGAAGCTCTATTTATTTATTTATTGTTCAATCGCAGGCAGCCCAAGCTATATCTCCGGAGGTAGAAAATCATTTAGAAATGGTAAGTACAACTTTCGTTATAAAAAATAAAGTGAAAAGATCGCAAGATTTAGAGGGAAACCCATGCATGTAAACGTTATTTTGTCACGGTGAAATATAATTAAGTAACAGACATAAACGCACAAAATAATTACTGAAACGTCTATAGAGAGAGACATTTAGAACCTCATTATTGTAAATTATCTACAATTGTAGTTCAAGAGAGCTGCATGAGCACTATTTTATGTTGAGATTAATTACCCTTTTAAAATTACTGATGTTGGCTTAAGTTGGCTTACATGGGGGGGGGGGGGGGGGGAGTGTTTGAGTAAGAAAGTTTTGAAGTACTTCATTCAGACCCGCTTATTACTCTCTCACATCGCTTAACAAGAACTTTATTTATTTGTTTATTTATTTTGTTCAATCGCAGGCACCACGAGCTATATCTCCGGAGGCTGAAAATCAGTTAGAAATGGTAAGTACAATTTCGTCATAAAAACAAATAAATGAAAAGATCGCAAGATTTTAGAGGGAAACCCATGCATGTGTCAACTACAAACTCGTCTAGATCAAGAGAATTGCGTAAAGACAATAAAATGAGATAGAGAAACCGTTTTATAAAATAACAGACCTTTTAATTACTGACATTGGCTTACATATGTGTAGGGAGGGTGTTTGATGCGATCAGCAAAGCTCTCGTCAAAACTAAAAACTAAAACTAGTTTCTTTTTTGTTTTGTTGTAGACCTCTGTCGAATTATTAGCTCAGACCGACGAAGAAAACGGAAACATACCTGAAAACGTGAGTAAAGTTTCAGAGTTTGTCTATTAAGCTGTCATTACTGTAATTAGTTCATGGGTAGCAGGTGACCTATTCAATTTGTGTGTTAAGCGGCGCGCTCGTTAATTTGATAGTGAAATCCTACACAACTAACCCCTTTTTTTCTATTAGACCTCTGTCGATTTACCAGCTCAAGTCGCTGCAGTTGAAAATATTCCCGAAAACGTGAGTGAGCATGTGGTGTTGTAGTGTTTTGTCACAGTTGTTTTTCACAATAAATAGTCCTCCAAAATAAATGAAAATACAAATATCGCTTACGTTCTTTATAGAATTCTGCTGGTCCTACAACGATACAAGTTGGAGGGGGTGATAATTTGACTACAGACAAGGTGATTATTTGTTGATGTTTCTTTCTTTTTACCCCACTAATAAAGTCGCGCGTATATACAGCAACAGGAGAACTTACAGTAAACATACAATTTAATTCGCTTTATTATTTCATTTATAGAATGACACCGGTTCCGAAGAACCAATGATGGTGGAGAAAGTGAGTATTGTTTTTTTGAACTTGTAACTTTCAGTTTATTGTCCAAATAATCGTAGTAAACTGAAATTCCTTTTCGATAGAACAACACCGATGTGGACGACCGGGAACTTTTTAATCAGGAAAATGAGCCAGTTCAGCAGGTGAATTTTAGTGTCAGTGTTTGAAAAAATATTAATGCTGTTGTAACGCATTTGTCACGAGTGATATGAAATTTGTTTTCGGCTGTAGGATGACCAGGAAAAAGTGCGTCGATTGGAGTGTGACGTTTGTGGGAAACTCTTATCGCGACCAGACAACTTGAAACGTCACAAGCAGAACAAGCACGGCGAGAAAAGCAAACCGCACGAGTGCCCCCGCTGCAACAAGGCCTTTGGGCAAAAGAGTGATCTGGCTCGTCATATTCAAACCCACGAGCGACGCGGAACTACACGGATCTTTACATGTAACACGTGCGGTCAAACGTTTAACAACGTGGCCCCTTATCGCAACCACTTAAAGACACATCGTACAGCGTTAAAAAGGCCTACAGAAGATCAGCGTTCAGGTAATAAGCTTTGTTGGCGCTAACAATTCCTCAGTTATTTGTCATCATTCTTCCAGTTATCTTCACAGGATTCCGAAACCGTTTTTCAAAAGAATCTAAATTTGTTTCCTTCTTATGTAGATCCTAAGCCAAAGAAACAAAAGTTCACTGCTTCACCTGGACCCAGCACGAGTTGGCAAGAGGATTCAGTCAACACGATCCAAAGCAGTGATACGATGACATCTGAGTACCGGGAGAACTGGAATCACATCCGAACCCATTTCTCCCGAAACAACCCTCTCCACGACCGGTATAACTTCCGTGTGTCTGTACCCAACCCAAACCAGCTCTTGCCACTTCTTGACCGGGTCTTTGATGACCAGAGAACTGTGTTTAAGATTAACCTGTCCTTTGGGTATATTCTTCGTAACACGGAGACAGGCAATCTGGCTTACAGGTACAGCTCACGGAACAACGATCAGCTGTTCGACACCCCATACCAGGTCGCCAACCGGGAGGATCTACAGCGAGTGCGAGACGCCATAGAGAATCTCGACATCATGGAGTGGGTGCGCCAGCAACGTCCCAACACCAAGTGGGTTGTTGTAGGAGTGACAAATGTCACTTTCTATGTCAACAAGCTGCGTGGTCACCCCATTGGCCGATCCACCCTCCTTCCACCCTACATCCTCCGTAATGTGGGTCTCGTGGCGCTAGAGTGTAATAGGATGAATGGCGTTCCCTATAATGACAACTTGTGCTTCTTCCGCGCGCTGGCTATGCATAACGGTTCCCATGAAAGGAATTTAGAGAGGGACACTCAACATTACTTCGAAAGGTAATAGTAATAACAATAACAATAATAATAATAACACAAAATCCTCCAGCGTCATGAAATAATAATAGTAACGATAAAAAATTTTTTTTTACAGATATCGCACAGCCTATCCCTCCACGAAGGATTTCCATGGAGTCACTTTAGACGAACTCCCTCGACTGGAAAGTTTGTTTGAGGTCAATGTCTTCGTGTACTCTTTGGAGCCTGTCGCGACTGACGGTAGTACCGGTGACGATATGGAGGACGCAGACCCCAGACCCGAGATTACCGCTCGACTAGTCCATCGTTCCCTGTGTCACCACGAGAGCACCCTCTCCCTCAACCTGTATGAGCGCCATTTCTCATACATCAAGAACTTCAAGCTGTACTCGAAGTCTTATTGCTGTTCGCGGTGTGGAAAGTACTGGAAAGATGGGTTCAGGCTAAACCATCACGAGAAAACTTGTGAAGCCAAAACCAAGCTCAAGTTTCCGGGTGGTGCGTACGTGGTTCCCCCTACCATCTTTGACCAGTTGGTAGATGAGGGAATTACCGTACCAGATGCCCTGAAATTTTTCCCGTTCTTTGCCACTTTTGACTTCGAGTGCATGCTTCTAAAGTCTGATTTGCCCGATAATAGCGCCAAGCTGACGTGGGAGAACAAGCATGTTCCGTTAAGCGCCAGCGTGTGCTCAAATGTTCCAGGTTTCACCACCCCAAATGCTTTGTTACCAGCGGTGACGCTGATCAGCTCTTGGAGTCGTTTGTGGAATACCTGTTGCAGTTGAGCCACGAAAGCTACCGCCTATTATCGGTGAATTTGCCGAAGTTCTGCAATCAATTGATGAGAAAATCAAAGGCTCTACTACAATTACTGAAGAGGGAGAGAAGGCCGCTGGTATTAACGTCCTTGACAGCGACGACGAAGACGAGGAAGAGATAGAGAGCGAGACGGAGGAGGATCGCGCGTTCCTGAATAACGACGACATCGACGAACAGGATGTGTCCTTCTATCACGCCATTGACGCGCAGAGACGCGACGAGCCGCAACCAGCGAGGGAACGAGACGCTAACACAAAGGAAAAACAGCACCCTCTGGTGAAACTCAAGGTATATACTGTGTGATACTGACGGTGGTTTTCTCCACAGGCCCTCTATCAACTGTTTACAGGTTAAAACTGACATTTCATGATAATTTCAATCCAATAGGTCAAGCTCGAGCAATATCTCAAAGAGCTCCCAGTCCTTGGCTTCAATAGTGGGGTTTACGATCTGAATGCCGTGAAGCAGTTCTTGTTTCCCTACCTTGTGAAGAGCGAGGCCGTGCAGTTCACCATCAAGCGCATGAACAACCACATGTGCATCAAAACCGAGCACCTAAAACTCATGGATATCAGTAATTTTCTGGCTCCAGTTTTAGTTACGCCCAGTTTTTAAAGGCGTATGAATGTACACAAGCAAAAGCTTTCTTCCCTTATGAGTGGATGGACTCTTTAGAAAAGCTAAATTGCTCAGCTCTCCCACAGCATGAGGCTTTCTATTCGTCCATTCACAACGCCAACATCTCCTTAGAAGATTTTCAGTACTGTCAGCGCGTTTGGGTTGAAAAAAACATGCGTACGTTTAAGGACTTTCTTATGTTGTATAATAATTTGGATGTCGGACCATTTGTGGAAGCGGTCGAAAAAATGATGGCCTTTTGGCGAGAAAGAGAAATAGATATTTTCAAAGACGGGGTATCGGTTCCTGGTCTGACAATGAAGTATCTGTTTAGCTTTGTCGGGGACCAAACATACTTTTCTTTGTTCGATGAAAAGAACAAAGACTTGTACGAGTTATTTAAAAATAATAACACAGGAGGTCCCTCCATCATTTTTCACCGTTATCACGAAGCGGGAAAAACATACATCAGGCAGGAGGAGATGAAGGCTAAGGGAAGGGAGCCGAAATTGTGTAATCGGGTGCTCGGTTATGACGCAAATGCGTTGTACTTGTGGTGTATCATGCAAGACCTGCCTACGGGTAGTTTTACAAGGCGTAGGAGGGAGACTGGTTTCAAGCCAGAAATCTCTCAAAGAGTGGCAGACGAGTGGCTGGCGTGGGAAGCTCATCATCGGGGAATCCGCATCAGGCATCGTCTGAATAACACTGAAAAGCGGGTCGGAGCCAGACGGTTGCCAGTGGATGGGTTCAATGGACAGAAAGTCTTCCAGTTTCACGGGTAAGAAGTAATACAGTATTATAAAAAAAACAAGCACTCCCGTTGTATTCGTGGTATAGTTATATCTCAAATATTCAATATTTTTAGTTGTTTCTGGCATGGCCACGAGTGCTATCTAACTCAAGGAAAGGACTTCAATGAGCGCCGCAGGTGCCCATGGTTGACTTGCGTGAGGAAACGGCCGCAAACTCCGAGTATATCAGAGATCAAGGCTACGAGCTTATCGAGGTATGTGTAGCTTTCTAACATTTTTTTAAAGTATTATTTATATATACTATAATATAATATAAACTAATATAGTGTAGTGTAATATTATTTTATATAGTATAATTATAATATAATGTAAATTAATATAGTATAGTGTAATATTATTTATATAGTATAGTATAATTATAATATAATATATACAATATATCGCGACTTTATTAGTGGGGTAAAAAGAAAGAAACATCAACAAATAATCACCTTGTCTGTAGTCAAATTATCACCCCCTCCAACTTGTATCGTTGTAGGACCAGCAGAATTCTATAAAGAACGTAAGCGATATTTGTATTTTCATTTATTTTGGAGGACTATTTATTGTGAAAAACAACTGTGACAAAACACTACAACACCACATGCTCACTCACGTTTTCGGGAATATTTTCAACTGCAGCGACTTGAGCTGGTAAATCGACAGAGGTCTAATAGAAAAAAAGGGGTTAGTTGTGTAGGATTTCACTATCAAATTAACGAGCGCGCCGCTTAACACACAAATTGAATAGGTCACCTGCTACCCATGAACTAATTACAGTAATGACAGCTTAATAGACAAACTCTGAAACTTTACTCACGTTTTCAGGTATGTTTCCGTTTTCTTCGTCGTCGTCTGAGCTAATAATTCGACAGAGGTCTACAACAAAACAAAAAAGAAACTAGTTTTAGTTTTTAGTTTTGACGAGAGCTTTGCTGATCGCATCAAACACCCTCCCTACACATATGTAAGCCAATGTCAGTAATTAAAAGGTCTGTTATTTATAAAACGGTTTCTCTATCTCATTTTATTGTCTTTACGCAATTCTCTTGATCTAGACGAGTTTGTAGTTGACACATGCATGGGTTTCCCTCTAAAATCTTGCGATCTTTTCATTTATTTGTTTTTATGACGAAATTGTACTTACCATTTCTAACTGATTTTCAGCCTCCGGAGATATAGCTCGTGGTGCCTGCGATTGAACAAAATAAATAAACAAATAAATAAAGTTCTTGTTAAGCGATGTGAGAGAGTAATAAGCGGGTCTGAATGAAGTACTTCAAAAACTTTCTTACTCAACACTCCCCCCCCCCCCCCCCACATGTAAGCCAACTTAAGCCAACATCAGTAATTTTAAAAGGGTAATTAATCTCAACATAAAATAGTGCTCATGCAGCTCTCTTGAACTACAATTGTAGATAATTTACAATAATGAGGTTCTAAATGTCTCTCTCTATAGACGTTTCAGTAATTATTTTGTGCGTTTATGTCTGTTACTTAATTATATTTCACCGTGACAAAATAACGTTTACATGCATGGGTTTCCCTCTAAAATCTTGCGATCTTTTCACTTTATTTTTTATAACGAAAGTTGTACTTACCATTTCTAAATGATTTTCTACCTCCGGAGATATAGCTTGGGCTGCCTGCGATTGAACAATAAATAAATAAATAGAGCTTCTGTTAAGCGCCGCGAGAGAGTAATAAGCGGGGCTGAATAAAATACTTAAGACTTTCTTACCTCCGTTTCGGGAAACGTCAACTCCATCAAGCGATCCAAAGCGGCCCCAATTCTATCACTAGAGATTTCATTATTAAAAATGAAAGTCTCCAGATCCGCGAAAGTCGAAAACGTATTAAAATCCATGATTCAATAAAAAACAACTTGTTTTTCTACAGACTGCAATGTGGGTCGTTTGAAGGCGATTTCTTTTTCTCTCGAGCTGTATGTTTTTCGTGTGCTTTATGGGGAAACAACCGTAAGGTGTCAACATAAGGGGTGGTATTTGTTTTCTTGTGGCCTTAATCAACCAATCACAGACTTTTTCTTTTGTCTCAGACTGCCAAAGGTGTCGAAAGTTGGGGTGTACATTGTTGTCCTTCATCTCCCACCCCTTTTTCATGGCATATAGCATCTCCCACCCCTTTTTGTTGAATATATTATCTCCCACCCCTTGGCGCCGGCAGTTACAACGTCATTGTCTGAAAGGATCAATCATTGTTCGTTGTCATGGTGACCCCTCGACCAATCAAAAGCATTACCTCAGTAAGTTACTCAGTAAAAAAGGGCTCCGATCATCGCTGCTATACTACTGACCATGATGTGATTTACGCATACCGTCGTATTTCTATCTCAACCAACAGTGGTCACAAGTATTCAATCAATCGATCATTTAAACATTTTAATGCCCAGAATTTCAAAAACGATCTAATTAATGTTCCCTGGTCAACTCTTGAGGAGTACGCAACTGATCCAAATACCATGTGGGAACAATGGAAATCCAATTTCTTAGGCGTCCTTGATAAACACGCACCTATGCGTAAGAGACGAGTGCGCCAAAAATACTCTCCATGGATAACTCAAAACCTGTTATCAAAAATGCGACAGCGCGACTATCTGAAAAAAACTGCAATTCAAACAAAAGATCAGAGCGACTGGGCAAAATATAGAGAATCACGAAATGAGCTTAATAGGCTAATAAGATTAACCAAAGCCGAATATTATAATGGGAAACTTTCAGATAGTGAATTGTCACCGCGAGACAAGTGGAGAGTAATCAACGAAGTAACAGGCAGGGGTGTAAAATCTCAGCAAATAACAAAACTAGAATGTGAGAATAATGAAATTTCCGCTCCATCAGATATCGCAGAGGCATTTAATCAGCACTTCGTAAACATCGGCCCAAAACTAGCCGAGGAGCAGTTTGGGGCACACGATAGCCCGTGCTCATCTTCTTTTACTCTTGCACATACAACTACCAAATTGTCCAGTCCCATTTGAATAAATTATCTATCTCTAAAGCAAAAGGGCTAGACAATATACCAAGCGAGGCATTGAAAATAAGTGCTGGCATCATTTCTGATTCTCTGGCACTTCTTTTCAATGCGTCCATCACATATGGCGTTTTTCCAGATGACTGGAAACTATCTAAAGTTACACCTCTTTATAAATCTGGTAAACGCTCCGATACTAATAATTACAGACCAATATCTGTGATTTCAACTATAGCTAAAGTTTTTGAACGAATTATCTATGACCAATTCTATGAATATTTGCAAGAGAATAACATCTTGTCCAGTTGTCAATCCGGCTTCCGTAAAATGCACTCGACAGTAACTGCCCTGCTGAATGCCATTGATAATTGGTCACGTAATATAGATAGAGGTATGATAAACTCAATAGTCTTTTTAGACCTAAAAAAAGCTTTTGATACCGTGGATCACGCAATACTTATTCAAAAGCTCAAGAACTATGGTGTATCAGATATCACCATACGCTGGTTTAGTTCATACCTTAGTGGCCGAGGGCAGTGCTGCGTGATAGACGGTAATCTTTCTAGCACCATGACCTTAAATGTGGCATTCCGCAGAGCACAATACTGGGTCCCTTATTATTTCTTATTTACATTAATGACTTACCTGCCTGCTTAGAATTTGCCGATCCCCAAATGTATGCCGACGACACTAACCTTACTGTCGCCGGGGATAACGGCCAGGAAATCGAGTGCAATTTCAACAAAGACCTCGAAAATATAAGCCAATGGCTCCACGCCAACAGATTAAGTTTGAATACAACCAAATCTGAGTTATTAATTGTTGGATCCAGACAGAGGTCTTCCCGTGTGCTTTGCCCATCACTCACCATTGGTGGTGCTAACATTCCAAGAGTAAAATCAGCAAAGTCACTGGGTGTTTATATTGATGAAGTTCTCAATTGGTCAAAGCATGTGGAGGAGACCTCTAAAAAACTGTCGAGTGCAATAGGAGCTATGAAAAGGGTACGACAGTTTGTCCCTCCCTCAACTCTTCAAACAATGTACCACTCATTCATACAGCCATATTTCGACTATTGCAGTGTAGTATGGGAAGGGATTGGGGCTGAGTTATCATCAAAATTGCAAAAGCTACAAAATCGTGCAGCTAGAATCGTAACATTTTCGAACTACGACTCTCGCTCGGAGCCCCTGTTAAATGAGTTGGGTTGGGACAAATTGTCTATTCGTAGGCTAAAGCTGCTAGCCACTGAAATGTTCAAAATCAATAACGGCCTAGCCCCCGAATATCTTTTGAGCAAATTTTCCAATAATGCATCCCCCTATGACACTAGAGGTTCTTCCTCTAGATTTCAGTTACCTCTCCCGAAAACTAACTACGGGAAAAAATGTTTCAAATATAGAGGAGCCCAAATTTGGAACAAATTGCCCGAAAAAACCCGAACATGTAGCTCTTTAGCTACATTTAAATCCGAATTGGGAAAATTACCTCCCAGCTTCTTTGACAGTTTATAATATATCCACTATTCTCTAGATTTTTATCAAATTTTATTATATATTATATTCAATTTATATCACTTTTTATGTAAATGATAGTTTACACACGGCTTTTATGAAAACCAGCTATGCTGATGAAACTACCGTGTCTAAATAAAACATCTATCTATCTATCTAACTGAGCTAGCCGGGCCGCTCACATCAAATGCGGCTCTTAAAAACAAAGTGATTACGCACCGCTTGTGATAGAGAAAACATTAAAACATCGATACAGTAATGATGCGGCCCCTTCTACGAAGTTCGTAGCGCCCTTCGCGAGGCAGCAAAAAAAACGCAAACATCGTTTTCTTCTTAAACAGAGATTTCCGAGTCGAATCGAGCGACATCTGAGAGGCAATGGCCATCCCCTTACAATACTAACAACGAGGGCCATGTGTTAGAAGACTGTAACAGGTCAATGTGCTACCCTCGATACAATAAGGATTATCGTATCGTATGGTATCGTAGAGTGAGAATCTTGTACAACATGAAGACGTCTCATCGATCACCCCAAGCATCTATGCTTAATATTTAAATGCTTAAAAAATAACCCTAATCTAGCTGATGTCTAGATGACGAGCGGAGGCCCCAAACAATTTAAGATGACATGGGACTTTGATTCCTAGAAGACAGCGTAGAGCGGACGAATTGAAAGCGATCAAATTTAGCGCTTCTCACAAATTTCTTCGTGGCGCAATGGAGAAAATCAGTTGTAAACGCAACAGGCGCATGTCGTCCACACTTACTTGGGATAACATTGAAACCATCAACATTGTTGATTGGAGAGATTATAGCCAAAAATAAAATGATAAGGGGTATGGGCAGGGCAGAATACAAAAGGTAAAGAGGAAAATGCGTCGGCCGGGAATCGAACCCGGGTCAACTGCTTGGAAGGCAGCTATGCTCACCACTATACCACCGACACCTCAGATGCGCAAAGTTCAGTGATCAAATCAAAACATGTTTCTGTTGTCGCTGATTTGTGTCGCTTCGTTTCAATTAAATAGGAACAAATCATTCGCGAGCAACAATGATGATATGCAGCAAACCTATAGGGCAGTGGGCTTGCATCCATCAGAATTCGACAGTAACCCGCACGGGTACATCGTACCATGACACCAGGAACCCATCAATAGGAGTCTCCATCTACTCCACTTAGTCCAGACACATGCATGCAGAATCTATTTTTAGACTGTGGATTTTGAATTTAAACGGCAAATTGGATTTGATGTGCTGGTTTCAACGCGTGCACTCTTTATTTTGAGAGAGGGGCCATAATTTGTAAAAATGACAACTAATTAACGCAGGTTTAAAAAATCTAAAAAAGTAAAGAAAAACTTTTGGGCTTTTCTCCGGTGTAATAACCTGTCATTGCTCACAAACTGCGTCACAAAGCTTCCTTTGTTTGGTCACAAAGCTTCCTTTGTTTGGTAGAACGAATCATGATGAAATAAGAACTGAACACAAAGGTGTCCTCTGGGAATGGTTATTACACCGGAGTTAACCCAACTATAGTACTCTTGTGCTTGGCTGCCAACTAATAGGTGATGGAGAATGCTTTAGATGGGCTAGTCGTGGCCAGAATGATACTGTTGCCAGTATAAAGCAATGTACAAATCGATTATAAAGAACAATGACTTGGTACAACGTACTAAAAAAGGAAGACAAACGACTAAAATAAAGACTACGCCCAACGTGGGGCTCGAACCCACGACCCTGAGATTAAGAGTCTCATGCTCTACCGACTGAGCTAGCCGGGCCGCTCACATCAAATGCGGCTCTTGAAAACAAAGTGATTACGCACCGCTTGTGATAGAGAAAACATTAAAACATCGATACAGTAATGATGCGGCCCCTTCTACGAAGTTCGTAGCGCCCTTCGCGAGGCAGCAAAAAAAACGCAAACATCGTTTTCTTCTTAAACAGAGATTTCCGAGTCGAATCGAGCGACATCTGAGAGGCAATGGCCATCCCCTTACAATACTAACAACGAGGGCCATGTGTTAGAAGACTGTAACAGGTCAATGTGCTACCCTCGATACAATAAGGATTATCGTATCGTATGGTATCGTAGAGTGAGAATCTTGTACAACATGAAGACGTCTCATCGATCACCCCAAGCATCTATGCTTAATATTTAAATGCTTAAAAAATAACCCTAATCTAGCTGATGTCTAGATGACGAGCGGAGGCCCCAAACAATTTAAGATGACATGGGACTTTGATTCCTGGAAGACAGCGTAGAGCGGACGAATTGAAAGCGATCAAATTTAGCGCTTCTCACAAATTTCTTCGTGGCGCAATGGAGAAAATCAGTTGTAAACGCAACAGGCGCATGTCGTCCACACTTACTTGGGATAACATTGAAACCATCAACATTGTTGATTGGAGAGATTATAGCCAAAAATAAAATGATAAGGGGTATGGGCAGGGCAGAATACAAAAGGTAAAGAGGTAAATGCGTCGGCCGGGAATCGAACCCGGGTCAACTGCTTGGAAGGCAGCTATGCTCACCACTATACCACCGACGCCTCAGATGCGCAAAGTTTAGTGATCAAATCAAAACATGTTTCTTTTGTCGCTGATTTGTGTCGCTTCGTTTCAATTAAATAGAAACAAAATCATTCGCGAGCAACAATGATGATATGCAGCAAACCTATAGGGCAGTGGGCTTGCATCCATCAGGATTCGACAGTAACCCGCACGGGTGCATCGTACCATGACACCAGGAACCCATCAATAGGAGTCTCCATCTACTCCACTTAGTCCAGACACATGCATGCAGAATCTATTTTTAGACTGTGGACTTTGAATTTAAACGGCAAATTGGATTTGATGTGCTGGTTTCAACGCGTGCACTCTTTATTTTGAGAGAGGGGCCATAATTTGTACCAATATGACAACTAATTAACGCAGGTTTAAAAAATCTAAAAAAAGTAAAGAAAAACTATTGGGCTTATCTCCGGTGTAATAACCTGTCATTGCTCACAAACTGCGTCACAAAGCTTCCTTTGTTTGGTAGAACGAATCATGATGAAATAAGAACTGAACACAAAGGTGTCCTCTGGAAATGGTTATTACACCGGAGTTAACCCAACTATTGTACTCTTGTGCTTGGCTGCCAACTAATAGGTGATGGAGAATGCTTTAGATGGGCTAGTCGGTAGAGCATGATACTGTTGCCAGTATAAAGCAATGTAGAAATCGATTATAAAGAACAATGACTTGGTACAACGTACTAAAAAAGGAAGACATTGATCTAAGAAACTTCTCGGAAGTTCGGCGTGTGAGGTAGGCGACTGTTTTTTCTTTTAGCTGAGGCTGAAAACAAACATTCTACTACGTCGTGGTAGTTAGACAAACGACTAAAATAAAGACTACGCCCAACGTGGGGCTCGAACCCACGACCCTGAGATTAAGAGTCTCATGCTCTACCGACTGAGCTAGCCGGGCCGCTCACATCAAATGCGGCTCTTGAAAACAAAGTGATTACGCACCGCTTGTGATAGAGAAAACATTAAAACATCGATACAGTAATGATGCGGCCCCTTCTACGAAGTTCGTAGCGCCCTTCGCGAGGCAGCAAAAAAAACGCAAACATCGTTTTCTTCTTAAACAGAGATTTCCGAGTCGAATCGAGCGACATCTGAGAGGCAATGGCCATCCCCTTACAATACTAACAGAGAGGGCCATGTGTTAGAAGACTGTAACAGGTCAATGTGCTACCCTCGATACAATAAGGATTATCGTATCGTATGGTATCGTAGAGTGAGAATCTTGTACAACATGAAGACGTCTCATCGATCACCCCAAGCATCTATGCTTAATATTTAAATGCTTAAAAATAACCCTAATCTAGCTGATGTCTAGATGACGAGCGGAGGCCCCAAACAATTTAAGATGACATGGGACTTTGATTCCTGGAAGACAGCGTAGAGCGGACGAATTGAAAGCGATCAAATTTAGCGCTTCTCACAAATTTCTTCGTGGCGCAATGGAGAAAATCAGTTGTAAACGCAACAGGCGCATGTCGTCCACACTTACTTGGGATAACATTGAAACCATCAACATTGTCGATTCGAGAGATTATAGCCAAAAATAAAATGATAAGGGATATGGGCAGGGCAGAATACAAAAGGAAAAGAGGAAAATGCGTCGGCCGGGAATCGAACCCGGGTCAACTGCTTGGAAGGCAGCTATGCTCACCACTATACCACCGACGCCTCAGATGCGCAAAGTTCAGTGATCAAATCAAAACATGTTTCTGTTGTCGCTGATTTGTGTCGCTTCGTTTCAATTAAATAGGAACAAAATCATTCGCGAGCAACAATGATGATATGCAGCAAACCTATAGGGCAGTGGGCTTGCATCCATCAGAATTCGACAGTAACCCGCACGGGTACATCGTACCATGACACCAGGAACCCATCAATAGGAGTCTCCATCTACTCCACTTAGTCCAGACACATGCATGCAGAATCTATTTTTAGACTGTGGATTTTGAATTTAAACGGCAAATTGGATTTGATGTGCTGGTTTCAACGCGTGCACTCTTTATTTTGAGAGAGGGGCCATAATTTGTAAAAATATGACAACTAATTAACGCAGGTTTAAAAAATCTAAAAAAGTAAAGAAAAACTTTTGGGCTTTTCTCCGGTGTAATAACCTGTCATTGCTCACAAACTGCGTCACAAAGCTTCCTTTGTTTGGTCACAAAGCTTCCTTTGTTTGGTAGAACGAATCATGATGAAATAAGAACTGAACACAAAGGTGTCCTCTGGGAATGGTTATTACACCGGAGTTAACCCAACTATAGTACTCTTGTGCTCGGCTGCCAACTAATAGGTGATGGAGAATGCTTTAGATGGGCTAGTCGTGGCCAGAATGATACTGTTGCCAGTATAAAGCAATGTACAAATCGATTATAAAGAACAATGACTTGGTACAACGTACTAAAAAGGAAGACAAACGACTAAAATAAAGACTACGCCCAACGTGGGGCTCGAACCCACGACCCTGAGATTAAGAGTCTCATGCTCTACCGACTGAGCTAGCCGGGCCGCTCACATCAAATGCGGCTCTTAAAAACAAAGTGATTACGCACCGCTTGTGATAGAGAAAACATTAAAACATCGATACAGTAATGATGCGGCCCCTTCTACGAAGTTCGTAGCGCCCTTCGCGAGGCAGCAAAAAAAACGCAAACATCGTTTTCTTCTTAAACAGAGATTTCCGAGTCGAATCGAGCGACATCTGAGAGGCAATGGCCATCCCCTTACAATACTAACAACGAGGGCCATGTGTTAGAAGACTGTAACAGGTCAATGTGCTACCCTCGATACAATAAGGATTATCGTATCGTATGGTATCGTAGAGTGAGAATCTTGTACAACATGAAGACGTCTCATCGATCACCCCAAGCATCTATGCTTAATATTTAAATGCTTAAAAAATAACCCTAATCTAGCTGATGTCTAGATGACGAGCGGAGGCCCCAAACAATTTAAGATGACATGGGACTTTGATTCCTGGAAGACAGCGTAGAGCGGACGAATTGAAAGCGATCAAATTTAGCGCTTCTCACAAATTTCTTCGTGGCGCAATGGAGAAAATCAGTTGTAAACGCAACAGGCGCATGTCGTCCACACTTACTTGGGATAACATTGAAACCATCAACATTGTTGATTGGAGAGATTATAGCCAAAAATAAAATGATAAGGGGTATGGGCAGGGCAGAATAGAAAAGGAAAAGAGGAAAATGCGTCGGCCGGGAATCGAACCCGGGTCAACTGCTTGGAAGGCAGCTATGCTCACCACTATACCACCGACGCTTCAGATGCGCAAAGTTCAGTGATCAAATCAAAACATGTTTCTGTTGTCGCTGATTTGTGTCGCTTCGTTTCAATTAAATAGGAACAAAATCATTCGCGAGCAACAATGATGATATGCAGCAAACCTATAGGGCAGTGGGCTTGCATCCATCAGAATTCGACAGTAACGCGCACGGGTACATCGTACCATGACACCAGGAACCCATCAATAGGAGTCTCCATCTACTCCACTTAGTCCAGACACATGCATGCAGAATCTATTTTTAGACTGTGGATTTTGAATTTAAACGGCAAATTGGATTTGATGTGCTGGTTTCAACGCGTGCACTCTTTATTTTGAGAGAGGGGCCATAATTTGTAAAAATATGACAACTAATTAACGCAGGTTTAAAAAATCTAAAAAAGTAAAGAAAAACTTTTGGGCTTTTCTCCGGTGTAATAACCTGTCATTGCTCACAAACTGCGTCACAAAGCTTCCTTTGTTTGGTCACAAAGCTTCCTTTGTTTGGTAGAACGAATCATGATGAAATAAGAACTGAACACAAAGGTGTCCTCTGGGAATGGTTATTACACCGGAGTTAACCCAACTATAGTACTCTTGTGCTTGGCTGCCAACTAATAGGTGATGGAGAATGCTTTAGATGGGCTAGTCGTGGCCAGAATGATACTGTTGCCAGTATAAAGCAATGTACAAATCGATTATAAAGAACAATGACTTGGTACAACGTACTAAAAAAGGAAGACAAACGACTAAAATAAAGACTACGCCCAACGTGGGGCTCGAACCCACGACCCTGAGATTAAGAGTCTCATGCTCTACCGACTGAGCTAGCCGGGCCGCTCACATCAAATGCGGCTCTTAAAAACAAAGTGATTACGCACCGCTTGTGATAGAGAAAACATTAAAACATCGATACAGTAATGATGCGGCCCCTTCTACGAAGTTTGTAGCGCCCTTCGCGAGGCAGCAAAAAAAACGCAAACATCGTTTTCTTCTTAAACAGAGATTTCCGAGTCGAATCGAGCGACATCTGAGAGGCAATGGCCATCCCCTTACAATACTAACAAGGAGGGCCATGTGTTAGAAGACTGTAACAGGTCAATGTGCTACCCTCGATACAATAAGGATTATCGTATCGTATGGTATCGTAGAGTGAGAATCTTGTACAACATGAAGACGTCTCATCGATCACCCCAAGCATCTATGCTTAATATTTAAATGCTTAAAAAATAACCCTAAACTAGCTGATGTCTAGATGACGAGCAGAGGCCCCAAACAATTTAAGATGACATGGGACTTTGATTCCTGGAAGACAGCGTAGAGCGGACGAATTGAAAGCGATCAAAGTTAGCGCTTCTCACAAATTTCTTCGTGGCGCAATGGAGAAAATCAGTTGTAAACGCAACAGGCGCATGTCTTCCACACTTACTTGGGATAACATTGAAACCATCAACATTGTTGATTGGAGAGATTATAGCCAAAAATAAAATGATAAGGGGTATGGGCAGGGCAGAATACAAAAGGTAAAGAGGTAAATGCGTCGGCCGGAATCGAACCCGGGTCAACTGCTTGGAAGGCAGCTATGCTCACCACTATACCACCGACGCCTCAGATGCGCAAAGTTTAGTGATCAAATCAAAACATGTTTCTGTTGTCGCTGATTTGTGTCGCTTCGTTTCAATTAAATACTCAGGTATGTTAAGGCCTGACTTGGGGCTTATACGCGGGCAGAAAATTTTGCAAATATCTCGAATACGAAAATAGCTACAGCAATGAAACTTTGCATCAATGTTAATTCCTATACTAGCAAAATTTTGACAGTTGATGTTTCCATGACAACCAAATTAAAGTGACGTGCGCCGTATTTTGACTTTTTGGGGACAAAACTTAAAATGGGGAACAGAAAACCTCATCCTATTCTGAAAATACGATGGACTTTTTCTTTACTGCATTGATTCCTTCATATAGCGTCTTTTAAGGCAGATTACCTTGAAAATTAGCGGAGATAGGAGAGAAACTTGGTTGCTAGGGCAACAGTTCTCACGATCACGTGACCCTGGACACGATTAAAAAACGCTATCAAATGCAGAAGTTCATGAAGATTACGAATTAAAGGTTAAAAAGTAGAAAATTGGCAGTAAGTTTTCCCCGTTTTCGATTGAAAGTAAATTTTAAACGGTACTTACAGATACTATAAAATTGTGTCTCCATAGCAACTAAATGCATGGAACGGTTAAGGTCCGGGACGTGTTATTCATACCTAGTTCCATTTCGGTAGCTATTTTGCTGATGTAGTTATTTGCAAAAACTGCTTTTTGCCTTAAGAATCCGCGTATAAGCCCCACCTCCTTTCAAGTCAGGCCTTAACACACCTGAGTAGGAACAAAATCATTCGCGAGCAACAATGATGATATGCAGCAAACCTATACGGCAGTGGGCTTGCATCCATCAGGATTCGACAGTAACCCGCACGGGTACATCGTACCATGACACCAGGAACCCATCAATAGGAGTCTCCATCTACTCCACTTAGTCCAGACACATGCATGCAGAATCTATTTTTAGACTGTGGATTTTGAATTTAAACGGCAAATGGATTTGATGTGCTGGTTTCAACGCGTGCACTCTTTATTTTGAGAGAGGGGCCATAATTTGTACCAATATGACAACTAATTAACGCAGGTTTAAAAAGTCTAAAAAAGTAAAGAAAAACTTTTGGGCTTATCTCCGGTGTAATAACCTGTCATTGCTCACAAACTGCGTCACAAAGCTTCCTTTGTTTGGTCACAAAGCTTCCTTTGTTTGGTAGAAGGAATCATGATGAAATAAGAACTGAACACAAAGGTGTCCTCTGGGAATGGTTATTACACCGGAGTTAACCCAACTATTGTACTCTTGTGCTTGGCTGCCAACTAATAGGTGATGGAGAATGCTTTAGATGGGCTAGTCGTGGCCAGCATGATACTGTTGCCAGTATAAAGCAATGTACAAATCGATTATAAAGAACAATGACTTGGTACAACGTACTAAAAAGGAAGACAAACGACTAAAACAAAGACTACGCCCAACGTGGGGCTCGAACCCACGACCCTGAGATTAAGAGTCTCATGCTCTACCGACTGAGCTAGCCGGGCCGCTCACATCAAATGCGGCTCTTGAAAACAAAGTGATTACGCACCGCTTGTGATAGAGAAAACATTAAAACATCGATAAAAGAAGTAAAGAGGTAAATGCGTCGGCCGGGAATCGAACCCGGGTCAACTGCTTGGAAGGCAGCTATGCTCACCACTATACCACCGACGCCTCAGATGCGCAAAGTTTAGTGATCAAATCAAAACATGTTTCTGTTGTCGCTGATTTGTGTCGCTTCGTTTCAATTAAATAGGAACAAAATCATTCGCGAGCAACAATGATGATATGCAGCAAACCTATACGGCAGTGGGCTTGCATCCATCAGGATTCGACAGTAACCCGCACGGGTACATCGTACCATGACACCAGGAACCCATCAATAGGAGTCTCCATCTACTCCACTTAGTCCAGACACATGCATGCAGAATCTATTTTTAGACTGTGGATTTTGAATTTAAACGGCAAATTGGATTTGATGTGCTGGTTTCAACGCGTGCACTCTTTATTTTGAGAGAGGGGCCATAATTTGTACCAATATGACAACTAATTAACGCAGGTTTAAAAAGTCTAAAAAAGTAAAGAAAAACTTTGGGCTTATCTCCGGTGTAATAACCTGTCATTGCTCACAAACTGCGTCACAAAGCTTCCTTTGTTTGGTCACAAAGCTTCCTTTGTTTGGTAGAACGAATCATGATGAAATAAGAACTGAACACAAAGGTGTCCTCTGGGAATGGTTGTTACACCGGAGTTAACCCAACTATTGTACTCTTGTGCTTGGCTGCCAACTAATAGGTGATGGAGAATGCTTTAGATGGGCTAGTCGTGGCCAGCATGATACTGTTGCCAGTATAAAGCAATGTACAAATCGATTATAAAGAACAATGACTTGGTACAACGTACTAAAAAAGGAAGACAAACGACTAAAATAAAGACTACGCCCAACGTGGGGCTCGAACCCACGACCCTGAGGTTAAGAGTCTCATGCTCTACCGACTGAGCTAGCCGGGCCGCTCACATCAAATGCGGCTCTTGAAAACAAAGTGATTACGCACCGCTTGTGATAGAGAAAACATTAAAACATCGATACAGTAATGATGCGGCCCCTTCTACGAAGTTCGTAGCGCCCTTCGCGAGGCAGCAAAAAAAACGCAAACATCGTTTTCTTCTTAAACAGAGATTTCCGAGTCGAATCGAGCGACATCTGAGAGGCAATGGCCATCCCCTTACAATACTAACAACGAGGGCCATGTGTTAGAAGACTGTAACAGGTCAATGTGCTACCCTCGATACAATAAGGATTATCGTATGGTATGGTATCGTAGAGTGAGAATCTTGTACAACATGAAGACGTCTCATCGATCACCCCAAGCATCTATGCTTAATATTTAAATGCTTAAAAATAACCCTAAACTAGCTGATGTCTAGATGACGAGCAGAGGCCCCAAACAATTTAAGATGACATGGGACTTTGATTCCTGGAAGACAGCGTAGAGCGGACGAATTGAAAGCGATCAAATTTAGCGCTTCTCACAAATTTCTTCGTGGCGCAATGGGGAAAATCAGTTGTAAACGCAACAGGCGCATGTCGTCCACACTTACTTGGGATAACATTGAAACCATCAACATTGTTGATTGGAGAGATTATAGCCAAAATAAAATGATAAGGGGTATGGGCAGGGCAGAATACAAAAGGTAAAGAGGTAAATGCGTCGGCCGGGAATCGAACCCGGGTCAACTGCTTGGAAGGCAGCTATGCTCACCAATATACCACCGACGCCTCAGATGCGCAAAGTTTAGTGATCAAATCAAAACATGTTTCTGTTGTCGCTGATTTGTGTCGCTTCGTTTCAATAAATAGGAAGAAAATCATTCGCGAGCAGCAATGATGATATGCAGCAAATCTATACGGCAGTGGGCTTGCATCCATCAGGATTCGACAGTAACCCGCACGGGTACATCGTACCATGACACCAGGAACCCATCAATAGGAGTCTCCATCTACTCCACTTAGTCCAGACACATGCATGCAGAATCTATTTTTAGACTGTGGATTTTGAATTTAAACGGCAAATTGGTTTGATGTGCTGGTTTCAACGCGTGCACTCTTTATTTTGAGAGAGGGGCCATAATTTGTACCAATATGACAACTAATTAACGCAGGTTTAAAAAATCTAAAAAAGTAAAGAAAAACTTTTGGGCTTATCTCCGGTGTAATAACCTGTCATTGCTCACAAACTGCGTCACAAAGCTTCCTTTGTTTGGTCACAAAGCTTCCTTTGTTTGGTAGAACGAATCATGATGAAATAAGAACTGAACACAAAGGTGTCCTCTGGGAATGGTTATTACACCGGAGTTAACCCAACTATTGTACTCTTGTGCTTGGCTGCCAACTAATAGGTGATGGAGAATGCTTTAGATGGGCTAGTCGTGGCCAGCATGATACTGTTGCCAGTATAAAGCAATGTACAAATCGATTATAAAGAACAATGACTTGGTACAACGTACTAAAAAAGGAAGACAAACGACTAAAATAAAGACTACGCCCAACGTGGGGCTCGAACCCACGACCCTGAGATTAAGAGTCTCATGCTCTACCGACTGAGCTAGCCGGGCCGCTCACATCAAATGCGGCTCTTGAAAACAAAGTGATTACGCACCGCTTGTGATAGAGAAAACATTAAAACATCGATACAGTAATGATGCGGCCCCTTCTACGAAGTTCGTAGCGCCCTTCGCGAGGCAGCAAAAAAAACGCAAACATCGTTTTCTTCTTAAACAGAGATTTCCGAGTCGAATCGAGCGACATCTGAGAGGCAATGGCCATCCCCTTACAATACTAACAAGGAGGGCCATGTGTTAGAAGACTGTAACAGGTCAATGTGCTACCCTCGATACAATAAGGATTATCGTATCGTATGGTATCGTAGAGTGAGAATCTTGTACAACATGAAGACGTCTCATCGATCACCCCAAGCATCTATGCTTAATATTTAAATGCTTAAAAAATAACCCTAAACTAGCTGATGTCTAGATGACGAGCAGAGGCCCCAAACAATTTAAGATGACATGGGACTTTGATTCCTGGAAGACAGCGTAGAGCGGACGAATTGAAAGCGATCAAATTTAGCGCTTCTCACAAATTTCTTCGTGGCGCAATGGGGAAAATCAGTTGTAAACGCAACAGGCGCATGTCGTCCACACTTACTTGGGATAACATTGAAACCATCAACATTGTTGATTGGAGAGATTATAGCCAAAAATAAAATGATAAGGGGTATGGGCAGGGCAGAATACAAAAGGTAAAGAGGTAAATGCGTCGGCCGGGAATCGAACCCGGGTCAACTGCTTGGAAGGCAGCTATGCTCACCAATATACCACCGACGCCTCAGATGCGCAAAGTTTAGTGATCAAATCAAAACATGTTTCTGTTGTCGCTGATTTGTGTCGCTTCGTTTCAATTAAATAGGAACAAAATCATTCGCGAGCAGCAATGATGATATGCAGCAAATCTATACGGCAGTGGGCTTGCATCCATCAGGATTCGACAGTAACCCGCACGGGTACATCGTACCATGACACCAGGAACCCATCAATAGGAGTCTCCATCTACTCCACTTAGTCCAGACACATGCATGCAGAATCTATTTTTAGACTGTGGATTTTGAATTTAAACGGCAAATTGGTTTTGATGTGCTGGTTTCAACGCGTGCACTCTTTATTTTGAGAGAGGGGCCATAATTTGTACCAATATGACAACTAATTAACGCAGGTTTAAAAAATCTAAAAAGTAAAGAAAAACTTTTGGGCTTATCTCCGGTGTAATAACCTGTCATTGCTCACAAACTGCGTCACAAAGCTTCCTTTGTTTGGTCACAAAGCTTCCTTTGTTTGGTAGAACGAATCATGATGAAATAAGAACTGAACACAAAGGTGTCCTCTGGGAATGGTTATTACACCGGAGTTAACCCAACTATTGTACTCTTGTGCTTGGCTGCCAACTAATAGGTGATGGAGAATGCTTTAGATGGGCTAGTCGTGGCCAGCATGATACTGTTGCCAGTATAAAGCAATGTACAAATCGATTATAAAGAACAATGACTTGGTACAACGTACTAAAAAGGAAGACAAACGACTAAAATAAAGACTACGCCCAACGTGGGGCTCGAACCCACGACCCTGAGATTAAGAGTCTCATGCTCTACCGACTGAGCTAGCCGGGCCGCTCACATCAAATGCGGCTCTTGAAAACAAAGTGATTACGCACCGCTTGTGATAGAGAAACATTAAAACATCGATACAGTAATGATGCGGCCCCTTCTACGAAGTTCGTAGCGCCCTTCGCGAGGCAGCAAAAAAAACGCAAACATCGTTTTCTTCTTAAACAGAGATTTCCGAGTCGAATCGAGCGACATCTGAGAGGCAATGGCCATCCCCTTACAATACTAACAAGGAGGGCCATGTGTTAGAAGACTGTAACAGGTCAATGTGCTACCCTCGATACAATAAGGATTATCGTATCGTATGGTATCGTAGAGTGAGAATCTTGTACAACATGAAGACGTCTCATCGATCACCCCAAGCATCTATGCTTAATATTTAAATGCTTAAAAAATAACCCTAAACTAGCTGATGTCTAGATGACGAGCAGAGGCCCCAAACAATTTAAGATGACATGGGACTTTGATTCCTGGAAGACAGCGTAGAGCGGACGAATTGAAAGCGATCAAATTTAGCGCTTCTCACAAATTTCTTCGTGGCGCAATGGGGAAAATCAGTTGTAAACGCAACAGGCGCATGTCGTCCACACTTACTTGGGATAACATTGAAACCATCAACATTGTTGATTGGAGAGATTATAGCCAAAATAAAATGATAAGGGGTATGGGCAGGCAGAATACAAAAGGTAAAGAGGTAAATGCGTCGGCCGGGAATCGAACCCGGGTCAACTGCTTGGAGGCAGCTATGCTCACCAATATACCACCGACGCCTCAGATGCGCAAAGTTTAGTGATCAAATCAAAACATGTTTCTGTTGTCGCTGATTTGTGTCGCTTCGTTTCAATTAAATAGGAACAAAATCATTCGCGAGCAGCAATGATGATATGCAGCAAATCTATACGGCAGTGGGCTTGCATCCATCAGGATTCGACAGTAACCCGCACGGGTACATCGTACCATGACACCAGGAACCCATCAATAGGAGTCTCCATCTACTCCACTTAGTCCAGACACATGCATGCAGAATCTATTTTTAGACTGTGGATTTTGAATTAAACGGCAAATTGGTTTTGATGTGCTGGTTTCAACGCGTGCACTCTTTATTTTGAGAGAGGGGCCATAATTTGTACCAATATGACAACTAATTAACGCAGGTTTAAAAAATCTAAAAAAGTAAAGAAAAACTTTTGGGCTTATCTCCGGTGTAATAACCTGTCATTGCTCACAAACTGCGTCACAAAGCTTCCTTTGTTTGGTCACAAAGCTTCCTTTGTTTGGTAGAACGAATCATGATGAAATAAGAACTGAACACAAAGGTGTCCTCTGGGAATGGTTATTACACCGGAGTTAACCCAACTATTGTACTCTTGTGCTTGGCTGCCAACTAATAGGTGATGGAGAATGCTTTAGATGGGCTAGTCGTGGCCAGCATGATACTGTTGCCAGTATAAAGCAATGTACAAATCGATTATAAAGAACAATGACTTGGTACAACGTACTAAAAAAGGAAGACAAATGACTAAAATAAAGACTACGCCCACGTGGGGCTCGAACCCACGACCCTGAGATTAAGAGTCTCATGCTCTACCGACTGAGCTAGCCGGGCCGCTCACATCAAATGCGGCTCTTGAAAACAAAGTGATTACGCACCGCTTGTGATAGAGAAAACATTAAAACATCGATACAGTAATGATGCGGCCCCTTCTACGAAGTTTGTAGCGCCCTTCGCGAGGCAGCAAAAAAAACGCAAACATCGTTTCTTCTTAAACAGAGATTTCCGAGTCGAATCGAGCGACATCTGAGAGGCAATGGCCATCCCCTTACAATACTAACAAGGAGGGCCATGTGTAAGAAGACTGTAACAGGTCAATGTGCTACCCTCGATACAATAAGGATTATCGTATCGTATGGTATCGTAGAGTGAGAATCTTGTACAACATGAAGACGTCTCATCGATCACCCCAAGCATCTATGCTTAATATTTAAATGCTTAAAAAATAACCCTAAACTAGCTGATGTCTAGATGACGAGCAGAGGCCCCAAACAATTAAGATGACATGGGACTTTGATTCCTGGAAGACAGCGTAGAGCGGACGAATTGAAAGCGATCAAATTTAGCGCTTCTCACAAATTTCTTCGTGGCGCAATGGGGAAAATCAGTTGTAAACGCAACAGGCGCATGTCGTCCACACTTACTTGGGATAACATTGAAACCATCAACATTGTTAATTGGAGAGATTATGTAATGTTTACAAAACGAGCTGGAATGTTTTATCGGCAGATAGAAACACGAGGTGAAGCCGAGTGTTTCTATCTGCCGATAAAACATGACAGCGAGTTTTGTAAACTACTTCTAAACGGTTGCCAGTAATAATTCATAATTCCAAGCTAGTTTAAAAAAGGAAATAAATTTGTGAGAACTACTTCATTGAAATCGAGAATGAGAAATCTGATATAGACTGGCTTCAAGTTGTATTTTTTAGCTATTTTGAAATGGCAAACAAAAGATGACAATGAGAGCTTTTCATTACGAATAGTATATTTAGAGAGGCGTTCCGAATAATCTTCTCTGCTGGGACAAAAGGTCTGTTCATAATTACATGACTTTCAAAAAGAGAAGAATTCCCTTTGGAATAGCTGTCACTTATTTACCTATAATAATGATGAGCAAAGAAATGCCGTTCAAATGTCATAGAAAAGAAATGAATGTATTAGCGATACCTATAATAATGCTAGGGCTTTCTGATTGGCTTTTGTAAAGAAAGGGCTATGTCATTAGTTTTGGGGGCAGTGTTTCCTATTGTTTTTTATTCTTTTTATGATTCAAATTTCTTTGACGAAGTTTTCTTTGTCATGCGCGTAATGCATCATATGCAATTTTCCCATTCATTCTCGTTTAACAAAGCAGTGCGGTTCGTTCGGACTCGCGAAGTAGAGTAACTTGGACGGGTGAGTTAAATTCGTTTATCTCTGCATGATTTTGAGCCCAATTCAACTCAGTATTACCAATAATTGTCAAGGATGTCCGTTTGGGCTCGTTTCACGAAATGTTCACAGAAGGGTGGTCAGCACTGCCCGAGTCGCCGTTGGATGTTTAAAACATGGCCACCGAAAATTAATAAATGTGATAAATGAACTATCGTTTTACAAAATGCACGTATTCATTTCTAACATGCGTTCTTTTTTCGTAGGTTACGGGAAAAGGTGGAAATCATGACCACAGAGCGTTTGTAAGAGATAGGGTCTCCATGAAAGTTATCGGGGAAACATGCTGTTCTGGTGAGTTGTCCTATCATTACTGATACTCAGTGAGCCAAACTTGATAGAGGACTGTGCTCACTGAACTGGATCTGATATAGAACTCTGACGTCACCGGAGTTCTATATCAGATTCAGTTCAGTGCGCAGCAGTTCTATATCGTTTCTGGCTGATTGAGCACCATTATGATATGGCAACCAATCAGAACAGCTGTTCCCTGAAAATATTCATGGACTCCCCAAAATGCTAATTTCTATCGGGGTATACAAACGGCCTTCATGGTCCTGATTTCCATTGTGTTTGCCTGATTGACTATTCATGAGTTTTAGAAAGCCAAAATAAAATCATAAGGGTTATGGGCAGGGCAGAATACAAGAAGTAAAGAAGTAAATGCGTCGGCAGGGAATCGAACCCGGGTCAACTGCTTGAAGGCAGCTATGCTCACCACTATACCACCGACGCATCAGATGCGCAAAGTTTAGTGATCAAATCAAACATCTTTCTGTTGTCGCTGATTTGTGTCGCTTCGTCTCACTTAAATAGGAACAAAATCATTCGCGAGCAACAATGATGATATGCAGCAAACCTATACGGCAGTGGGCTTGCATCCATCAGGATTCGACAGTAACGCGCACGGGTACATCGTATCATGACACCAGGAACCGATCAACAGGAGTCTCCATCTACTCC
The DNA here is from genome assembly GCA_033964015.1 of Scolanthus callimorphus. Classification (NCBI taxonomy): domain Eukaryota; kingdom Metazoa; phylum Cnidaria; class Anthozoa; order Actiniaria; family Edwardsiidae; genus Scolanthus; species Scolanthus callimorphus. The sequence continues at coordinate 23,464,075 of CM066913.1, forward strand.
ACTTAGTCCAGACACATGCATGCAGAATCTATTTAGACTGTGGATTTTGACGGCAAATTGGATTTGATGTGCTGGTTTCAACGCGTGCCCTCTTTATTTTGAGAGAGGGGCCATAATTTGTACCAATATGACAACTAATTAACGCAGGTTTAAAAAATCTAAAAAAGTAAAGAAAAATTATTGTACTCTTGTGTTTCGGCTGCCAACTAATAGGTGGTGGAGAATAGTTTTGACGGGCTAGTCGTGGCCAGCATGGTACTGTTGCTAGTATAAAGCAATAAGAAATCGATTATAAAGAGCAATGACTTGGGGTTGGGGGGGGGGGGGGGGGGGGGGGGGGGGGGGTAGGAAAATTTGGAAATAAATTGTTGCAGCTAAAAACAGTGAAATAAATAGTTTGCAATCGTAACAAACGGAAAGTAAATTGTTTGTTGAGAGGTTTTCAACTGTGACATCTCCGGCCATCTTGGGACACTAAATTTCAAATTTCTCCCAGGGGGCGCATGCCCCAGACCCCCCAAGGCCGAAACAACAACAAAGAAACACTGACTGAGATAGTCAATACCTACATTTCACAATTTCTCATTTCAGATCACGCGGTGCAGTCATTTGAATAATATTTGAGTAATATTTCTTTGTTTGGTTGCTTCCTTATCATATACCCCTCGGTGCGTAGCAGAAAAACAAGAAAGAATACTATGGGAATGCCACGTGATCTGAAATGGGTAAACATTACGCCCAAGCCGAGGAGGACAATTTAACTTCTGAGGGGGGGGGGGGGGGGGGGTTTGGTTGATTTTGAAAAAAACTTCTCGCCGCGAGGTATAAAACAAAATCTTGCACGGACCAAATCACCCCCCCCCCCCCCCTCAAAAGTTAAATGGTCGGCCCCTAATGCCTAATGAGTAGTTTCGTCATCATGACCAAGAACCATGAACATGGTTCCTATCTATTTCCCTGAGCATTTGGGCTGGCGATATTTAAAATCTTAAAACAGTCTCGATTCAAGCAGGCAATTTTTTATGATTCTTTCAGTTGCTTTGTGCCTGATACTCGCAGGCTTTCTAAATACACGTTTTGAAGCCGCGTTTCAATAAAGTAAAAAAATATTAAAATTATCTAAAAAAATTAATTGTTTGCAGAAAGACCGCTACTCTAAAAAAATTGTTGCAGCTAGATCCTCATAAAAATAAATTGTTTGCAAGGAAAAATCCCCCCCCCCTTCAGAATGAATAATGGTCACCCTTACGTTTGTTTTCAAGGCTGAATCTTCGCGAGTTTGCATTGTAGCCGATCGGTCTCAACTTTGTTTTGTTTTACTAATTTCAGCACGCTCTTTCCACTGCTTGTGGCAAATTTGAGCTAAGTCATCCGAAAATGCGCCCAGCTAAATAGAGAGCTTTAGCAAGTAGTCCGGCGGATATTTAGCGTGAAAATTGCGCACTTTTGGCTAAAGACACCAAACTTTGCATGTCAATAGTTTTCAGAAGCTTATTGAAAATAGAAATGGAGGCACGCTAAATTTATTCGTAGCGAAAGCTAGAACAGTTTTAATGTGAACCATTGTTTTGCCATGGCAGCCATCTTTGTTATTCATGAGCTCTGCGGCACTTGGTGAAATCTTCCATCGTCCTTGTTTATAGAGTATAGCACAGTACTAGGAAGAAAGTGTTATGCGAAAATTTCAGAGACAAGCTTCTTTTTACACATTCGACACATGAGGTGATTTAAATCTCAGTCAGACTAAAGTGCATTAGTGAAGTTTGATGCTTTTCAGTGAAAGCAAAAAAATAATTATATATATATTATTTACCGGCTTGAGGTCGACCTCCGGTCTCGGCCAGTATTTTCAAGACCTCCCCCAGCCGGTAAATAACTGTATTTATTTTCATGGCCTATGCGGTCGACGCCATCTCACATGTGGTGAAGACTAGCCTCGTCCCAGGCTACCCCTCTTATGTCAGCTCCCAACCTCGTTCCCAGGGTCTTCTCGGTCGTTTTTCAAAATGGCGGTTGACTCCAGAGAGGAAATCACTATATCCCAATGGTTGAAACCAGAAATCTATATAAATCTATATAAATCTTTTATCATACTTCGTTTTATTCAAGAAATGAAGAGAACTGTCAAACAGTAATTTGTTAGGGATTAGAGTAAGGATGGGGTTTTTCAAAATGGCGGTTAGCCAGAGAAGACCCTGGGGGAGGCTGAGTCACGTGACTATTGTTTGAGGACATGAGAATGAGGTTTGTCCTTTGTTTTGAAACGGTCATGTGGCTCAGCCTCCCGCAGAGTCTTCTCTGAGCTAACCGCCATTTTGAAAAACGACCGAGAAGACCCTGGGGACGAGGTTGGAGAAGACCCTGGGGGAGGCTGAGTCACATGACCGTTTCGAAACAAAGGACAAAACTCGTTCTCATGTCCTCAAACAATAGTCACGTGACTCGCAGCTCATTTCCCTCAATCATCCCCCCCCCCACCCGAAGATCCCGCTGTCCCCTGTATCGTGCAACTTTTTTCTTTTCCGTTTACGCGGTGTGTGTCGGCGTTTACTTGGAGGTTTTACTAACCTGCTGGCGGTTCTTTTCTTCGTTGTACCTCCTCTTAGCGTGGACGTGTTATCTCGTCCTTGGTGGCACTCAAAAATGGCTAGTCGCGACATAGACATATGGGATACCGTCACTTTTTATCCTTGGCGTCTTTTCATTTTTTTCAGAACTTTGAAGGCCGGTAAAAAAAAATGAAATAAATGTTTTTTATTATATAGCTCGTGTTTATTCGATCAAAGCGCGCGCTCTGATTGTTCTATCATGGTCACGTGGCGGGCTACAAATCCAATGTAGCCCGCGCGGGCTACAATTAAAAAATTGTTGCCGCGCGGGCGACATCGCTAGAGCGAGAAATTTCGGCGGACTATTTTTACCCATGTTTACCGTATTTTCTTTTTGCTATATAATAAAAACTTAATGACTGCACCCTCGGGAAACAGCGAGTTTTGTTTTCCCTCGAATCTCGATGTTTCCCTCGACTTCGTCTCGGGAAACATCGAGATTCTCGGGGAAACAAAACTCGCTGTTTCCCTCGGAAGCAGTCATTAAGTGTATAATATTACCTTCGACAGAGCAGCCATATAGCTTTTCTTTTTGCCTACAATAAAGTGGTACAGCTCTCTTCCTCGAATCTTGTATAGTTTGCTGTACCGCCTCTTTCGTACTTACGAAACCTTCGTACGGAGAATCCCATGTGCTTATAGCAGCAGCCATGCCTCCGGCTCTGACCTTCCCTTAGGTGTTCTCTAGTTAACATGTTTCGCAATGTCACGCGATACCATCCTACGTCCTAAGGATTCCATTCATACGCCTGAAGGATTCCATGCAGAAGGAAGCATGTTCGCACGACCGTTTTACCCTTTTAATTACCTTTATCGATTAAGTACTCGTATTTGCTGCTTTTAAACGAAAACGTATGTGCTTCGGTAGCGTTACTTCTTATTTAGAGCATAGTAAGTAGAGGGTCCCCTCTACTAACTATTTTTTAGAGCGATTATATTTATTCCCGGATTATAACTCTACGGGACATATAAAATGCAATTTAACTTCACAGTTCTTTATTTTCTGCCACGGATCGGACTTATATTTATTGTTCGAAGCCATAAAATTGTATTCTTCCAAAGTGCTCAGATCTTTATTAGTCGATAAGGAAACACAAACACAGGATAAACCGAGCTTGCTAAACATAGTTTCATTGAACGAATACAAGTAAGTCTTCGGCCACACTTCGAGGCGATCCCGAATGTCGAAAGGAGATTGCGGCTCAGTCCCGCTCGGTCACCTACGTATGAAGGATTCCATCTAGCCTACACGCGCGCAGAATGAGTGCGCATGCGCGAAATCGAGACAGCAGAAAATTCTTGGGTTTCAATCACGTGACTTTTGCGCGTAATTTTGCTTCCGGTCTGAATCAGCTGGAGGTCAAGATGAAGAAGTTTTCTGAAGTTTTTCATGAGCAAAACTTCAAGTTTAGTAGCTACATTTTCTAGAAAATCACAACTATCAATGAACCTGATTCGTATTTAAACTAAATCCTAGTGTAAATACAAGTTTGTAGCGATTGGAAAGTCGGAGTTTGCTTTTTTTAGACAGCTCAACTGTGGTAAATGAGTAAAACTTTACAAACTGGCTGATATTTTAGGCAGCTTTATTTCTTCAAATGCTTATGTTTTCACTCATTTGGCTAAAAAAATTGCAATGTAAAATAGATATGTAATTAGGGTTGAGAAACATTTATATGCTCATCTGCTCTTTGTTTCTGGACGAAAGACCTGAGAAACAGAAGTTTTGGAAAACGGTATAGTAAGTTAAGGAGGCTGCCTACAATTTTTTCTGCTCTCCGCCACCAAACTTTGTTTGCCTGCTGTCCAGGCTCAAAAACCTGCACCGGTCTGAACTTTCACATGGTTACCCTGGAGGGTTTGAACTTTGTTGTAATGTGCATTTTGTTGTGATCGGAGTTGCTATAGCAACGTTATAACCACACCCTTGTTTATAATGCGCAGCCATCAGACGCGTTGCGCGACCTAAACTTTTAAAATGACACCCCTCACACTAATCCCTGAGTAGCTAACATTAATCACAGCAAGTTTGGAGAGAATTCATTGGGCCGGTTTTCTGTTATTCGAACGGACTTTTTCAGGCTCCAAAATGGCAAAGCTATTTATGCCGCAAATATTTCCTTGAAAAATAATGGCTAATATCTGCGGAATTAAGGCAATGTACCAGCCACAAACCCAAGGCAATGTACCAGCCAATTTTCACTTCTTAGAATGCTTCCGATTTGTTTGGCATGTGTCAAGGAAACTGCAAAATTTTAGAAATTATATTATAAATCTTCCGTTTGTTATAAAACTTACACTTTTCGCCTCTGACACAAATCTCATATGTAAAAGTTTTTGATACTTCCTTAAATTATTCTTGAATATACACCAAAGATAACCTCCAAGTCTTGAGATCATGAAGTATTTTAAGGCACCGAGAAAAAATGCTAAACTTCACTACTCTTTCGGTTTGCTCGAGCCGGTTTTGTCATTGTACTTTGTTTTCACATGTTGTAGCTTTCACGTGGTTTTCCCTGTAATCAGTGAAGCGAACTACATTCCAGCGCGTTGTAGTTTTCATGGGTCAACATTCATACTCTCAAAGCGTAGCGAATAACAATCCAGCAACATTTATTATGAACGTTAACTTGATATTGCTGAGCTTTCTAACTCTTTGTCTTTAACCTTCCGCCACCGCCTGGCTGGCAAAACCACTCGCTCTCCAATTTATCAGTTCTTCTGCCTTCCTCTTTTCGATTTTCTCGGAAAAAACATGATAAATCTCTAATACGCTTTGCCGCTTTCCTAGCAAGCGTGACGGCAAACTGCGGAGTGTAGGTTTGGTCGAGGGTCGAGTGTCGAGGGTAAGACGTCGAGGGTCGAGGGTTAAAATGTCGAGGGTCGAGGGTAAAATGTCGAGGGTCCAATTTTTTCTGCAAATACCAATGAAATAATTTTTTCCCGTGATACATGTTGAAATATTTTTTAAAGAATGCAATTTTTGGTTTTCCTGACTGATACGTGGATAGACTCCGACACAGTTGTGCTGAGAATTTTCCCACCTTTTTCGACCTTCGCATGGAGAAAACAAAAGGTTTTCCGAAAACTCCAGGCATAAATTTCGGGCAATCTTTTTAAAAATCAAATTCCCTAAAACTGTGCGTGCAGATTTGTTGTGCTTTTCCCAGGCGTTCTCAGAAAGGTTTCCTCGACAGAGCGTACCGAGCGTGTAAGCTCGCGGATCTTGCTCAAACAGGAGAACACAAATGAGAACAACAATAAAATCTTTTGGTCTGAGATAATATCAAACCAAAGGAAGTCCACTCTACGTAATCGAACTGGTGTTTTTCGAAGATTTTGAACACGGCGTTCTTCAACTGGCAATGAACTGGAGTGTTGGTAGTCCCATTGCGATATGCTGCCAGCGCAGAAAAAGCAATCGCCGACGTGATTTTACCCAGCACTTACTAGTCTTGCTTCCATGCTACTCATTATACTACAGCTAACTTTAGGAGACTCAGGGATAGGTAGCACAATAAACGAGGCGAAATGAAGTCATTTGCGATCTTTCACGAAGGACTCTAGTGAAGTGAGCGCTAGAAATAGGTTGTGAAAATGCCGCGGAAATCTTGGTTTTCCCGAAGAAAGATTGAATAAAAGCAAAACATTAATATCTTTTCTTGCCCAAAATACTCAGACTCGGCAAGTTTGCTTCGAATTTTGCTGTTTAACTTTAGAGATTTCCACGGTTAAACAGAAGATTTTGCTTCCTTCACGTGCAGTCTAATTAGCGAAGCAAAAGGTTTGATTGACACATGTCTGCGATAAGAAAACTTGTAGCGGCAAGTCTGAAGAAGCATCTGCAAGGACGCTTTTACCAACATGCGGGCATGTGAGCGAATAAAGCGGGGAAAACCGAGAATTTGCATTAAAAAAAGAATTAGACCCTGAGAAAAAGAAAAAAACATGGACCCTCGACATTTTACCCTCGACCCTCGACAATTTACCCTCGACCCTCGACATTTTACCCTCGACCCTCGACGTCTTACCCTCGACACTCGACCTCGACCAAAACCTACACTCCAAACTGCGCGGAGAAATCATTGAGCCATAGACGCAATGTTTGATTCCCATGCTGGAATGTAGTTGGCTGGGAAACCGACGTCAAAGCTACGACAGGTGAAAACAAAGTACAATGACAAAAACCGGGCTCGAGCAAACCAAAAGAGTAGTGAACTTTAGCATTTTTTCGCGGTGCCTTAAAATACTTCAATGAACTCAAGACTTGGAGGTTATCTTTGGTGTATATTCAAGAATAATTACGGAAGTATCAAAAACTTTTACATATGAGATTTGTGTCAGAGGCGAAAAGTGTAAGTTTTATAACAAACGGAAGATTTATAATATAATTTCTCAAATTTTGCAGTTTCCTTGAACACATGCCAAACAAAATCGGAAGCATTCTAAGAAGTAAAAATTGGCTGGTACATTGCCTTGGTTTGTAGATTATTCGGGCGGCAAGGATTTTTAATTCCGCAGATATTAGGCATTTTTTATTTTATTTTTATTTTTCAAGGAAATACTTTGCTGCATAAGTAACTTTGACATTTTGGAGGCTGAAAAAGTCCGTTCGAGTAACATAATATCGGCCCAATGAATTCTCTCCAAACTTGCTGTGATTAATGTAAAAGTTTAGGTCGCGCAACGCGTCTGATGGCTGCTAATTATTAACAAGGGTGTGGTTTTAACGTTGCTATAGCAACTCCGATCACAACAAAATGCACACTACAATGGCTGATTGCATTTTTAATCCGCACAGGGGGGGTTGAGGACCTATGGAAATTTTCCAGGGAGGTTGTTTTGGACTCTGGAAATTCCACGGGACGGGGTGTGTCTGGAGACTGGAAATTCCAGGGGGGAGGGGTAAAAAAGGTGACTTTCCAGGGACATTTTATCCAAAATAGATTTTCCAGGGGTATTTGCCAGAAAAAATGGAAATTCCAGGGGAGGGGGTCCTTTATGAGGTTGGAAATTCCAGGGGAGGGGGTCTGTTTCACGAGTGGAAATTCCAGGGGAGGGGGTCTTTTTAAAAGAGGTCCTCAACCCCCCCCCCCGGTGCGGTTTGAAAATGCAATCAGCCAATAAAGTTCAAACCCTCCAGGGTAACCATGTGAAAGTTCAGACTGGTACAGGTTTTTGAGCCTGAACAGCAGGCATACAAAGATTGGGTGTTGAGGGCAGAAAAAATGTAGGCAGCCTCCTTAAGTACTTAATTGCTGTTTTTTTTTTTTTTTTGGCAAATTAAACTCAGAAAATCGACCCGGCTCTGTTGCATACAGTTTTCCCCATACTGCAAAACATTTTCCACATAAACAAGATTCAATTCTCAATAAGCTATTAGCGGAGCTCCAGCGCGGGCCGAAGGCCCGCGCAAGCGGAACACCATACCTAAGGGGAAAAACGTATACCATCGAGTTGATTTTTGAACGTCACGGGCATTTTGGATCATTTTGATGACGTCATTGATGGCGTGAGTGAACGTGACTTTGGTGTAGAGTTCCTCTGATGGTCTTTGAAAGTTTGTCCAAGTTTGGCTTCTAGAGAAGCTTCCCTTCGGGAGATATGATTTTTTCTTTATTTTTCTGGTATTAAACCTATAGTGTCCGCCGTCCGTCCGCCGTCCGTCGTCCGTGTACACATGGGAACCCTGTGGTATGCAAAGAAAAAATTATATCTCTCAAGGGAACATGCTAAGACAGCCATACTTGGGATATTTTGTCTATGCCACAAGGGGGGTGCTGCAGCACGGTCACGTGTGTGACGTCATCGATGACGTCATCTATGCTTGAAAAATGAATAACTCGTGAAGAGAAGACTCTAAAACAACCAAACTTGGGTAGTGTGGTCTTGGTCACCATATGATCGAAATGAAGTGGTCACGTGATATGACGTCATCGATGACGTCATCTATGCTTGAAAAATGAATATCTCGAGAAGAGAAGACTCTAAAACAACCAAACTTGGGTAGTGTGGTCTAGGTCACCAGATGAGCGAAATGAAGTGGTCACGTGATGTGACGTCATCGATGACGTCATCTGTGCTTGAAAAATGAATATCTCGTCAAGAGAAGACTCTAGAACAACCAAACTTGGGTAGTGTGGTCTAGGTCACCAGTTGAGCAAAATGAAGTGGTCACGTGATGTGACGTCATCGATGACGTCATCTATGCTTGAAAAAATAATATCTCGTGAAGGGAAAACTCTAAAAGAACCAAACTTGGGTAGTGTGGTCTAGGCCACCATATGATCGAAATGAAGTGGTCACGTGATATGACGTCATCGAGACGTCATCTATGCTTGAAAAATGAATATCTCGTGAAGAGAAGACTCTAAAACAACCAAACTTGGGCAGTGTGGTCTTGGTCACCAGATGAGCGAAATGAAGTGGTCACGTGATGTGACGTCACCGATGACGTCATCTATGCTTGAAAAATGAATATCTCGTCAAGAGATGACTCTAGAACAACCAAACGTGGTAGTGTGGTCTAGGTCACCAGATGAGCAAAATGAAGTGGTCACGTGATGTGACGTCATCGATGACGTCATCTATGCTTGAAAAAATAATATCTCGTGAAGGGAAAACTCTAAAAGAACCAAACTTGGGTAGTGTAGTCTAGGCCACCATATGATCGAAATGAAGTGGTCACGTGATATGACGTCATCGATGACGTCATCTATGCTTGAAAAAATTAATATCTCGTGAAGACTCTAAAGCAACCATATAAACCATGTACACATGGGAATCCCTTTCATTCACATAGAAAATTTTATAACCAGGAGCTCCGCTTTTAGCCAGTGGCTAAATCTATATATTACATGTAGGTGACCCATTTCTGTAGTTTCTAAGAGTATGTTTTAACAAACGCCTACATTTGACTCTTTCAAAGTAGTGTTTCAGCCAGCTCAACGCAGCGACAAAAACTCACTTTGAAATGAAACAAAAAACTTGACCAAATTTTAGTCTGTATACACACGACTGGTCTTCTCGGTCGTTTTTCAAAATGGCGGTTAGCTCAGAAGACCCTGGGGGAGGCTGAGTCACATGACCGTTTCGAAACAAAGGACAAACCTCATTCTCATGTCCTCAAACAATAGTCACGTGACTCAGCCTCCCCCAGGGTCTTCTCGAGTCTTCTCTGAGCTAACCGCAACCTCGTTCCCAGGGTCTTCTCGGTCGTTTTAACCGCCATTTTGAAAAACGACCGAGAAGACCCTGGGGACGAGGTGAGCTAACCGCCATTCTGAAAAAACGACCGAGAAGACCTTGGGAACGAGGTTGTGACAGACCCGTCGAGTAGCCTGGGGACGAGGCTAGGTGAAGACCTCTTTTCGTGCGCGGCGCGCAAAGTACTGGACAATGCCGAGCAAGTAAAGAAGAGAGTTTGTTTGTCGACTGTTATTCCTCTCAAAAGTGCTGCCAAATTAGCCCCCAACCAGCACGTTATCGCCAACTGAAGTATAGGTAAGATTAATTTTAAGCAAATCAGTGTTTGAATTGGTTCATTTGTGCTTATATCGACTTTCAACCTTGCAAGTTTGGGTGTCCACTTTAAATTAAAGTGCACTAGTCATTGCTTCCACCGACCCCAACCCCCGCGACATGCGGAGATTTTGCCAGGCAATAGTGGGGGAAATATCAGTGGTTTGTCTTGTATTCGTGCCCCGATCCCCAGGGAGTTTACTTCAAATTTGCTATTGAAGTATATTTTGGCACAGAGAGCATGTTAGGGACCCCTCACAAAGTGGTCTTCTATTGGAAGGCAAGTAGGTAATATTGTTAATTAGTATACTACACGGGAACCTCCATAGATCGCACGTTTTGATTGGTTCGCTATCTCGGGATAATGCCACAATATTCCGAGATCGAAAGCATTATCCTGAGATTGAGAAGCCCGAGTGCAAGTGGTTCGGATATTTTTACTTTCTAAAGGAACTATCTGATTCGAAATGCAACGGAAAAAATCTTTCTCAATTAACTTATGTTGTCTCTTAGTTTTTCAAGGTGAATCAGAGAGAGAATGTATTTCTTGACCTTCGAAAATGTGCTGTTCTTGTTTTTCAGTTCTTCGGAATCACAGAGATCGATTATTCGTTCACTGCACTTTTGAGAGACGAATTACATTCACAACAACATATTAATTAAGGCAATTTTGTCGAAAACATATCTACTTTGCCGAACATTACATGTACCTGTAAGGGAAGGACAGTGAAACGTAAATCGTAGAAGCCAGTCATTGAGTGCAGTTTAAGAGAGAATTTCAGTTAAGCTTACCGTCGACTTGTTGATTCGTTTGATCACGAGCCATCGACATCAAACGTATTTAAGGTGGTCTCTCTTTTTATGAACAAGGTCTCCTCGTTGTCCCAGAGTTTGAAAGGGTTAATTTAACTTTCTGTTTGAATATTCCAAACGAATCTTGAATTTCTCTGCCAGCAGGTTGAAAATATAGTCATCCTTCGGTGGTGAAATGGCGACAAGGCAAAGTGTTTTCAGCGAAGCAACTCTGCAGTCACAATCCATAATCCAAGGCACAAAAATGCGAATTTATCCCTTGAATCCATCCTTGCAACCTTCTAAAAACTTAAACGTTTATCGTAGTCGATATTAAGGTTTAAAACAAGTGTTTTCTAGCGTTTTTGCTTCTCTAACACAGCAGCAAGTTTCCACCATGTGTGAGTAGCCGAATGCTTGTAGTGAAGTCTGACGTAATGTCACCGTGCGTGACAAACGTCACGCATACAGAAAGAGGCTACAAAATGTTGGCAAAAGCCACATTTAGTGTCGTCGAATATTTTTTGGAGTGTTCCCGTGTAGTATATACCGTTTCCGGGAAATGTTGTCACCCAAAAAGCCTATAAGCTTGAAGCGCAAAGGATAATGGGGGCATCTAAACTGCTACTGTTTTGATCTGAATTCAGACAATAATCGCAGCCAAAGGTAAAATCATTAAATTCAGTACATTTATAAGCATCTTGTTTATAATATTTTACAGAAATTCAAAGAAAATCTTTACCCATACTCCCTAGCGCACCAAGCTTTGTTGCTTTTCCAGTGACAACATACCGGAAACGGTATATACTAAACAATTATTCTCCTCCGCTCAGTGAATAGTGGCGAATAGTCCCCTCGACCTCCGGTCTCGGGGACTATTCGCCACTATTCACTTCGCCTTCGGCGAATAATTGTTAATTATTTGAAAAAATAAGTGACGAGTCTCAGGGCCTGTCAAAACTTCAAGCAAATGACAATTAAAAGAAAAAAACAAATATGGACTATGAATTGTATCTATGTTGAGCAAATCTACACTTCCACTTCTAAGTTCATGCCTTCTGACAGAGAGAACAATAATAACCTAATACAGTATGCCATTGCATAATTGATAGAGAGCAATAATTATTCCTAGATAGATCTCTACGACCAGGGGCCGGTTCCTAGAAAGTCAGTTAGAGTATCTGTAGATAAACGCTTATCCAACGGATAAATCCTGAACAAATCCTACACAACAGATAACTTTTATCCATGGATAACTTTATCCAACCTTTCAGGAACCGGCCAAGATCTCTACTTGCCTGTCATATGTGAAATATTCTGTGAAGCATCCCTGCAGCCACGAATTTTAAAATCGGCCCTCGTAAATCAATCCGTCTCTCTCCCCAGCCGAACCAAATTGAGAAGTCGAAATAGATAAAAGTGTCTCAATTATAAGAATAAATAGCTTTGTTACATAAAGAATTAAAGAAAATAATGCACCATTATCTAAATCTAAGTTTGAGCCGCTTGGAGATTGCCTTTTTTGCTTTTTGCCCTTTGATGATCAAAGCGCCGCGAGCTCAAAATGGCTGCAGTGCGTGACACTTTATTACATGACTTTCTCCCGACCCGAGTCTCCCCGCCAAAGGATAAACATAGCCACTGGGTAACGGCAGTCAGCTCTAATAAATCACTAGAAATACGGTATTCTGATTGCAATCCTGAAAAAGCTAAACAACTAGCTGAGCGTGTAAAAACAACAAATCTCACGAGACAAATCTCTCTCACTTGCGGCATTCAACTTTCATCTTTTTCAAACTAGCGTAGCGCAGTGAGCCGAAAAACAGCTGCAAAAGCGTGAAAAATCTCAAGTGAAAGTTTGAGATTGATATGATTACTACTGAATGTCCCTTTTATACTCTAGCTACAAAGTTCAAGTACCAACCTTGAGAATGGTTTTCTTCTCGTTGTTTGTGTTTTCTCTCACGCGCAACTTCGTTCTCGATTCGTTCATCTTCTTTTTCGACATGTCTTCCCTGGCATTTCTTCTCTACTCGCTTTGTTTCTTTCCCTCGGAAACTTTTTTTCTTCATGTTCTTCCCGCTCCAGGTACTTAACTCATTTTCTCAATTTTGATTTGTCAGCTTGATTTAAAAAACTTTTATTTTTTAAAGAAGAGCAGAAAAACTGTCCTTCACATAACGAAAACTGACACGAAGTAAGAAAGTCTTGAATTTGTCCGGGAGACGAAGCAAAAAGGCTCGGACTTGGATTTTGAAATTTGTCAAAAGTCTCGGGCTCAGATTCTCAAACGCAGGTCTCAGCAAGTCTCGGATTTACCCATCGCTACCCCTAAAGCGCTGTTCACTGTTATCAAACATTGCCGTTGTAATGTTAATGTGCAAACCGTAGATTGAATAGCGACCTGTTCTCGTGAACCAATCGATCTCTGGTTGGCACATTAATGACGATGACGCTGTTCACTGTTTATCAACATTGCCATTGTAATGTTAATGTGCCAACTGTAGATTGAATAGCACCCTTGTTCTGTGAACCAATCGATCACTGGTTGGCACATTAATGACAATGGCTGATGTCAGCAGTGAACAGCGCTATAGACCCCTGTGAAAATGAATACCTCAATAGGGGATGTGCCGCATACGATACCTGCCAATACCAAACCGGGAGATGAGAAAATTGCAAGAAATATACCCAGGAGAGCATACAACAAATAATATATCAAAATTTTTAATTTTCCCCTGGGAGACTAAGGGTAAAAACCCGGAGTCTCCCATGAAATCTGGGGAGTTGGCAGGTATGGATGCATGGATATAAAAAGGAAGGACCAGTTTATGCAACCTCCTATAACTCTTTCTGTCCCTCTGCACAGGGCGCATTATTTTCTGAAGAGATGACAAGTGATGACTTCAAAACCATCCCAAAAAGTAATGAACTACATTAGCAACATCATCGTCAACAGGGTGAGTACTACAAAGACAAACTAATAAATAAATATGGGTGGCCTTTGCCCTTTTCACAAAATCTGCAATTCGGTATTCATGTCCTTTGTAACACTCAAAACCTAATAGTTAATGAATAGTCCTCGGCTAATGCCAATTTTTAGCCATCTGCTCTTATGGCTAGCATGAAGAGTGAAAATTCAAGGAAATTCAAGAAAAAATATTTGCAATATTGTTTGAATGGCATTATTAAACAGTATGCCCTCACCTTATGCCCTCCAATTCTTTGGTATAATGTGATGTCACATCTGCCCTTTCATAATGGTAATTATAAATGATCACCCATGAAAAGCAAAGAAACTGTTCAATAAAAACAGCATGCTACCATTTGAAAAATTGAATGACATCACCAACTGAAACAACATCGAAAGGCAAAGAAAGTGCTGAAAACATTTTTTTACTGTCTAGTATTAATCTAGTAGGTTTCATGTTTGAGATTTCTAGCACTAAACCAATGACCTCAACCTCATCTCGCTGGACATGTAATTTTGTGTCAAACAGAAACACAAATTATTCTGTCTTGTGTTTTCATACAAAACAGCTGGCGGGGTCGAGTCAATCGAGTGGATTTTGGTAAAAGGGCAATCTCTCCAGTCGCTGCTTGCTGATTCCTCTCTCTGTCAGTGGTATCAATAGAATTAGAAAGGTATGTTGAACAATGACTGCTTGGGCCTGTGTGGAGTATTTCTTCAGAATAACATTTCCTTGTGATGTTGGTTCCACACAATGGATCTTGGAAATTCCCAGGCTTTAAGGTTATAGCTAGGGTAACATTTGGTGATATACCCCTCAGTCATGAGAGTGACATTGGTTGGTAAATTGCAACCAGCTGCAGCCTGTGCAAATGATTCTGCATCAATGACTTGCACTTCTGGCTTCCACACTGCTCGCTTCACTGTCCCCCAACTCCATCTACCGCCCCCTTACCATGTGATGTGGCAAAGTAATGTCACTTGAGGTAACGTCCTGTGCTCTTTTGTAGCATGTAAATAAGATGGATGATATACCTGCTCTTAAAGTGTGAGCTTGGGCCGTCTGAGAAAAATATGGACCATGTCCACATTTTGGAAGCTCTTAAGTACCCTGTCCATGAATACAGCCACAGGCTTCCAGTCATGATGTCGATCATCTGATACAATCACATGACTATGGCATGTTGTGCTTGTCCAGACAACCACAGGAAAACAGTAACTTGTTGCTGATCCCAGTGAGCTGACTGGACGAAATCCTGGTACTCAATGTTATTCTGAAAACAATGCTACCAAACTATTTAATGACCTCCCTCCCAATATTCGTAATACTGATTATTTTAGTTATTACTGTAGGAGCTCAAGCTTATCTCAGGGCCCGTGGTTTGATGCGGGATTTTTTCTGAAATTATGCGGGATTTTTTCTGAAATTATGCGCTAAAAATTCGAAATTATGCGATAAAAATACGAAATTATGCGGGATTGCGCAATATTTTTTTACAGGTGCGTAACATATTTTGCTCTTTTCGTCTGTTTTGTTACATGGATATAGCTGCTATTTAACTTTAACAACTTTTGTTTGTCTATAAAATGCTCTGTGATGAGTTCCAATTGCTTTGCTTTACTAACGTTATGACGCTACGTTTTCTTCCAGGGAGACGTGTGTTTTCGCTTTTAATAAGGCTTATTACTTTCTTACAAAAAAGCGTTACCAACTGCCGGTAACTTCCGTTACATGGTAGTAAAGATTAGTAAGTTTGGTCTTCTTTCGTGTACTTGTCTCAGACCAAGGCACACTTTTTTCATACCGCAAGGATCGTAGCAACACACTCCTATCCAACATGAACTAAACGGTCACAAGAGCTATACGCAGACTAACAGAGCTATCGTTACGATCTCTCATTATCACAAACATCGTTGCGCTTGTTTGCCGTCGTTCTGTGCGTAATTATCAAAATTAATCCTGATCCCGAGAGCGAGCGGCACTATCGTCGGAGAAAATGTAAGAGCTTTTATAAAACCGGAAAAGTGCCACGTTATTCAGTCAGTGTTTTTTTGTTATCGAGGGAGCTTGGTATTTTTCGCATTGTTGTTTGTGAAATGAAATTGTTGACGGTAACAATAACAAAGATCCATGAAAAAGCATAATGTCAGGTGATCAATGTGAACTGCATAAACCCGACTGTTTTTATCACGGTTAGCGTTTGTTCCGCCTTGATTTTACTTTGTAAAATATCCAAAGCGCAAACATGTGTTTGAGTCTATCTGCTCAGCTGGAAATATTAGTTAGTTGGCCGCACGTTTTATGCTTTTCGATATCAGTTCCCAGCGCGACGCTATTAGCATAGAACGCCTTGTTATTCTCATTTTTTCGAGTTGGACAGACGATTTCAGAAGAAATGTATCACTTTTGTGAGAAAAAAATATGAAAGAAAGTTTGAAATTCACCAAGTTATGATGCCTTTTTGATGTTTTTTCGCAAATTTTGGGAAATTATGCGCGATTATGCGGGATTTGACGGATTATGCGCATTATGCGGAGAAAGTCAAATTATGCGTTTCCGCACCAGCGCATCAAACCACGGGCCCTGTTATCTTGAAGGCCCATGCCATTTCATGACTGCCACTTCGTATTTATTTCTATTCATCTAATTAAGTACTATGTGAGATTACTAGTAAGTGTAAACATTTTCAACTTTTTGTTGTTGTAGTGAATCTGAATTTGAATATAATATATTTAATAATAGTAGTTCTATTTAGCTCTAATGCCAGATGAAGAGCCTCCTCATGGATATGCTGGCATTATATCATCATCATTATTAGTATTACTTACAAGTGTAGTTCTCGGCGAAATTCACTTGTATGACCACTTCATTTGGTGCCAGGTTGGCTCGTTTGCTTTCAAAAACTTGGCCTGTTTCCTCTTGATAGATGTATGATTTAGAAACTCGGGCATGTTTGCTTCAAGGGAGCAAATGACATCCTCCTCTACTGATCCAGATTTGACAATCTTCTCGATCTTTTTCTTCTTTTTCTCTGGTTTCCTTTCTTTGCTGGGATGGCTTTCTCAATCTTCTCCCAATGATGCCATTCAATGCTATCCTCCAGTGGTGCCATAGCTCTCAACTTGTCAGCCCAATTTGGACAACTCTTACATTGACCCGTCGTACAGTGTTCGTTAGCTGTAGAGCAAACAAACTGATCAAGAGCTTCACTTGAATAAGAGGGGAACTCTGCTGGCATTGCCTTCTGAAGGGCTTCAAACAACAATGTCATGTTGCCATGGCGTTGACAGAGACACACATTATTGGGTATAGATGAAGATAGCTTTACAACTTGCTGAAGCTAATCTTAGTGGCAGGGTGTTCTTCCTGGAACAATGAATACATTTCTCTCAAGGAACAAGTTAGGTGTCGTTTCTGTAGCTTGACCTTCCTTTCCTCAGACTTTATTGTCACAAAATCCTTTATACCAGGAGCCTGCCTAGACACAGAGTCTAAAGAAAGTATGACTTTACACAATTGATGGTTGTTGGTGCTTGATGCATAATTGGAATGGATGTTTGCTCCAACAGCACGGGCAGTCTTATTCACAATAACCTACGTTTCCTTGGACGAAATGGGAGGGATTTCGTTGCTTTGGTGAAAGCTCTCCCGGCCAAACTCTGTGGAGTTTTATACACGCCACTGATAGGGTTGGTATCATTGGCTGCTTTGGCTAGTCTCCTCTTCATTCTGTGGTGTCAAACTCTAGCTAAAGTTTTAGCTTTCTCTTCTGCTCTCTTTGGACAAGTCATCAACATCTTTCCTCCCTTTTTCTATATTTGTCTTCGCACTAGTATCCACTGAACTTTATGGGTTATTTTTTAGACGTGCCCTAAATAGTTTCACTCTTTCACGAGATGTTTTTGCCATGACTTTTTGTATTCACTTACAGACCTTTCAAAGCAGCCATGACAGAGTACATGAGCATGACCTTCAGATTAAGCCTCCCCCACAGGCTCTCTTTTCTGGTGTAGAGCACGCCGGAAATATCGGCTTGCCTTAGCTTGCGCGCGCACGTTTGTATGCGATTGCACACTCTCGTTTTGTTGGGGTTCATGTAGAGCCCTGCCGGCAAGGCCCCTGTTTTAGCGTAGACTACGCTCGGCCACTAACGCAGCAACCTGATTGGAGGAAGCGTGGCGGCAAAATTTTAGCGGTTCATATGACGTCACATTCGCTTTTGGGGCCTCATTAAAAACTCAGGTTGAGATCAAAAGTTCATCGAGGTGAAAAAACCGGTGAAACTGTTATATAACGATTGATTCTGATGTTCCCTAGGGAGGGATGACTCATCCCTAGGGTCTTAGAAGGGGGGTGACTCATCCCTAGTGTCCCAGAAGGAGGAGTGTGTCATTAACTTAATTGACGTCAAGTCTGAGAATCCCCATTGTGTATACTACTCTCATTGGCTGTATTTTGACAGTTGACAAGTAATTGACAATTCGATCACGCGTGCTATTTTTGCGGTGTGTCAGGGGGCGTCCAGTCAAAAACCCCGGCCTTCCTGGCAGGCTCTCGTGTACACGAAAGCTCTCAAAAATCTTCTACCAAAAAAAACCCCTCAAAACAACGTGCGAGCGCTTTGCCACATGTGTAGAGGGCGCTCGTCCGCCGCACGCTTAATAAAGAAAGCAAACTTCACCAGAAACAAAGAGAGCGTGCGGGCAGGCTTCTTCAGATTGGACTTTTGACCACAATGAATGCCCTAGATAGAATCAAATTCACATTTACTTACAAACAGCAGCAAAATCTAGAGTTTCAGTTACGTGTTCTATCAATGATGTTTCATCCAGCTGAGAAGGCATTTCGTGAAACTCAAAAAGTCTCCCAACCTACGCATAGCAGGTACACTTTGCAGAGAAAAAGCATAAAAACAGTCAGCAACAAAGTCTAAGCCAGACCTTCTGATATTTCGCGGACAAAATACCGTATTTCGCGGGATTTTAAGGTGTATTTCGCAGGAATTTCGCGGAAAATTTCGGTGGTTAAGCGGCTGAAAAGATCTTCCTAAATAAAATGAGTTGATATCTTGAAAGATCTAAGTGCTTGCTAAGAAAGGAATACAGAATTTCAAATTCACGCGATTTTTACAAGTCGAGAACTAGTTTTATGATTTGCTATTCTAACAACAATACTTGCGAAAAACGCAATCGATTTTAGTGCGCAGTCCCCGCGGTATTACACAGTTTTTAACTCGTGGCTAGTTGAGATCATCCATCCAATCCCTCGGGACGCCCGCTAGCCACTCGCGGGGACTATAAAACTCAAGGTCATTTCTCTGTTACCCTTGAACCTTCACCAAAGTATATATATTACAGATTGTCGCTGAATGTATCCATGTGGAGCTTACAAAAAAGTGTTTGTTTTAAAGCGCTACTTAGTAATTTTATAACCTACACTGTATTAGGATCTTTATTATGCAAAGCTAAGGCATCTACAATCTTGGACAAAATTGTTGGCAATGTTTTTTGGGGGGAATTTATGGCATAAAAACGACCCCAATAACTGTGACAAGCATTTATTGTAGTTGAATGGTATGTACTTTGCAAAATTCCTGGAATATTCTGCGCGATTTCATGGACTTTTGCAAAATTCTGGCAAATTACACGGGATTTCACGGATTTTTGTGATCTCGCGGATTTACCTACATTTCGCGGGCCTGCACCCGCGCGAAATATCAGAAGGCCTGCTAAGCAGAGAAATAATATAATTCAAGTGCATTGAACTTGCGAATGTATCAAACGGCGATATACCTATATACTCCTCCAGGGGTTTCATTAAGTAGCAGGCTAAGTTTCAGAAGTAGGCGGTTTGGTTTGTGGTCCCATACGAAGGCCGTAAGGCCTGAGGCTTCTAGGGGGCTACCCGGGAAATTTGAAATTTCGGCAGCAGAAAAGGCGTTTTCCTGCATTTGAGAGCAAATTAATTTACGAGGTTTTCAAAACCTTCAGTGAAGTTGCCGGTGGTCAGCAGTGAAGTAGACGGATCACCAACGGTAGCCGCCTTCTATTGAAACTCCTGCTTCTCAGACAGAATTTTTGCAAACTGCTGTATATATAATGTCAAAATAAAAATATTGATTCAAGCGTCAGTAAACTCGTGTAAAAGCTGAATATCGTATCCAATCTCCGAAAAGTAGTCTATGGTGTGGCCTAGGAGAGCCATAAGAAAATTCTTCATTTTCTGGCACTTTTTTTATTTTTATGTTTTTTTTATCATTTATTTTATGAAAAAGAAATTATCAATATGAAAATGAAATTAAATATATTAATTATGAAAATATGAAAGAAAAAAAAAAGAAATTATGAAATAAAAGAAATATTTTGTTTTATTTTAAATGAAAAAATAAAAATAAAAAATTCTCGTAGCCTATCGAGGCCATAGCCCACAATGCAATAGGGTCAGCGGTTGTACCACGCCAGATACCAAGATGGCGGCGGCACGAATCAGGAAGACAGGAGGATGAATGGACTGCAGATATTTACTTAAAGAAGATTTGGAAAGATTCGTCCGTCAAAACTGGAGGAAAAAGGAGATTCTTGATTTTATGGAGACGAAGTACCCAATGTACGCTTGGAGTGAGCGAACTTTGACGCGAAGGCTACAGTATTTCGACATAAAATTCAATAATTTTTATGAGGCAGATACGGAGTTTTACATTTACGAAATTCGTTTCATATGTTATATACATATGCGATACAAAATTTGTCAAAAAGTGTGGCAGAAATAAGAATAACATACAAACCGTAGGAGTTGCTATAAATTTGTGGCAAAATTCACAGCATATTATATAATAGTGCATGAAATCGCAATAAATGTGTGGCAAATTTCAAAGCACAAGGGGCGACGTGCGCGATGTTGGTGACCAATTGCAAACGGCACCAAAAATAAGCTTTTTCGTCAAAAATAAATTGATCGCAACAATATTATAATTTCATATTGACATACCAATTAAAGGTACTGCCAAAGCATGAGAACGTAGCAATAAACTCAAAGATCTTACAAATTACTACGGAAAAAATGTCAATAAAGACACGAAAACTAAAACCGTGCGTAACATTTTCCGTATCTAAATTCAATTAACAGAGATTATAGAATGATCTAAGCTCCGTTTTGAAAAACAAAAACATGCAATCAGATGCACGTGAACTATAGCTTGTTATACAATAATTTATTATCTACTTTATTATCAACTACAACCTGAAAATATATCAAAATCTAGCGTCTGAACAATGTCAGGATTGTGCTTCCGGTAGATGTACACAAAAGATGATATTGCTTAAAAAAGTGTGTATTTTCTGGTTAAAACGAAAGCCTCTTGTCAACAAGGTGCACATTAAGTATGCTTGAACTTGCTATGAATTATATTTTTGAAACTGCTTTAGTTTTTTCAAGCGAAATGCAAATCCAGCGTCTGAACCGAATTTCCAATCCTCTCTTACAATTTTACACTCGTTCGGTGCATTTTGCGATGCCTTTTCGCGGTGCGTTTTGCGATGCCTTTACCGGTGCGTTTTGAGGTGCCTTTACCGGTGCCTTTTCCGGTGAGTTTTGCGATGCCTTTTTGCGGTGCGATTTGCGATTTCTTTTCCGGTGCATTTTAGCGGTGCGTTTTGCGATGCCTTTTAGTGGTGCATTTGCGATGCGTTTTGGCGTAGTGTTTGGATTACGAACCCTAGCAATGAATTTTATCGTCGGTCTCAACTTGTCTTTTCATATAGAATAGTTTTGAAACCAGTTAAGTGTTCAATATGTGAAAAACTGGTGCAGAACGCCTAGTGCTATAATCAAGACATTAGTTCGAGAAACTCAAGCAAAATGCGTAAAGAACTAGGCGCTACGCTAGCTAGCTATTACTAGCGTAAATTTCGGGAACTCGCTATGTACGAATCAAACTAGATCACACTTCCGTTGATAAAGTGGCTCTTAAAAGAGCCGCTTTATTAAGTAGAATCTCTGGTTCCCAAGGTGAGATGATGCATCCTCAAGTATCCTCAACTCGGAAGAAATCCCTCACAAGCAAAGTCATTTTGATGATGACTAATTCTTTAAACTCGTTCTGCATCATCCGCGATTTCACAATCGCAAGAACCCTGCAATCACGTTCTGCACCTTCTTCAATTGCGACAAAGTAGCCTATATAGTAAAACTCATCCAGTTAGTAGAGACGCTTCCGAAATGCTGACATTGCTATAGTAATTAAAATAGCAAAGAGAACAAGAACGAGCATCAGCACCTCCAAAGAGGCATCGCAAAACGCACCGCTAAAAGGCATCGCAAAACGCACCGCTAAAAGGCATCGCAAACGCACCGCGAAAAGGCACCTCAAAACGCATCGCAAAACGCACCGCAGAAAGGCATCGCAAAACGCACCGGAAAAGGCATCGCAAAACGCACCGCGAAAAGGCATCGCAAAACGCACCGCTAATCAATCAAAACGCACCGCTGAAAGGCACCGTGCCAAAACGCACCGCTCGCGGTGCGTTTTCTTCGTGTAACGCAATTGGGCACCAACTCTGTGCACACAGCCAAGGATATTATAGTTGTGCATGAAATTCGCAATAAATTTGTGGCAAATTTCAAAGCACAAGTGTATTATAGTTGTGCATGAAATTCGCAATAAATTTGTGGCAAATTTCAAAGCATAAATATAAAATAGTGGTCCATGCAATTCGCAATAAATTTGTGACAAATTTCAAAGCACAAGTATATTATAGTTGTGCATGAAATTCGCAATAAATTTGTGGCAAATTTAGCAGCACAAAGATATTATAGTGGTGCATGAAATTCGCAAAAAATTTGTGGCCAATTTCAAAGCACAAGTATATTATAGTTGTGCATGAAATTCGCAATAACTTTGTGGCAAATTTCAAAGCGCAAGTGTATTATAGTTGTGCATGAAATTCGCAACAAATTTGAGGCAAATTTAGCAGCGCAAAGATATTATAGTGGTGCATGAAATTCGCAATAAATTTTTGGCCAATTTCAAAGCACAAGTATATTATAGTTGTGCATGAAATTCGCAATAAATTTGTGGCAATTTTAGGAGCACAAATATATATAATGGTGCATGAAATTCGCAATAAATTTGTGGCAAATTTAGCAGCACAAAGATATTATAGTGGTGCATGAAATTCGCAATAAATTTGCGGCAAATTTCACAGCACAAATATATGATATAATGGTGGCTGAAATCGCAATAAAGTTGCTGCAATGTTAAAAGCACAAGGTTTATATAATGGTGCCTGCCTGAAATTCGCAATAAATGTGTGAAATTCGCAATAAATGAAAGGCAAATTTCACAGCACAAATATATTGTAATGTATGTGTGGCAAATTTCACAGCTCAAATATATTGTAATGTGCCTGAAATTCGCATTAAATTAGCTGCATTTTTCTCCAGGGCATAACCCCTCCCGTGGAATCCGATCCCCTGGAAAAAAATCTTCCATAGGTACTCGATGCATTTTTTATAAATTCAGTCAACCATTATGGCGCGAAACAAAGGAATATACCTTTTTTCAAAATGGCCGCCGCAAATTCACATGTCTTAAAGCGGGACTGTCACGGTACGCGCATGTGCGAATTTTGATCACTTTGGTCCGGGCCGGGCGAATTTATTTTTTACGCCCACTTCAAGATGGCGACTAGCTAGTATAAATATTCATTATGATTCAAATATTCTCGTTCTATGAGTGAACGAAAAGGAGGATGTTGACCTGCGAACTCTCTCGTAGCTCATGTGTAAGATGTTGGGTTATTAATAAGTAATTTACACATCGTTGAGGGTTCGCACCACCGTGAATACTTTTTCCTTTTTCTCAACAACTTGCCTGAAAAATTTCTAAGTGCCATGAAGTGGGCGTAAATAAAAAAATCGCCCCGGCCGGAACGATGGCTGTGAGAGGGAAGAATTACGCTGGTAGAATCCGTTCAAATCTTGTTGTTTCGGGGTCCATCTACCCTTAATTCTTAACGGGTATTCTCTCCTGAGATCTCCTTAGTATCGTGACCAAATTTTGGAGTCGATGCAATATTGTTTGTCGTTTTAAATTGAATGAGACTCGAGCGTCATTTTCACTGATGGCTGCCCAACAAGAAAGGCCTAATCGAGGTCGTCCTTACGCCAAAAGGGCTTGGGAACACAATAAAAGCAGGATCTGGACATCGAAAAGGGTCCCCGAGACATGGAAATTGTTCAAGGGCTACGGTATCTTCACCTCAGACAACGATTTTGCAGCTCATTTGCCTAAAAAACCCCTAAAAACTTACCATAATGTCGCCTCCTGACGAATGAACTCCAAATTATGTTTTCCCTGAGGCGACGTCCGCGCGGGGCGTGGGTACTTTCCCGCGAAAACGAAGTGTCCCGTGATTGGTTTATTTAAACAGGGAATCCCGTTTTGAATGATAGTTATGGGATCGGCGGTCTTTGCTCGAGCATGCGCGTACCGTGACAGTCCCGCTTTAAGGGACCGGTCATAAATTAGAGGGGGGGGGGGGGGGGGGAGGGGCTGGTGCATTTTTTTTTTTCTT
Organism: Scolanthus callimorphus; assembly: GCA_033964015.1. NCBI lineage: Eukaryota > Metazoa > Cnidaria > Anthozoa > Actiniaria > Edwardsiidae > Scolanthus > Scolanthus callimorphus. The sequence goes on from CM066913.1 coordinate 23,488,543, forward strand.
GCCAGTGTTTCGCCTAGTGCAGTCGCCTGGCTTTCCATCGCGACATTGTCTGGATTTAGTTCAGACTGCACTAGGCAAAACAGGGCAAGAGTTTCATTGGCTCAGATTTTGATTGGCGGAACAGCAAAGTCAAAAATCCAAAAATAACTTGAGTTTTTTTTTAAAGAGTGTGTTGTGATGCAACAGTTTTAGCTGTAATCACAGGGAATTTCTGCAGAAATGGCTATCCATGTGAATTCCAAACAATTCCCATTCTTCTACCATGGGAAATTCAGCTTTTCCCATGGATGGGTTTCTGCAGAAATTCCCTGAAATTCCATAAGATTTGACTGGCAGAACCGCAAAGCCAAAAACAGATTGATGTTTTGAAAATGCGGGTCGCAATGCAACGATTTTAGCTGTAAATGAAGGAACTTGATCTTAAAACACCAGCCCCAAGATGATAACTCCAATAGTGAATGAGGAAAACATTGATGATAGGTAAATTATCATATGAGTATCTGCAACAATGTCTATGTGTTGAACCATTCTCTGGTTGTCCTTTACAAAAATCAATTTACACTACCTCTGCTTTCATAAAGATAGTCCAAGTAGAACCTACCTATCACTTTGGGATTATTGTTGGATGTCCAGATCCGCAGGAAGTTAATCCGTGCACTATATGTGTCTTGTGCGCCATAAATGCATAGGGGGAACATAGACTTCTGGTATCCACAAAGCTTGTCATGTCCATCTAATGACATCATACAGTCAGCTCCCTTAAGGATAGAGAAGCAAAAATGGTATAACACCAGGGGCATAGCCAGGGGGAGCAGAGCACAGGGGGTCTGCCCCTCCCCCCCCCCCCCCCCTCCCCAATACGATGACCACGGAAAGGGAAAGTTCGCTGGCAATGATGAATATCCACTACACCCGACCCATAGAAGTGGATACCATCATTGACACATTCGCCACGTGCCGTATCCAAGGAGCCTTTTTTTTGCAGACTTTTTGGCTGACGAATAAAGCTACTACTTCTTTACTATAGCTCTGGCTGTTACAAGGTACAATTTGGACACAAATGTCCGACTCCCCCCCCCCCCCCCAACCAAATTCCTGGCTACGCCCCTGAACACAGAACCAACAAGTTGGATAAAATGTTATCTATACTGCAAGTATGTCTACTTACACCAGTAGTAAAAACATTGGTTCTTCGATGCCGCTTTGCTTGACCTACGCCTCCTCTCGCATGTAGTCCTTCTGGAGCAACATCTTGCATAACTGCATAAACAAGATCCAGGGCACGTTCAACCCGTGTACCTCCCGGATCTTTTGTTGCATGGCACGATAGCCAAGCAGTTGCTCTTGGCCTTTGACCTCCTTCCGAACGGCCTCCTTTAAATCATCAATATCTGCCTCATATAAATTAGTGAATTTTTGTCGAAATACTGTAGCCTTCGCGTCAAAGTTCGCTCACTCCAAGCGTACATTGGGTACTTCGTCTCCATAAAATCACAATCTCCTTTTTCCTCCAGTTTTGACGGACGAATCTTTCCAAATCTTCTTTAAGTAAATATCTGCAGTCCATTCATCGTTCCTGTCTTCCTGATTCGTGCCGCCGCCATCTTAGTTATCTGGCGTGGGTACAACCGCTGACCCTATTGCATTGTGGGCTATGGCCTCGATAGGCTACGAGAATTTTTTTTTATTTTTTCATTTAAAATAAAACAAAATATTTCTTTTATTTCATAATTTCTTTTTTTTCTTTCATATTTCATAATTAATAATATTTAATTTCATGTTTCATATTTGATAATTTCTTTTTTCATAAAATAAAATGATAAAAAAAAACATAAAAATAAAATAAAAGTGCCAGAAAATGAAGAATTTCTTATGGCTCTCCTAGGCCACCATAGTAGTCGTTTACAAGTCTTCTAACGACTCGAACGAAAATTGCATCATGACTTCTGTCATCGGAGACAACAAAGTACTGTTCGGTGATTATGTTCCCTTTATCCTCACCTAGCAATCCGTCGAGTCCACTCACGGCATTTCTATGGATTATACTGACATGTAACGTAACCTCGTCTTTATCAAAGTACGTTGTTTGAGGTTCCTCAAACAATGAGCATCTATAGTTATCCGAGAAATCGTGCACTACAATTGCCTGGTTACCTGGTAAGCTTTCTTTCAGGCTATCATATTGCTGTCTTTGCCATTTCGCACGGAGTTGGTGAGCAGGAAAATCAGAAAGTTTGACCAGGAGAGCTGTAAACATTTTACAACTTTATGAGTTGTAACTTTAGTAAATGGCAATTTTTGCCATTTTGAAGTACTCAAACTGGCTCCATTTACATGGAATCTTGGGAGAGCCGTCCCTAAGCTTGTCATTATCTAATTCCTCTTCCATTAGCTCCAACTTGTCTACCCCACATCTTAAAAAAGGAAGGAAAAAAGGAATGTGTAAATATCCGCACAGTAGTGTTGAAAGTGACATAAGAACTAAGGGACGGACCATTTGACTTATTTTTGGGTGGAGGGGGCGTTTTTGAAGCCAAAGCACGACTGAGGAAAAACAATCTGCACAGAAAAAACACCCCCTCGAAAGTCAAATGGTCCGCCCCTAAACATAAAGCGAAATGCACTTTCGCATTTTCTTTCCAGACAAGCTTTGTAAACGTCATTCTCGGGATGGCATAGGGTTTCTCAAGCTAGCTCACTGACATGTCTGTATGTTGGATACGAGTCTATTTCTCCTTCCGCCTTTGTTCTCTTTACTTTGGCTCTGTATTCCATTGTCGTTTTGAAAAGACTCCGCACTTCATGTGCTCGACAGCAGCATGTTTGTCGATCTTTTGGCCGCGTTGGACGCACAAAGTAGGGCCGCAAACTTTCAAAAGTCCGCTGGCACATCATTGGGAATTGGGGTTTTCAAGCACTAGCGTGACATGCTCCACGTACTGTTTGGGACCCGTACGTTTTCTCGTAACGTCGTTCTTATTCCCTGTTGGCTTTGATACACCAGGCTTTGTCCAGAAATCGTACGCCGCTTTTTTCAAGGTAGCTGAGATGTTATGTTACGCGTCACCTGTTTGGTGTATAGCCAAGAGGCCTTCTCCGTGGACAGAATATGTGTGCTTTGCGGCATATTATGCCATCCATGTTTGTTCTTGTTAACTGATGTATCAGAGCATTTTCGGGCTCTGGGATCGCCGCACTTTCCACGACAGACATGGCGGTGTTGCTTCGCCTTTTTGTCGTCTTCTCGCGTGTAATCGCTAGATTTGAATTTGAGCATTATGTGCATGGATAGCTTCATGTTAGTGTCTTAGCCAGGGTCCCCCCAGAGGTAAATGGCAGCGGTGATAGCTTTCAAAGAAGTATAATTACAATGCCCTGGTCACGGAATAGTGAAATGCAACAGTTTGGCATTATGTTTTGTACCCTGCCAGCAGTGATATCCTCCTTTCTTCGCTTGCCGCCGGGGCCGAAGAAAGGAGGAAACCACTGCTCGCAGAGTAATATGCTTTTGGCATTTGATTTAATTCTATGCCGTGGTACGGAAAATAATCCTTTCTGCCGAGTATCCTCAGGCTCTTCAATTTGCTGGGATTGATATTAGAATTGTGACTTATAGATTGTAACAGGAAAGTAATGAGCTATCTGCTTTAATCAGTGCTAGAGCGCACTTGCGTGTCTTTGTTTTTGAAATAATGCAGCTCGTGCACCATCAAGTAAAACGTAGTTGCGCTAAATTTTGCTTTGGCGTGCGTCGCTGACGGGAAATTCGCGCCTGTTGTGCTATAAAACTTTTTGGAGATTTTAACGTGGTTATGCTGCTTTACTTTTGGATTGCTTAGCGTGTTAAGTTTGCTGGTCCCTTATATACAGAGTGAAGTGTATGTAAGTAGTAGCTTCGCCTCGTAAAGTCCAAAAGCGCTTCGCTACGAATCCCCTCGGATGGCTGATGGCTACAAGCTCTATATTTCTACGGCGATTCTACGGCGATTCCAAAAGTGCACTAGTCGGAACGTGAGGGCTACGAGCCATAGCTTAGTATTTCATGGCATTTTGCAGACATAGTAACAACAAGTACAGTACAAGTAGTGTTTTCGCATAATGTAAAACTCTATTTTTCCTTTACAGCAACCACAAAACAGTTATTAGGAAAACAACAGATTTCCTCTAGACATGGTTATCCTATCGATTCATTTCTACGACAAAATATTGAGCTAACCATTTGTTGTTGTTTTTCCTCTCGTTTTCTGACAGAAAAATAGCTTTCCGCCTGTTACTCAAGGTATAAAATTCGCATTTCGATTTCTTAAAACCGCGCGACGCGGGTATCCTGTGGAATACACTGTTGCCCAAATCACCTATTTCAATGCCTTTATGCACACGTTTTCAACGTAATCATGACTTAAAGGCTATTTCGTGACCAGCTGCACAATATGTTGAGTTTTGAATGGAATACAAGCATTTTATTTGTATTTTTCGCTATCCCGACGTGGGTACCCTGTGGTTTTGAAGCCAAAATGTAAAATGCACCGTAACTCCTAAACGCTTCCACTTCAAAAGTGCGAACAACCGGTTTTGGACTACCCTCGACCTAAGCTTTCGAATGATATATGTCAGCAAAAATCCCCGAGGGCGGAGGGTTTCGACTCCTGGACCACGGACTATCAGAAGGAAACTATGGCTTGCAGATTACAGTCAGATTGTGTAAATAAACAGAGCTGCAGAAAATCTTTGTGGGAAACTAGTCCGAGATTCCAAACAAGACTAATATCATTCCAACTTAACTTCGAAATCGAAGAACTACGCAAGCGGAACTTCCCCGGTCCCTGGGATTATTCAATATCTGCGAAAACCACGGTTTTTTACATCAGATCTGTTCTCTTTCTTCGACTGCGTCGTTGGGGACAGGCGTCGAAGCTTTGACATTTCAGATCCAAAGGCTTCTTTCTGTACTTGTTTCAAGATAGTTTGTTCTTCCCTTTTCATCTCTTCGACGTTTACTGGTGTATACTTCAGGCTTTCCGATCTCGTTCGAGGCTTAGCCGGAACTTTGCCCTTGATCCTGTCTAGGAGTATATGTTTGTATCTTAAGCATACGGCCACAGCTCTCTTTGCCTTGAACCAGCTTGAAAATCGTTCTAGACGCTTCAGGAGGCTTTCGCTCTTTTGAGTAGTTGACATAAATACTGAGGTCGTTTTCTTCAGCTCTTTGTCGTCTGGAGACAAGCTAGGAGTCTGTTCATCGCTGGCTACAGCGGTCCATTCACTGTTGGGTTTCCACAAGAACTCGGGTCCTTTGATCCATCTTGATGTTCTTGCCAGTTTGTCGGCAGCAAGTCCTCTTGAGGCGTCGTCTGCAGGGTTATTTTGCTCTCAACATATCGCCACTGGCTAGGATCACTTCGGTCCCGAATTTGCTGCACTCGATTGGCGACACAGGTGTGAAAACGACGGGCATCGTTTTGGAGATAAGCCAAAACAACTTTGCTGTCTGTCCAGAAAAACTCTTGAATTTCTTTATATTCAAGTTCTCGTTTCAAAATCTCGCTAACGCGGACAGATACCACGGCCGCGGCGAGCTCAAGCCTCGGTATGGTTATAGGCTTCAGGGGGGCGACGCGTGCCTTTCCCATCACCAGCGTGCAGTGGATTTGATTCTTTTCGTCAACTATTCTAAGATAAGAGCACTGACCATACCCGTCGCAACTTGCATCGGAAAAGTTATGTAGCTCCACGCTCGTCAGAGAGCCAAAACCATCTGGTTTGTAACATCGGGGAATGGTCAGTCTTTCTAGAAGTGGGAGTTCGCCTTTGAAAACCTCCCATTGTGCTCTTAAGATGTCTGGCACTGGTTCATCCCAGCCCACGCCCTCCTTACATAATAACTGAAGAATGCCCTTTCCTTTAAGTAAGAACGGGGCAGCGAAACCCAGGGGGTCATAAATTGAACTGACCGTTGACAATATTCCTCTTCTCGTCGGCGGCTTGTTCTTTCGATTCGGATTCGGAATTGGAACTTGTCGCTTTCTGCACTCCACTCTACTCCTAGGACTCTCTCATTAGGGAGCGTTTCTTTGTCCAAGTCTAAGTTCTTGACTTCACTTGATCTATCTTCAACTGGTATGGAGTGGATTACATCCTTTCTGTTCGAGGAGAATTTATGGAGACGAAAACCTCCCTTTGCGCACATTCTCTTGGTCTCTTGTACGAGAGTCTTGGCTTCGTCACTTGTCTCTGTCGAAGTGAGACCATCGTCCACATAAAAGTTGCTTCGCAGGAATTTGGCCGCGGGTTCGTAATTATCTTCATTGTCGTCTGCGGTCTTCTTTAGGGTTAAATTAGCACAGCCGGGGGACGAGGTCGCACCAAACAAGTGAACCTTCATTCTGTACTCAGTGGGTGGCTTGCTCAAGTTTCCTCCTTCCCACCACAGGAACCTCAAGTAGTCCCTGTGTTCTTCATTCACTCGAACTTGTTGGAACATACCTTCGATGTCGCATGCTACAGCTACTTGTTCCTTACGAAAACGGCACAGGACACCAACTAGGGTGTTGGTAAGATCTGGCCCTTGAAGTAGGTGTTGATTCAAGGAGTGGCCTTGGTACTCACAGGAACAATTGAACACGACGCGAATAGTCTTCTTCCTGGAATGAAAAACTCCATGGTGCGGGATGAACCACGCCCTTGAGTTATCGGTGGGGGCCAGCTCTGCGTATCCACTCTCTATGACCTTGTTCATAAACACGGTGTATTCTTCGTGGTACTTCGGGTCTTTCAAGAAGCGTCTTTTTAGCTGCTCCAGCCTGGATTCTGCTTGGATTCTGTTGTTTGGAAGCTTTAAATCTTGAGTTCTTAAAGGGAGTGGCATTTCGTAATGACCGTCTTCCGTCAAATGGATACTTTCTGTCATAGCTTTCATAAAATCCTTGTCTTCTCGGGATAGGGCTTTCCCTGGCTGTGTTGCTTCACTGCAAACATCCTTTTTTCCTTTTCGGGGCTGAAGACCTCCTTGTGCCTGGTCTGCAGGATAAAGGAAACACCAGACTCCGTTTCTTGTCCAGGTACTTGTTTCGTGACTATCCTGTGACAGATGCTCGTTCGGTCTCTTTCATTATCACCGTCATTCTCTGCGGACATGCCGATGACACCCCATCCAAGAGCTGTGCGTACTGCGTATGGATCCTTGGCTTTTCCAGGAATCACGTCTCTTGGCTTGATGGCTTGGACGCAGTTATTTCCAATAAGTAAGCCTATTCGTAAGTTCTCTTGGTACGATGGTATCTTCTTCTCTCTCGAAGTTTCAGAGGGACTTCGTGACGCGTTCTTACTGGACGTCTCGGGGTCATGAAGTTCTTTAATATGACGACCGTGACAGGTTGTGCACCTTGAATTTGATACGATTCGATACCCAATTCTGACTCGTCATAATATGGCTTGCTGGGATCTTTTCGCATGCGAGTTGTGCTTTGTGTAATAACCTCTTCACTCGGGCCTGAAATGCCATTAGGAAAGCATTACATTTTACAAGTGAATGCGAATTCGAGCAAAGAATACACGATGAGGTGTCTTGACCTTGTTCTGCCTTGCATTCTTCGCCTGTTACGGTTTTGAAGGTTGTTCCGTGCTTGCGTCTTCTGTTTCCTCTGTCCCTTTGTGGTCCACTTCTGGTAGTCTTTGCGTCATCACCCACGAGCCCTTGTCTTGCCGCGTTCAAAGCTGCATGCGAAAATATGGGGTGTGTGGCGTCTTTGGCGGCCTCTTGGCGAAGTCTACAAAGTCTTGGAATGTGTAGACTCCCTTGGCTGTCTCAATTTTCTTTGCACTCTCTCCACTTGTTCCCATAATGGTTCGGGAGTCTCGCTGCCAAATCTCTTATAGCTGTGAAGTTGTCAAGCTCCTTTAGGTATTTAACTGACTTCATCGTTTCGTACGTCATGGTCAGAAAGTCGCTGTACTCCTGCAACTCGTCAGCGGTGATACACATGGGCCATGACGTCAGTTTCTTTCTATAAGCTTCATATACCTTGAAGGATCTCCAAATCGTCGTTTCAGAATTTCCCGTGCTCTCTTGTAAGCGTCGTTCGTTTTTAGGCCAATGAGTTATCATCTTGAGGGCGGGGCCAGCCGTGTACTCGCCCAGATAGTAGAGCTTTCAACTCACTTTTTTAAAATCAAAATTTTGATTCATGCCCAAGTTTAGTTATGGGCGAAGGCAGCAGATAGGACAATATGGTAAAACTCTGTCCCTGAAAACATAGGTATGCCATATTATTATATGGACACGAGTGTTTTACTGGGAAATACTCCACTCGTAGATCTCATGTGAAGCTACATCCAGGACCTGAGTGACATATTTTCCATATCCTCACTAGTGATGATATCGGTCAAAACAAAAGTTCTTGAAAATCAATTTTGAGTAATTTTTTCTGGTTTGCCCATATAATAAAAAGAAAATTACACGGTGGCTTGAAGATATGAGTTTTATTTTCTCATGTCAAAAACAATATTTTACTCATTCGCTGCGCTCATTCGTAAAATATTGTTCTTGCCACTCGAAAATAAAACTCATATCTTCGCGCCACTGTGTAATATCCTCTATGTACACCCCAACATACTGAACCCATAAAAAAATACAGTCCCAGGTCTATAATCTGAGATGTTTGCAGTATATACATACATTGAACAAGTTCTATATTTCCCTACAAATATCTGCTTTATTGTATTCAAAATATATACATAAAATCTAGTGTAATCTCAATAATAATAATACAAAAAAGTCTGCATAGTTTTGTTTAGGTATTCTTTGGTCTAGAAAAAATATTGTTGCCTTATGCAGAAAAGTGCACTATTTTAACAGACAACTGTTACTGTTAATTACTAGCTAGTAGAACTACCAGGGCAGGTCTTTTTGCTGTGACCTTTCATGGGCTGTTTGCATTTTGAGCAGCTGGGAGCCCTCTTGTTGACGCTTTTTCTGCTGCTGCCTTCTGGGCAGCTGTATTAGCCCCTTCAATCATTTCCTCTTGCTCTGCAACTGCAATTCAAAAACAACAATACTAGCACTGTTTATTTGCACATGTCACGGAGGGCTTGTCAAAAGATAAGCAGAGGAATAATAATAATAATACAAAATTTCTATAGCGCCATTTATTGAAGCTCATGGCGCTTCAGGAAATGGCGCTATAAAATTTTTGTATTATTATTAATACATTACTACATTGTAACCCACCTATTGAGGACTCAACTGTATAATACATTTGTTAGACACCTTGTTTTGTTGGGTCACATTTCAACCTAACCCTAGCCAATTAATTTGGAAAACCAGCTGTTCTTTTTACGGGCTTCATAAATCTTCACAGCTGTAGCTTTGTCCACTCGATCAGGGAACTGCCTATTAAGTGGTTCTGGCACATTTGCAGTGTATTTTGCACTCATGGCTGTCATGTCTTGAAGTGGCATGGTGAACAGGACTTTGCATATGTCATTTACATATTCTGTGAGAGAGAATAACAAATTTCATGGAGCTACAATCCTGCCAAAACTGATGCATAGCTGCCATACAGGCTATTACACAACAACTTGCGGATTACTAACAATATAGTTGATGTTTGCAGGCGTTTTAAGCCCAAGAACATCAACTACATTACTATTATTATAACCGAGCATTGAGTACAAAGAGAAAAACATTATGGCAGCCAACATAATGCTGATTGACTTGCACATGCTCAAATATATTATATCCCCCCAAAATGTTCATTAAAGCCTGTACAATAGCCGCAATGATTGCCAAAGTTATATTAGTAATTAGACCTACCATATGTAGGTGGTACAGGGACCTCCTTCACAGCTTCTTCCCCCAACTTGAATTTTGGATATGTCACCCGGTAGTATTTATTGCCATCTGCTTTCACTCGGGTGGAACGTTTTAGATTTTCATTGAAGTGCAGGCTTGCCAATATATGCCTAAAAAAAGGGGGGTTAATAATGCTTTGCAGTTGGCAGGCCAATGAAACATTCCCAAACATATTTTTTGTTAAAAATGGGACCTTTCCACCGAGAAAGGCTTTTCGATGTTGCTATGTACAAATATTGTTACATTTCAAATGAAAATATGCTCACTAGGTGAATAGACCCATTTTAAACATTAGTCGCCAAAGGCAACATGTGTTTTCTCAAAACAGTAAATTGCTCTGGATATCTTCTATTTCAGGAAGCAATCAAAGTGCACAAAGTGACTATTCACTGATTTGGTATATACCGTTTCCGGGATACGTTATCACTTGAAAAATTAACAAAGCTTGGTACGCCAGTGAGTATGGGTAAAGATTTATTTCAATTTCTGTAAAATATTAGAAAGAAATATGCCTAGAAATGTGCTGAAATTTAATGATTTTATCTGTGGTTCTGATAAGTCTGAATTCAGATCAAACAGTAGCAGTTTAGATGCTCCTATTATCTTTTGCGCTTCAAGCTTATAGGCTTTTTGGGTGACAACTTTTCCCACAAACGGTATATACTTATAAGCCATATTAACGTGATCTGGGTGTACTATTACACAAAGAGGTTGAATCTCATGACATCCATTATCACATTACTTTACGCACCGACAAGATGAACCGAGCCAGGAAAAGCCAATCATCTTTGGATGCCAGTGATTCAAAGTGGCATGAAAACCCTCAAGGCTGCTAGTCTGAGCATCTGGAGACAGTTTTTCAACGTCTTTCAGGAAAGCCTTGTCATGCAAGATTTTTTTCAGCTTATCATGTGCAGCAGTACCTGTGGGATATATTAAAGAATGTTGTATAAGCTACATTGTATTTTCCGAGCTTCTGCAATATAACAAATAATAATAATACTTTAATAATAATGGCTTTGTTACAGTATATCCAACATATAAGAGGCTCTTCATCTGTAATGTACACTAAAAACTAATATAATAATGTAAAAAATGCTCATTGTGAATATTAGCCACATGCCTGATAAACGAACTCCACTTTGCTACAATAAGAGAGCCAAATCCAGTTGCTGTTGAGGTGGCGCACCAGTACAAATGACGGCGAATCCCTTTCATCCAGGAACTTATTGCAGCACATCCCCCTTCTTTGCTTGCCTTTAGCATTTTTTCCAAAGAGATCTGGGCACGTGCCAAACATCATAGTACTGAACAGTACTAGTGCAGTTCTCGCGAATCCATTTAGCAATTCCTCTATGGCGATCAGAAATAAATATCTTGATCTTTATTCCAGCTTCTTCCAAGAACTTAAATGCCCTCTTCGCTCCCTCTAGCTCTGTCTGTTGAGAGCCACCGGTCTCATTTTCCTGAAAGGAAATTTAAAAGCCAGTTTACCAGAGTTTAATACCTGGTAAGTGGTGTTATATGCAGTCACACTTGGTACAGATAATTCGGAAAGTTCTGGATGCATTGGGGGGGGGGGGGGATAGTGCCGCTATTTTTCTGGAATTGCCTATTAAGAGCTAGAGATTGGCACTTACTATTGGGGACTAATTGTTTTAGTATAATTGCTCAAGTGATTCATATGTTTTTTAGACAAAAAAAAACCCGTTTGATTTCCTTATGGCCATAAATAACTCTTGCATGCATTCTCCCAATTCTTTCGATGTTATAATCAGCAATAGGTAAATTGAGCAAGGGAAAACAAACCTCTGGACCAATCAGTGTGCAGAATTTCTTATAATCACTTGAGTAATTATACTAAAAGATTGTTAGACAGCTAAATGTTTACCTGGACTATTTCGAAGTGGACTATTTTCAGAAGTGTTGTAGACATCATCGTGTACACCCCGTATTTGGCACAGTGCCCCATCGAATCAAAACGACCATCCCCACACCACACTACGTCTTTAGTCTTTTTGATAACATCAAGTAGCTTGCCCCTGTAGGTCTCCCAGAACTTTAGGATTGATGGAAACAGGAACATGCGCTGGTGTCTGAAGAAGGTTCGTGAAGAGAACACACATAGGCCCATGTGACGGAAAACAAGGAGAACCTTACTGATGGATGCTCCAGCCATTAGCGTCCCAAAGCTTAGCATGACATTTCCTGCAGGATATCTGCCAAAAATGTAGGGCTGTGAGCGCCATTTAAATCCCTTCATGCAGTGCGTGCACTCCTGATGTACTGTCACCATTGTTCCATTGGTCTTCATTGTGACCTTTGGGCCACTTGCTTTACAATTAAAACAGAACAGGCTAAATAGACTCATCAGCATGCTGTAGAACACAATGGATTTGGGTTCCTTGTAAACAGGGGTACCAGGCTGGACTCTGAAAAATGTCAAAGTTCAATATTGTGAGAATCTGTGCAGAATTATCATCAAAAGGCGTTTCATCTAAACCTTATTTCCTTAGCAAAAGAAGAAGAAAATTAGCAAAAGAAGATCCTAGCATTGATAATATAAAGTGATCGGTATCGGTGGAAACTTGATATCAAATTATATTTTTCAACAAAATCAGGTCAGTAAAAAAATACTCCAGGATTCAAAAATAGGGGTCACAGTAATGTTTGCTGGCATGCAATTTTGGTACAAAATACACTATGCATTAGAAACAATTCAAAATAAGTTGCAGAGCTCAAAAGTGACATATTTTGCTACTTTCCTTTTTGAACCCTGGCCATAATAATGAATCATTGAAGGCTTACTTGATATCATTGTCTTGTGTTTCTTTCTCACTTGTTTCACCCCCTCAGTTTCCTCACTGCTCTCTGCTGATCCTACATCCCTTGTCCACTCATCTTTTGTGCTTTCATCGCTCTCTGTTGTCCCCTCTGTAGACCACATGTAGTAGGCTGAATCACTTTCATGTGCCTTCTCTTCAACTGATTCATCTTCAGATTGACTTGTATCAGGCTCCTGAAGATCACTAAGTTTCTGAAAACCACAATAATTAAATCACTGAATAAACAATATCAACAGAAATGCTGTAGTGTGAAAGAGAATGGCACCAGTAAAATTGAAATTGCATACTATTTCTTTTAGTTTTCTGAGAGTTATTTGTTAAAAATCCTGAAATGGACTGTTGATTGCTGGCATCTCATTTCAGCAATAACATAAAATGTTATAGAAAAAAGAAAGCTGCTTACATATTTTTACCTTTCTTATCATTTTCATCTCAGCTTTCATGGATGAGACCTTAGACTTCAGCCGACGATTAGTCCTTCCCAGGTTCTTACACTTCATTTGATAGTTGACTGTCTTTCTGTCATTTTGGGTTCTTGATCCCACATAAACATTAGACTGACCACATACTGGAGACCCACTAGCCTGCCCAGCAACAACACTGCTGACTCCCGACTCACTTGCCTGAGCAACAACATTCCTAACAACAGGACCACTAGCCTGCCTAGCAACAACACTCGTAACCACAGGACCACTTGCTTGTGCAGCAACGACATTCCTAACCACAGGACCACTAGCCTGCCTAGCAACAACACTCGTAACCACAGGACCACTAGCTTGTGCAGCAACAACACTCGTAACCACAGGACCACTAGCCTGCCTAGCAACAACACTCGTAACAACAGGACCACTAGCCTGCCTAGCAACAACACTCGTAACCACAGGACCACTAGCTTGCGCAGCAACAACATTCCTAACCACAGGACCACTAGCCTGCGCAGAAACAACATTCCTAACCACAGGACCACTAGCCTGCGCAGCAACAACACTCGTAACCACAGGACCACTAGCCTGCGCAGAAACAACATTCCTAACCACAGGACCACCAGTCTGCCCGGCAACAACATTCCTAACAATAGGACCACCAGTCTGCCCAGCAACAACATTCCTAACCACAGGACCACTAGCTTGCGCAGCAACAACATTCCTAACCACAGGACCACTAGCCTGCGCAGAAACAACATTCCTAACCACAGGACCACTAGCCTGCGCAGAAACAACATTCCTAACCACAGGACCACCAGTCTGCCCGCAACAACATTCCTAACAATAGGACCACCAGTCTGCCCAGCAACAACATACCTAACCACAGGACCACTAGCCTGCCTAGCAACAACATACCTAACCATAGGACCACTAGCCTGCGCAGAAACATCATTCCTAACCACTGGACCACTAGCCTGCGCAGAAACAACATTCATAACCACTGGACCACTAGCCTGCACAGCAACAACATTCCTAACAACAGGACCACTAGCCTGCCCAGCAACAAGACCTCCAGCTGCAGACCCATTTGCATCCCCAACAACAACACTGCTAACTCCAGACCCTGTAGCCTGCCAAGCAACAACACCACCAACTACAGACCCACTTGCCTGCCCAACAGCAACACTGCCAACTTCACTCGCCTGACCAGTAGATTCATCAATGTTTTTTCTTTTTCTTTTAGCCGGTGTAGGGACTGCACCAAAGTTGTCAATCAGGAGTGATCGTCGATGCTATAAACAAAAATGTTTGTGTTTCAGTCTTACAGCCAAGGCATGAAGCGTGCACAGTCAAGCAACAACATTCCACATTCTCAGTGTGAAATATTCCATATTGATTCTATTATTCAATCCAAACATGCAATTATAAATTAAATTTTTATAATTTAGATAATTACTCAGGATGAACAATAATCGGAAATGAAAATTTGAACATTTAACGATAATGAAATCAATTTAAGCAATAAAAAGCGGATTTCTCTGGTTTATGTGATAATCACACAAGGTATGCTGGGAAAACATGAGAAAAGTTTCAAATGGCGAGTGAGTTTCAAGTGTTTTTCCAGCATCCGAAGAGCGTTTATCACATTTATAAAATAGCATTACATCTGTTGACGTTTATAATATGAGAATGCACAGCTCTCAACCAATCAGAGCATGTGTACTATTCCAGCTATTTCATAAAATGGAATAATGAATTGAATATTCAACTCTAATAAAGGGGCATGTTTCATGTCTTTTGGCTGTTATTTGAGGGAATACACAGATCTAATGTTTACCCGCATAACCCCTAAATATTACAGCACATTATAATATAGTATGTCAATTATAAAACTGATAGCAAAATGTAGCTAATAAGAAAAAGTGTTTCTCTTCTCAAGCTTCCTTGACAAAAAGGGAAATGTCCATAACTCCAAAGACAATATGGAAGCTCGATAGCAACAACAAAGCCAAAGGACACATAAAGCAAAACATACATTCAAGTCGAGTGGAATCGCTTTTGGTGTGAAAAAGGAGCAGATTCTTTGTATGCCCCTGAATCACTACAAATCGACTTCGGAACGGAATCACCTCTCTGCTGCAATCGGGAAACCGCCACCAATATTAACATGCCCCACATTACCACTGCTACTGAACACCAAACCCCTGTGTATTTACGCAGCATTTACTTTCGTTTAGACACCACTATAGTATGTCAGATGTTTTACTCACGTGTCGTATGTCACGAGCAGACTGTGGCTCGTTTTGTGGTTCCACGTCGTCTTCAGTGGGAATCGAGCGTGGAATGAGGACTCGGCGGAACTTTATGTCCGTCATCCCGTCGAGGGAGAGCCTTGGCTTTGTGAAACACTCCTCTTTGAAGTGAGCCGAGCAGAGAGAGAGATGTTTCTTGTCGGTAGGAGCACGAAAGTCGGGCCTGTGCTTTTGGACAAACTTGGTCCACTCTGCCCTTACTTCTGGGTCTTCCGGGAACTTGTGCATTGTTATGCCATCAGTGTAGCTGGTGTTTTTGCAGCTGACCTTGTTTGGGTAGCCAGCTACACAATATCTTCCCTTATTTTTAGGTTTTTTGGGGACTGCTTTGCTCTTCGCCTTCGAGTCACTATCCACCATCTTGAACTGAGCCAACCATGTGACGCAATTTGACGCGTTGCACGTGACATCATGACAACGTCATGGTCATGTGATCTCTTGGCCGAGCGAGGATAGGAGGGCCAAATCAAGCGCGAAAAATTCAAATTTTCTAAAGCTGCAGCTTCGCGGCTTTTTATTGGATTTTTCTCAAATTTGGAGTCCGTATTTAACTGATATTGACCTTTTGATGAGCAAAAAACTGGTTTCGTGTCATATGCTCTTTAAGCAGTGATACCTCGCGTGACAAGCTGGTGCGAAACCGGTTTTGCACGAACTCCCAGCGCGCCGCCAACCGGTCTGACATTGGTTTATGATAACAAAGATAATGGAACTAAACCCACTCGAGATAAATGCCATTATGTGTTGTTCCAAATAATGTTTGGTTATTTACTTCTAAAATCACACTGTTGTAAGTGCTGTATAGGGGAGAAAAATATACTTTAGCACTGATTTTTGGTAATATTAGTACCAAGAACTTTCACTCCTATAAAGCTCAAGATCTGGAAAAAAGTGGAGCATATGGCAAACTATATACTGAATTGGGCTATTCCACCTGTTCCAAAAAATATCCATGCCCCTTTCCCCCCAACCTATCCACATTTTGATAAATTGCTCTATTCCTGAAATTCCAGGCTCCTGCACAGACCCCTATGTTATAAAAATAAATGCTTACATTCAGGTAAGCCTCAGCATTTTTGTAGATTGTGGTGCTCGTTATCGCCTTCCTATATGCTGCAATGGCCTCAGGTTTTACTAACAGGAGCTTCTCGCTCACGTAGTTCTCCTGTGTCCTACATCTTGATTCTCCATAGCAGTTGGCATGGTTGCCCTAGAAAAAGGGAGCCATTATAGCATAAGTGAAAAACTGTGGGCTTGTGGTTTATTTGGAGCTAATGTGAGAGATCTTGAGATTTTACATGTCTTGTTTTATACTAGTACAACATATTTGAATTGTGTCTGGAAAAGACTGCAGTATGTGATACCTGATAATGGTCAACAGTATTGAGAATGTATCTCTGCAGGGCCAGCCACGGTGCCATCAGGGTTCCGCATAGCATAGTAAAAATGTGTCTTAGTAGGCTTCACTGCAATAAACATCACCAAGAATGAGTAAAAAATAAACAAGATGTGTGCTGTAACAAAAATTAACCTGTGACAGGGCTAAAAAATTGCCACCAATAGGTCGCCATTGGTGACTGGATTTGAGGGTTTGGCGACCAAAAAAAATCAGCCTAGTCGCCAAATGGCGATCCCCCTTTTAGGGCTTGACTTTTCAAAGAATTCATGCATTCAAAGGAAAAAATTGGGCGACAAGATTCTGCCCTATATCAGCTAAAATGTGTTAGTAAGGCGCCATTGGCACATTGCAAAAAAAGGTAATGTCGGGCCCTGTGTGATTATGTTCATTTGAGACCAACATTCAGGAAACACACTGGGGTAATAATGGAAATAAAGCCAAAATCAAATTGTCTTTGTCCCTTTCCTTGCTGCTATTTCACTGTACCCTCTCACTAATCAGGTAGCACCCTCACCTTTGTCAGACAGCTCTTTAAACCACTTTTTCTCCTCGTCTCTCTTTAGGCCACTGGCAATACCATGTTGTTATACTGCAGTTCAAATCTTAGAGATTAGACACTGTAAACTGCATCGAACACGTTGGATATTGCAATATACAGTTCCCACATTACAAATACTTTGAACACTTACCGATAGGACATTCCAGTGACAGTAGAATGTTTAGCTGCTCTGCTTGAGTCATGCCTTGCATCGGTAATGATAATCTACAATAAATCGTAGATACAGTAATTTGTATTATATTTGTTTTAATAATGGATATGATAACCACGAAAACTGAAACAGCATTAAAAAATAAAACATGTAACACTAATATATCAGAGGGACAAAAAGAGCTTACATCTCCCCATCTGCTTGGAAGACAGGGTCTGCTTTCGCCTCTGCCCTTGCAGCATCTATGCTATCCTTGTACGCCAGTTCAACAGCATCAAGATACCCCAAGTTGTCATGCACTAAAGAAATGAGGAAGGGTTTTTGATTACCATTTATTATACTGGGTATCAGTAGTATTCCAGTAGATGAAATGAAAAAATGTCAAATCAAAAAAAAGTAAACCGAAAAAAAAAATTATGCTTCTGTAAAATTTAAAGGAAATAGAAGTCAGTGCATGTCTGTGATAACAGAAGGAAATACGTCTGGCCAACAGTTAAAATGAATTGGACACTGCTCTACTACCATAATACCAGACATGCGGACAGCAAAAAATTCAACACTGACCACCGTAGGTCAATTTGTCAAAATGGTTACCATAGGGCATTTGGATATAACAATGAGCGACTGTAGTGGTTGCAATTTTAGAACCACCCTGGCCAAAAGCTTACAAAGTAGCACATACAAAGTATCAAAACTAATACAAACTTGATTGCAATATTGAAATAATTCTCTTGTACATGTATGTTAGAATATTGGCATTGTATATTACCTGTCTTAAGGTTACAGGATACATTCGCTGGGTGTGCGTTTTCAAAGCCTTGTCGCGGCGCAAATATTCATCGCATCGCCATAACCAATACATCATTTTAAAGATAAAATGTGACATTTATCTGCTGTTAAGCTTTTGTAGCAGTTTCATGAACATTATTTACGGTGCACAGCAAAAACCGCGTTTTCGACCGCCCCTGATAAACGCTTTGATAGGCCGCGGCAGTTTACAGGCTTGGCAAATCTGACTGCGCAATAACAATCAGCACATTGTTGTCTCTAAAAGTGTGTCGGGCTTTTTCAATTGAAGGCTTTGTTTAGGAATGATCGAACGATCAAGTTGATCTTGTGTTTAATAGTTAACTGGGACCCTATCGTGATGAATAATTTTTGAAATACTTCGAAATTCACAAAAGCCCGGCATACTTTTGCTCCCCAACCATTTATCTATCTTATGGCAAAATTTCAAAACATTCCGTTAAAAACCTGTTGGTCTATCAAAGCATTTATAGACTAGATTTAGCGAAATCTTAGAGACGAGTTTTGGGCTTCTGAAGTTGTGTAAAGGGGAAGCGAAAAAAGCTTAACCGCAGTCCTTTGGTCTCTAAAGTTCTGTAAACATAAGAGGGATTAGTGACGAATCTGTCATCACGCACTTCACCTCCAGCCAATCACGGCAGGCACACCCGGTGTGCCAGCAAGGACATACTTTTTTGCGCGAAATCTTAGAGGCGAGTTTTGGGCTTCTGAAGTTGTGTAAAGGGGAAGCGAAAAAAGCTTAACCGCAGTCCTTTGGTCTCTAAAGTTGTGTAAACATAAGAGGGATTAGTGACGAATCTGTCATCACGCACTTCACCTCCAGCCAATCACGGCAGGCACACCCGGTGTGCCAGCAAGGACATACTTTTTTGCGCGGAATAGATTATAATGAGGCTTCTTTCCGGTCTCTTGTATTACATTGTCAAAGCGAACATTTATTATCGTCTTGGAATTCGAAATCAAACGGTATGATTAAGCCGCGTCCAAAACCGAGTTCTAAGGAGTGCCCGAACTTTGAAAAGGGAAAAGCGAAACCAAAGCAAAGGCGTGCGCCGAGAAAAACGACAAAGACAAATCGCATTGGCTTTCAGACGATTCTTTATCAAGTCCAAATATCTTTATTCTCGAACTTGATGCAGTTGGTGGATCTTCTGTCCGCTGTTCTTCGTCTTCAACATTCTCCTTGGATTTGGGTTGATCGAACCACGAGCCTTTGTCAGACAGAGCGAGTTGTTCTTTCATGTTCTCCTGAAAGCTTAATGATTTGGCTTTTTTGACTCCTTTCGCACGCTTTGAGACCAAAGGACTGCGGTTAAGCTTTTTTCGCTTCCCCATGATTGGGAATAGAGAATTTTCAGAAAAATCGCTTCTACACGACTCAACCAGAGAACAACAATGTGTGACAAAATATGGCGGACCATAACAGTCACCTAAATGTCCCGTATGTTACGCGAAAATGCTAATGATGTGCGCTGAACTGAGTAGACATCACAATAGGATTAAATGATTATCTCGCCTGTATTGAAATACATATTTCTCGGGCATTTCTAGTTTTCTATACATTTCTCACGCTGCTTCTAAGATTTCAGGAATTTTTTTTCGAG
Organism: Scolanthus callimorphus; assembly: GCA_033964015.1. Lineage (NCBI taxonomy): Eukaryota > Metazoa > Cnidaria > Anthozoa > Actiniaria > Edwardsiidae > Scolanthus > Scolanthus callimorphus. Next base: position 23,508,496 of record CM066913.1, read on the forward strand.
AGAGTAAAGATCAGGCCTCGATGCGGAAGAACTGTGATTTTCGAAAATTTCGCAAATAGAAGGCCGCGAATGTATCCTGTAACCTTAAAGTGCTTGTATGACCAAAATTTGACTTCTTTTTCTATCATTTTTTCCGGCCTAGTACTTTAATTATCCACAATACATTCTTGCTGAGTGGATTTTAGTGAAAAATTCCGCCCGGAATACAAGGAAAAATGTCTGCAAAAAGTACGGTTTTTTCGTCCGCCATTAAATTTTATGTTCCAAAATACGAGCCTGTAATTATACGCACTTTTATCCCCCTGAGCATCCAGGCCTCTTATTCGTTATTGATACGGCTCATTTTGGAGCACACTGAACAATATCAGTGAAGTTTCAAGAAATGAGGTTCTCGATCTTTTTGCATCTTTTTTGAGGAGAAATGGGCGACCTTGTTTTTATAATTTGTTGCTGACCTTTTCACACCTGTTAATTGTTTATTTGCTTAAATCAGTTCAGCACAATTTGTTCTTAAACAAAGTCAGACAGCTCCGATGAAATTCGAAGTGAAGGGCAATCAGAAAATTGCATAAATAATTTATTCAGTTCTAAGCAACATTGTTTTTGCAAAACAGAGCTGAGCGCGCGCTATGTTGAAAGAGGCGTTATCTTCGTCAGCAGCGCGCGCGTGAACAATTTTTATCAACAGTTGAGCATTTACATCAAAATCCAGACTTTTGTTGCCTGATTTGTTCATGTTTTAATGTTTGTTTTGTGAAATTCATCTTTCGGAATGCTAACAAAAATTCATGACAATAGATCTGCAGGTGGAATGACTGAGCTTTTGATAAGGAAAAAAGATGCGACGGTCACGTTTGTGTGTAATATTTTTACCGTTAGATTTTGAGATTTTTGTTGTCCCGGCAATGGATGGGGGATAAAAATACGTCACAAAACGTAGCCTGGCCTCTGGACTTGGCAACCAGGTAGTAGGAACATCCGATTTTAATGGCGACTCCAAGATGGCGGCCGTGTGCCCGTATTTTGGTGTTTTCGGCGGCAGAAAAAAGGACTAAAGAGTTAATGTTATCAACCAGAATTTGGCGAAGATGTTTTCAATGCCTTATAGTACAACATAGTGGATTTTTAGGAAGGATGCAATTTTGGTCATACTCGCACTTTAATGAATCGTTGGTCTGGACACCCTAGTCCTGCTGTGGTCATGAACTTTGTACACTGAGTTTCACTCAGCCCGGAGCTAGTAAATCCATGGAATGCCCTGCAACAAAAAGTTTACTGTCAGGGAATAGCATGTCCACAGTCTTCATACTCTTTTCACAATCAACACAACATTCATATTCTTCTAAGTATGCATTTTACTACATGTCTTCGGGGGCTAGTTGAATGAATATTTTCTGAAATCTTGCATACAATTATGACCTACAATATGAGCTTACAGTTGGCTACATAGTAAGATTTTAGTAAATGTAAAATACAACTTAACAACATCAAGTTCACAATAAATTGTCCTTCAATGCTTGGGGAGGAAAACCAAACAGTTTCACACTATCCCAAACAGTACATTGAAAGCCGCCCAGCATGTCCTCTTCTCGCAAGACGGAGGTAGCCACCACACAGCGAACAAGAACCTTTGCTATCTCTTATGACACGACAAAAGCTCTTGATGGATTCCCTCGTGCAAATGAAGGACTCGTCGTCTTTTCGCCTTGCTGTATGTACTTCCCGTTTGCCAGAACTGGACGGAGTCTCCTGAGCGTTGCTATATAACTGCGAAGGCGTAGGACATGGTGATACCGAGGGACGAAGATAGTTGCCTGTGGCCGAAGCTCCTCGCACCTCGCTTGATGTTGCTGCGATTTCCAGCAGTTTTTGGAGAGCAACAAGGTTGCTTGTGGTTTTTAAGCTACACGTAAAAGCCTTGAAATGAATCCGTAAGTTCTCTACGGTAGATTCGTCTCCCTTGACTTCAATCTGGAAGCGAATTGAACGGTTTGATTTCGATTTCTTTACGACCAGCTCCCTTTCCGCCATTACCATCATTTTGCGTTTTTACATGTCTGACGCTTCCCCATAAGTCTCTAGGAGCCTCTTTCGCATCCCTAGGGACACTAATGCGCATGTATTCCATAGATATACCGCTTAGGCAGGCCTAGCGGCTCAAAAACATGGCCGACATTTTGTCGGTTCGAAACAAACGGGCGCGAAATTCGAATTTCTTGGCCGTCGTGTATAAATCGCTATCCTTTACGATTCAAGGACATTATAATTTAACTACTGTGTAAAATATCTGTTGTTTATTAGTTATAGAAAGATTAAGGTCTCGGTCAGGGAAAAAAAGGACCTTGATAGTTTATGGAAAATTTACGGATATTTGCATTAACTCTAGGAATGTGAAATAGTTTACAGCTTCTTGTGTTGAATCTATGAATTTGAGAATTGAGAAAAATAAACCATGGAAAACATTGGGAAGAGGGTTATTTTTGAATTAGAACATAACCTTATAGTCCAGTCAATCTGTGATTTTGGGTGGAACTAATTGCAACAAAAACTTTTTCACCGCTATATGATAGGTTAAGGTGACCCTAGTAACATACTAAAAATCCCAAAAAATCCCTGCAGGGGAACATGCCAAACAACAGCGATTATTATTTTAAGCTTATACCACAGGGTACCCGCGTCGAGTAAGAACGTAATAACACTTTAAACGGCATTTCTTCGTCCGGTATTCTGGTATTTTATTCTCGGTGACTCACACTCAGTCAACCCGCAATTTCAAGACTTTTAAAAACCTGAAATACCTAAAACAGCAATCCCATACCACAGGGTACCCGTGTCGCATATTTTTTTGAGTCTCCAAACAGTTTCATTTCATTTTAACATTACTATGCTCCTCTATCTGATGACTATGGTAGATTTTCAGGCTATTACATTTCAGCTTATTCAACTTTCTTCTGTATAGCTAAAATATAACAAAACCAAAAGGCTAACACAAGTGTCAGTAATATACAAACTGCTGTTGCAAGCATCACATACTGATCAATGACAAAATACGAGAAATATCTTCCGTTACTAAAGTACTCTCACGGCCTAAACCTATTCTTTGATTATTGTAATCAAGTTATCTTATTTGGCTATATCAAAATAGAAAATGAGACTGATATCTTTAGCCTTACTACCCAAAGCTCAAAAAAATATATCCTCGACGGCTACTTTCTTTTTCAAAGTCATTGTTTGAAAAACGTTTCAGTCATCCGCATCTTCTCCGCCAAGATCTGGTACTGGCGAATTTAGACAGCTCTGTCCCTTGCACACGCCACACGCAGGTGAGCACTCTAGCCCATGTTTCTTACAACTACATCTCTGGGTGCTGCAGTTTGACTTGCAGTTACATCGGACCATTTCCAGAAGAGACTCGTGTGCTGCTTTAAGGTGAGTTGTCGTTGGCAATAGCTGCCCTTCAGATAGGTTCCAGCCCTAGTCAGTCGGCTGTAGCGCGGCCGCGCCCCCCTTCCATTGTTGTACTTGATAAAACACTCTCCTACTGTGATGGATGGCAGCAGCTGAGGAGGGAGGGAGATTCTCTGGCTGTAGGAACGAGGATCCCGTTGACACCTTCTGACAAAATCGGGTGTATCGCATCGCATCCAAATTTTCATTTGGCTTTCCACCGCAAAGACAAACAAGAGCAGCCTCTCCAGCCTTGGCAATGTCTTCCTTAGATGTTTCACTCGAGAGAAAGACGCTTGCCTGCTGGCGGAAGTGTTCGTCGCTCTCGAGTTTCTTCAAAGCGACCGCTTTTCCGATTCCGTATACCCGTGATGTCGTGTCACATCCAAGAATTGCATGCACGAACAAGATGTTCGTGCAGACTGCGTTACCAAGTGCGCGCTGGGCTTTCTTGATGTCCCATACTCTTCGTGTTTGCGCTCTTTTGCGGGCTCAGGGGCGAAGAAAATGTCTTGAGAGTCAGGCCTTACATGGAAACAAAGAAGTATTATGAGGTCTGTATCGTCGCCGATCAGCGCAGTGACATTGGTTCTCGCCTCCTCTACTGCTTTCTGGACGATCAAGCAATCTGCATCTCCTGTTGCACGAACAACAGTACATGCAGATTCGGAAAGCTTGTTTGCCAAAGCATCGATGAATCTTTGCTTGTTTTCTTTGTTAGCTAGGAATGCTTGTTTGGTTGCGCTCAGATGCATGCTGCCTTCAAACGTCGTGGTTGGTGCGTAGGCGCCGGTTCTTCTTTGATGGGTGCAGTCCTTTGTTGACGGGCCGTTTTCATAGCCATCAAAAACGACTGTAGCATTCCCATATCTGCGTTTTACGTACTGAACATAGAGATCAATAATAGAGTCATATGTGACGCCCCGAGGCCAAGGAATCCGATGTAAGAGAGCACCACCGTCGAGGATGAAACTGATACCAGTGGTTGGGAGGGTAGCTGCGCATTGCTCTTTGGCTTTTGCCCATAACGCGTCAGCTAAAACCGGCTTGTTTGCCTGTCTAGGCAGGAGGGATGACTCAAACAGAGCTGGCGGGAAGCTACACATTTCATATTTGAACATCTCCAGAGGATTAGCGAATCTTCCCGATGTGGCCACAACACTCAGTCGCTGAAATAGCAGTTGCGGGTCAACTTGAACTTGGGCGCCAGAAAACGCCACAGATGTCTTCGATGCAAACGTAACAGTTTGGTCCTTTCGACGGAATGAAAACTCTAGAGCGTTTTTGCCCACCATTGAGTCCAAAATCTTGCACCCAACCTCCTTGGCTTTATCTGCGTTAACAGGCCGATCCACAACCACTCCAGTGGTAATGTTTCGTAATGAGGGGTCTCCACTAAACGGACTACGTTCGGTGAGATAGCGAGAAACCGTTTTTAAGTCCCGGAAGTCACGTTTCTTTCTCGCAGCAGTGGTATCCTTGTGCTGCTCGCTGGTCAGATAGTTTACTCCCGTCATGCTTTGCATGGCGTTGTTGATTTGCGCGCAAGCAGGCATGGAGAGTAACCACACTAAGCGTTGAATCTCACCCATGCCCCTCCCTCGCGTTAGACCACCGCTGGTCTTGACGCTTCTCATCAGGACTTGTTCTATTGCTAGATCGGTGGACAGCCCGGCCCAATATCGATCGCTCCTCCTTACGACATGCAGTCCGTCCTGGAAACTTCGATAGACATCGGGGTGAGTTTCTTCCAACTCGCGCATTGTCTGGATATAAATGTACGCAGACTTTGCGTAAAGATTGTGGCCTGCGGCGGCAAAAAACGGCAGCATGTCGAAAACAGCTTGCAGGTGGAGCTCAAAGTTGCCTGCCCTTTCCGCCTTAATGAAACGTCGAAGAATGTCGATCATTTCCATATATAGGGTCCATAGAACTGCTGTCCTTCGAGTGTTCATTTGGCTCTTTGTACGCTCAAGTTTTTCGGATAGAACATTGAAAATCTCTGACGAGCATGCCTCTTCTGCTCCGATCTCACCTTTAACTAACTGTTCATAGAGAACGCGCGCCTTCTCTAGATCCCTGTCGTTGGAACTATGAAATGCTTCAGCTGCTGCACCGGGCTCATTGAACTCGGTCGGGGCCTCATCTTGGGGTTGTGGGTCTTCTTCCTGTGGTTCTCCAACATCCGCTGTGCGTTCGCTGACGTCCAAAGCATCTCCTTCATCTGATAGATTGAATGTTTCACTAACTAACAGCGAATTCAGAGCTGCGTCTACCAGGAAATGTCCTCGGGTGGCTCGCGCAATGGCTTTGCCGCTCATCATATGGCTAATGGTATTTTTTGCATATACCTGTTCTAACCCATCTTCCAGGCCTGACCCTGCCATAATGTGGCCAACGCAGCCTAGAAAACTCATCTCGATGTGCAAGCCACCTAGCCTAACAACAATAGACCTCATTTCACTGTTCTCTGGCTCGTTTCGCGTAATCGACAGAGCTTTCCACCAGAGAGGCTGGTCAAATGTTACTATTGGCGTGACATTGTAGCGTTTCGCTTGACGTGCAATAAATAGAAGAGTTGAATTAATGCAGGTCATGTCCCCAGGGTCCAAGTCTACCATGGGCAAGAAAAGTATGGCTGACTTTCCTGGGTGAGTGCCACTGAACACTAATTGCATTGTGCCTGCCCATGCCGGTTGCGGAGATCGCATCAGCGGCAGGGTCAACTTGTACAGCAAATCTAAATTAGAGGTACCGTCTTTAACTTTGAGATCCTCCAGTTCCTTATAAACCAACGGTGCCAAATCTCCTACGGGTCCTTTGTATCCCACAATGTCTATTTTTCCCGCTGCAGCAATCTCTTCCTTGGTAACTGACCTTTTCGGCACTGGCCGACTCCCCATCGTACCGGGGGTAATAGTGGCTATAATGCCCATTCCGTGGAAAGTGTCTAATCCATCGAGTGTCCTGATGTTGTGGTCTACGTTATCAGCAACGTGCTGAATGAAACCACCCGGGAATGTATATCCTGGGATATCAGTGCCTTGTTCCACTGCTGCGCTTCTCTCGAAGTTTTGTACCGTAGCATAGGACGCGCTGAACCCGTGGGCGTTCAAAGTGTCGATTAAAAACTTCGATGAAAAGTGATGATGCATTTGCACCGCAAGACCGAGTTGTAAAGGCGCTAGGATTGCTCTAGGCCTAGCCCCCTGGGCAAGCGCCTGTCCCAACGATGCAACTTTTAGCTCAGTGTTTTTTCCGGACAAAAGAACCGAGAGAAAAGCCTTTAGTAAACAAGGCACAAAATCCGGCGCCCTTTCTAGTGTCACGTCCTCTGCACTAGGGTAGGTTTTGGCCCCTGTATTGTCTAAGTCCTTTAATTCACTTTTAATAAGCTCCGCTGCGGTCTCGACAATTCTTCTCTTGTCTACGTCGGGGTCAGCCTTGGGTGCCAGAAAAAAGTCGTTGAGAATAGAGGCAACAGACCTTTTAAAGGTCACAATATTGGCCTTGCCTGCACTAGATGTTATAGATACCTCCTCGCCAAAATGTTTATTTAGCCTATCCTTCATGTACCGTACGCTATAAGCTTCGTCATCGGACCCGCCTAAGTACTCTTCCATCTTCAGGCAAAGATCATGAACAGTTATGATTTCATCATCGTTGGCTTTCAAGTACTCGGTTACTCTGAGAAATGCGTCCGCTTGAGCGTTGTTTACAGGTCGCCCCTTTTTACCCCGGTTTTCCTCAGCATGATCGCCGTCAATAAACTGCCGTGGAATCTGTTTACCTGTCCGAAAGTTAGAACTACACTTCTGGTGATAAACGGCATCGGCAGCAGGTAAATCACACACAAGCTCCAACCGTCCAAGAACTGTATGCGCCCATTCATCATTTCTCTCCTTGCACACGTGTTCTATAGTTCCTTTAATCTCAGTTGTCCGCACGGTAATGACTTCAGCGCCCCTTTTTTTCCCTTCGGACTTGCAATAGGCGCCGCAAAATAAACAGTTCTCTTTCCACTCAAACCTCGGCTTAGAAGAACGTCTACCTATTGCTGGTTGACTCCCGTCAGACTTCCCTGATGCAGCACTGCTCGTTTTCCGTTCTGCATCTCGACAAAAATTTCGACGACACGTGACATGAACTTTCTGACCTGCATGGAACTGTAACTCGCCCTGGCTAGCATTATTCAAGCCCTTAGCTCCCTTCACTTTTAACTCGTTTATTTCAGCCTTGTTATTTCCAAGATCTTCACTACAAATGGCACATACATCCATTTTCCAATGGTGGTCCCTTAAAATTAAATTGGACCATAATGTCAATTAATGACTTGAATGAAATTCAATTAGCGCGAGGAGCCCATGGTGAGCTTTGCCGCGCTTTTCGCGGAGCAGATCAAAGAACTCCATTCATAGACACGGCGGCGGCAAATGTCGGGTTTGGCCTTGAGACAATGTTACGTGCAACTCACCGGTTGTTTTATTACTCGAAATAGATATTTCAATTGCGAGAGAAAAATACATCTACATAGAATAATCGAAATTATTACTTTCTTTACAAATACAAGAAAGGTCATGGGAGCTCACCAGGAAATGTTGACTGAATACGAAGCAATCGAACAATTATTTCATTACACAATACAAGCTTGTGCTGTTGTTTAGAACTTCGCTTTGCTTTGTGTTTGAATAAAACTAGGCGAATTCTATGTGAGCTAGAAAAAAGACGCGCCAGTTCAAGAAGAGTAATAGGGGTGTATCAGTGTGCTGTGGTTGTAGAGCAAAGGCGTGCTAGGAGTTGAATTATTAAACCTACCTTTCTTTGACATCCCATGTAGTGTGCAAAATCACGGCCAGAAATATCAAACAACTCGGCTTCATTTGCATTACATTCTTGCATTTACTAGCACTAACAATACTTATCTTGATACTGAAACAATTCCAAAAAGACGAGAGCACAAACCAGTTAGGTGATTCAATAAATCTCAACGTTCGCGATCGCTTGCTTGCTCACCAGACAGTGTATTCTGAGTGTTTGTTGTTTGTCGTAATTTCCAGACAGCAGCGTGCACCAAACAATTCCCGCTAATTTCTTATTTTAGTTGACTTTTTTTATTTCTTTTACATTGTTGGGATTGGGTACCCTGTGGTGGGGTTTATTTAATCATTTGTCAAATAAATGACCCTGTAACATATTTAGGCAGCAAACAGGTTTATTATTATTCTCTTCTGTGAAAGGAATACAAAAAAACCCGTAAAATGCTTAAAATGTGTTTATTTCTGTATTTTCGACGTGGGTACCCTGTGGTATAAGCTTAAAATAATAATCGCTGTTGTTTGGCATGTTCCCCTGCAATGATTTTTTGGGATTTTTTGTATGTTATTAGGGTCACCTAAATCTAACATATAGAGGTGAAAAAGTTTTTGTTGCAATTAGTTCCACCTGGGGCCTATTTTTTTCATAGATTGACTGGACTATTACCAATTTGAAAGAAATAGATGCAGCTAATCTTCTATCTAATGTAGTTCTTTATTTTAGCAGAGTTTAGATTTTTCTTATATTTTAACGATCCCGAACTAACAACTACCTTGTTTACTTGAGAAGCTCCAGACCATTACCGATTTGTTGCACAATTTCAAACTTTGTCGGATTTTAATCTTGGAGAAATGAACTGCAAAACCATGTGAGATTTTTGATATTTTGCATACTTACGAAAATATAAGGTCGCAAAGTTGAAAGTCGCTTTTTTTTCCATTTGCTACCGCAAATTTATCATAAAAACTTTTTCAAGTAAAAAATAAAACTTTCCTCACACGGTTTTTTAGGTGTTATCATCTTCTAACGGCACAGAAAATTTGACACTGATATCTTAAATCGTGCGGGATGAGGAGCTTTGCGAAGGTGAAAATTTGACCTAAAATTTAAGTGCTAGAAAAAGAGTGTAAAGTTAAAATACAGAAAATGAGTGGCGGGCAATACAAGCGAATGGGCTATTGAAACCAAGGAAAACAGTTGACGCGTCATTTGGGCATTTGGAAATGTACTTTAGGACTCTGTTAACCGAATTCCAGGAAAAAAGTCGTATTATGGATTTTTAATTATTTACCCTGACCGAGACCTTAATATCAGTTTATTTGTAAAGTTTGGACAATTTTACGTTTTCTTCCTCCAGAGTGCAGTTGGTCTACCATTTATAATTTCAAGTTTGAATTCGAAAGGTGTGAAATGGGGGCGACCTATTCCTTTTATAGCGCGGTTTCGTGTTTAAAAAAGGAAAAACACCACTAAGAGAGCAACATACAGTAGTATAACTTTAATTGCATATATGTGTACAATATAGATATGTCAAATATGGTACCATAATTTTAACAAGTGTGTGGGGACTATATATAATGTGTAATGTCATCTTTGAATATGAGCAATAACATATAAATACCTCTTTAATATCTCGAATTTAGTTTAGTTCTGCATCATTCATCATTCGTCGCCTCTCTTACTTTACACGGAACGCCCAAAGGTGTCCAGGGATACCGGCGTGCGCGACCCAACCACGGGCCGAGGGAACCAGAAGAGCTTTAACGTCGCCCGTCTGCGCTAGTCTTCGCGCCTTTACAGCTCTTTTCTGTATGAGAGGCCACCAATATCCCCTTAGAAAAATGTCCAAGACAACAATGGTAAATGGTTGCTTGTAATTCCCTAAGAACCTCAGGAGGGCCCCACTAACAGTGATGGGGGGAAAACGTAAGAGCGTGACATAATAGCCGTGCGTTGTGCAAGTTCTTGCGCAAAGAGATTTACCCCAGACGATTCAGGTGAAGGAAAGGGCGTAAAGTGTAGAAGGATGTTGCCAGCCCTGTCTTTCATGGTATTAGAGTCGAGAGACATAAGGTCACAGTGACTATTCTTCCCGCCAAATTCCTCCTCAACGTAATCCCAGAGTTCCTGTGATAGTTTCTTATCCAGGAAGGACAGGCGACGTGAAGGTGCGTCAGCAGGATTATTGCATGTTGGAATGTATGTCATGCGCGAAGATAGGTTAAGCCTTACAGTCGTAACGCATAACGACTGAAGGCCGTTATTCAGTCCCAGACTTCTTCCTCCCTGGCTATTCCAGGCATCAACCACTGACTTATTGTCTACCCGTGCATCCACTCTCCAGTTGCGAACCTCCTTGTAAAAAGACGTTAACAATTTCTCCACGGCAATAGCCTCCTTGACAGCGATTTGGCACTGGCGTTCTTCCTCTGTCCAGTAATCTAAGACCTCCTGGGTAAAGGGGGATAGAACCGAGCCACCCCAACCTGAGTTGGAGGCATCCGTGGCAATCAAGATCCTAACATGACGTTCTTCCCGCCATGGCAAAGGGTCGTACCAGTTTTCCACCAATAACCAGTGCTACACTTCTTCACGAACAACAACAACATCTTTGTTTAGCACTCTTAATAAACTAAAAATACAAGGATTCAAAAGAAAAATTAGAATATGTTTATGAGCACCAGCCATTTAGAAATAGCAGAAGGTAGTTGGGCTAAATGGCTACTAAGTGGCACTTGTTTCTTTGGTTGCAGCTGACCTCTGGAGATCGCCGCATTCATCTGCCTTGTGAAGAGTTTTGCCGCTGGTACTGCCAGGCTAAACGAGACGCACTTTCCAGCTAGTCTTTGAAGCATTTTAACGGACACTGATTTTCGTTCTAGTATCTCTCTACCTAGTGCCACAAACTTGAAAGACCTCTCGAAAACCTCTCGTTCCGAATCCGACAGGAACCCCTAGTATGGGACTGTCTTGTTGGGCTCTAACACAGACTTCGCTAGTTCTAGAAAATAGCCAAGTTTAATCAAATGGTGTGCCACGAGAAATATGGCCGATTCGGCAACAGCTTTATGACACGCATCGTCACTTTTCAATTGGGAGTATTCACACATGTCGAGAGGAACTTGTAGCTCTCCGTTATGCCGGTCATCTATGTAAAGTTAACACGGAATTCCTATCGACCGGAAGAAACTTGACGCCAAGAGGCCTGTGGTATGATATGCGTATGGGTATATTTTCCACCCAAAGGGGAGGGTGTTATAGGTGAAGTACCACCTCCCCATTGAATTCCGAAGAAGGGGCGACTCTCCTCTGTCAAGAAAATATGGTCATAACCAGATTTATCACCCAAGACCGTCTGGTAATTATCTCGTTTGACCTAACGGGGGAGATCTGCGACAGAATCCAAAGAAAAAGGAACATCGCACATCCACAGATTCAGGTTGTGCGCGTCGTGACACAATCTTGGCTTAGTTGGCTCGACCGTTAAGGTAAGCACAATATGAGGGGGGTTGACCACACCCACTTTTCCAATAATGGATATTGCTCCACATTTGACCCGCTTAAAGCGGGACTGTCACGGTACGCGCATGCTCGAGCAAAGACCGCCGATCCCATAACTATCATTCAAAACGGGGATTCCCTATTTAAATAAACCAATCACGGGACACTTCGTTTTTGCGGGAAAGTACCCACGCCCCGCGCGACGTCGCCTCAGGAAAAACATAATTTGGAGTTCATTCGTCAGGAGGCGACATTAAGGTAAGTTTTTAGGGGTTTTTAGGCAAATGAGCTGCAAAATCGTTGTCTGAGGTGAAGATACCGTAGCCCTTGAACAATTTCCATGTCTCGTGGACCCTTTTCGATATCCAGATCTTGCTTTTATTGTGTTCCCAAGCCATTTTGGCGTAAGGACGACCTCGATTAGGCCTTTCTTGTTGGGCAGCCATCAGTGAAAATGACGCTCGAGTCTCATTCAATTTAAAACGACAAACAATATTGCATCGACTCCAAAATTGGTCACGATACTAAGGAGATCTCAGGAGAGAATACCCGTTAAGAATTAAGGGTAGATGGACCCCGAAACAACAAGATTTGAACGGATTCTACCAGCGTAATTCCTCCCTCTTACAGCCATCGTTCCGGCCCGGACCAAAGTGATCAAAATTCGCACATGCGCGTACCGTGACAGTCCCGCTTTAATCAGTGTCTCCCAGACAAAGTCAGCAAAAAGCCTACACGAGATGTCATTTTTGAACGCCTTGGCTTGTTGTCTCTCTGAGTCATACTGGATCCCTTCTAATTTACACATTAACATAATCTTTAACACTGATTCCTCCCAAAAACCTCCACCCCCCCCCAAAAAAAAAAAATAAATAAAAATAAATAAATAAATTAACATATATATATAAATCGAATTATAAAAAAAGACGAGAAAAGGAGGTAGTCGGGTACCATCACATTATCAAGAAACAAATGGTTTTATAATGAGGAAAGCAAAGTATTCCATTTTCTATTGTGAAATACGAGCTTGTTACCCTCTCTCGCTATGAGTTCTTCGGCTTCATATGTTTTTTTTATTCTGTATAGTAATAAATTTATTGATGGGAATGAATTGGTGAGCTTACACGAGAAAATGACATATTTGCACTCCAAAATGATGTAGTTAAACAGTAGCAAATCGTCCGAGCCCAAAGGAAGGATACCGAAGAGGACAGTTTTTAGATTATGATGCCAGTGGAAATGACAGCTGTTAAAAAAGAAACCGGAAACAGTGTTCCAAAAGGCAATAATCTTAGGGAAATTGTATAGAAATTGGTTCCAAAGTTTCTACTTCTGAGTGGCACAAGTGACAAAACGGGGTATCAGTTAATTTGAATTTGAAAAGCATATCATTAGTGTATAATATTCTACCGAGTACTTTGTATTGAATTTCTCTAATTTGGGACTAAGTGTAACTCTAAAGGGTAAATAATAAATCGCTTTCCAATCTAAATCTACGTCCATATTGAACTTCAGATTATAGTTTTGCAATGCAGTAGGTATGCAGCAAATTTTAGATGTAAGAAAATCGTATAGCTTCCGTGATTTGACAGTAGTCATGTCAATAGAGGTGGATTCATCTGCTTCAAAAACATATTTAGAGGATTCGAGGGGAACAGTAGAAGGATGAATAGAGGCTCTTTCGAGTTTTAAATCATTACGCCACGCCAAAGGAAGAGTATCAAAAATACTGTAAAAGTAAAAGACGTCTAAAGGAGACAAATTAACAGGTCTGGGAAACTTGTTGAAGATTAGCACACCATTCGCGTTAAAGAAGTCACCAATTTCAACGAATCCTTTGTCCTTGAATTTACCATTTTAAAGAGTCTTATTATTTATGCAGATAGACTGGTTATTCCAAATAATTTGGTTGCAGATCTCACTAATGGAATCAGACGCATCAACGCCAACACAATACATAGATTCCTATTCTTGTATACACTCAGTATAAAAGTTTTTTCAATTTAAAATTGCAGTGAAAACTAAACTTTTTACCAACTTCACACAGATAATGATCTGGATAAAATTTTTTCCAGCTACCAGAATATTAAGAAAGATATTTCTTAATACACATGAGTCGTTGCACCTTGATCATCATTTCAATGTTTGGCATTTTTAAGCCGCCTTTTTCTATGGGATTAATCAGTACCGTGCGTTTTATCTTATCCCTGCGTCATTTCCATACAAAGGAGAAATGCAAAGAATTTACATCAAAGGAAACCATGGACATGCAATAAAGAAGCTTGGGAATTGCTATGGATTTGATTATTTGAATCCTGCCAATCAGAGTCAAGGAACGTGCATTCCACGCTCGTGCATTCCACGCTCATTACGGATCTTTAAGATCCGTAATGATTGAATCAAAGTTCATCTTATAAGATGCTGCGGGATCGCGACAAAAACTGACGCCCAAGATTTTAATACTTTTACTTATTTCCTTGATATGCAACTCTTGAGCGGTTATATTCATCTTGCCAAGGGTAAGCACTTCCGTTTTGTCTTGATTTACTCTCAGACCTGAACAAAAACTGGAGCTTTCGATCACAGTGAATAAACGGATGAATTAATTTTTATTTTAACAAAAGCAGTCATACCGTCAGCAAATATATTTAATTTTATTTCTGAAACGCCAATCCGAAAACCTTCTATAAGCGGGTCGTTACGAATTTGAATAGTATTATATCCCGACTCTTGCTTACGATAAAAGATTGGGCTAAATCCGTGCGTTGGAGGATTAGAGAGTGTAAGCAAGGGTCAAGGACGTAAGGGCGGGCAGGGTGGGTTTTCTTTGGCCCTTACCCGCCAAAAGGCACTCTCACACGAGTGGAGGTTGTTACCCTCCCTGCAACTTCGGCTGTGTTGAGAAGATGTGACCTATGTTATACTAGATAACATCTTTTCTAGTGCGCATGAGTCGGGACAGTATTATATCCCGACTCTTGCTTACGATAAAAGATTGGGCTAAATCCGTGCGTTGCGTACTCTATTACAGCGGGATATGTATTAGTCACTAGTGTTCCCCATCCTATTGTCATTCCAAAACCACTAAATTGCCCAATCCCAATCCCACTCCATTTGGCAGGGGGCAGTGATCAGGAGCATGTCCTATTTTCTAGGTGAGATTCTAACAGGTGACTCTTTCGCCGGTGAGCTCTGAGGGAATGCTGGCTCAAACCCGACTAACTGATTCAGTTCTTCAAAACGACCAGTTGTGTCGACAGATGCAGATGCCATATTTGCGGCAGCCGAATCAGGCTGGAGTGACTTGTGGAGCTGCATGTAATATTTTGCTATTGCTGAGGACTTCCAACCCACATGGTCCATAATATCATTGAGGGGGGTCCCCGTAAGCGCCAGTGTGATTGCACCCCCGCAACGAAAACTATAGAGGGTCTTGTTTGTTAGTCCTGCGGCGGCGAGATACTGCTTAAGTCTAGCCTCCGCAGCATCGGGGGTGAAGGGGTCGATAAGGACGGAATTTCCCCGAGTTGCCCTGAACAGGGGACCGTTTGTGACCGTTATTTTGATAGCGTGACAGATCGTGAAGTAGTCGTCCAAAGCTTTTACCGGGCATATAGTCTGATTTGGATGTCGTGCTATGGCGAATACATTGGAGTCGCCTGAGCGAAGAGTTTTTCCGAACACGTGATTAAAGAGCAGCCCTTTATCATTCGGAAAGCGAAGGATCTCGGAGGCTTTGATGTGTGCCAGATCGGAAGGGCGGTCACCGGAAAAGAAATGCAGGGTGAAATAAGCTAAGTCCCTTGAGTAGATGTAAAGATGAATGGCGTCGGTCTTAGGTAACCGTAGTTGGGCTTCAATGGTTTGGCATAGTAATATGAGGTCCCCAATGAAGATGGGCTCGGCCTGTTTTGGAAGGGCTCGGGCCAGTAGCTGTTCCTCTGTTAGTGCTTTTAGATATCGCTTGACAGCCGGGTGCGCCGCGGGATTAGGGACAAGTGCTGCCCAACTATTTAACTCCGACGTGGCCTCGATATGGTCTCGAATGATGGCGCGTATCTGACCAATGTATGAGTCCACCGTTTTGAAGGCCAGTCGTTTGGGACAATGACAATTCTTCCCGGTTGGGGCCTTCCTACCTTGGGTGGGACAGGAGTCTGCGTGGACCTGAGTCTTAGAATCCTTATCCTTCCAGATAAGAAAGTATATAATATCTCGAGGGGACACATCGAACAATGTTTTTGGGGGCGAAAGGCGGTCCAGGAACGTCAGGAAGTCCGATTCCAAGGCACTCTTCTTCCGAATGTATTTTGACGAGGTAATGCGGAGTTCTAGTTCTCTACGCCTGTTCTCCAATGGTCCTGTATTCAAAGCGGATGAGGTAGCTGCCTTGCTCCTCACAGGACGGGCTGTTCCGCACGACTGGCAAAACACATAATGAATGTCGTTCTTAGCGAAGCATTCTGGACATTCGGTTTGGAGAACTTGTTTCCATACAGAAACCGGTGCCTACGAGGGAAGACGCGGGATTAATAATGCCTTACGAACTTATCGAGGGGATAGGCGGAAAGCGGATAAGTTCCAGGGCAGAGGCAGCTGGCGGGGTTTTTCGAACCCTGTTGTTTTTGAAGGCCATAAGAGGGCGTGTGTATCTCCTTTCTCGGCTAGAAGGTATTGGGCTGTCGCGTGTTGGCGAATGATTGGCCACCAATAAGGGCGTGGTCTACAATCAGGGACCACAACAGTGGCTTTTGCCTTCGAAGTAATCAGGTACGTTACCACCGGACCAATCAGATATATTGGAGGGAAGACGTACCCATTCTCCTGTCGTCCTGTCCGGTCGCGACATGGGTCCTGTGCAAAAACGTTCACGCCTGCCGTGTTAGGGGTGCGAAATGGCGTATAATGGCGCGCACATTGACTGTTCGAGTCCAACGCCATCAAGTCAACCGTGTGAGGACCTGCCCAATCCTCCAGGGAAGACCACAGCTGAGGCGACAGCATAGCATCTGCATCAGACCACTCGCGTGAGGGTTGGTCTGCCGGGTTTTTTTCGCTCGGTATCCAGTGTAGCGAAAGCGTTATATTACTGTGCATGGTAAACTCAAAGATCGCTTTGAGTGCAGCGTTGACGCCTTGGTTACGACATCCCTGTCGTGCCCAGGCGTGATATACTACCATGTTGTCCACATGAGCATCTACACGAGTATTCGTTACCTGCGAAGAGAAGGACTGTAGTGCGAATAGTAGGGCGTAAGCCTCCTTAGTAGCGATATCGCTAGAGCCCAAATTTTCCGCAAAATAGTCGCCCACTTTTTCCATGCCCTCGGAAAGCGTTAGCGTTGCCCCCCATCGAGATTGAGATGCATCAGATGCAAGAATCTCGATTACTTTATGTTCCTCAGTGCGCCATGGGACGCACCCAGTCCAAGAGTCGA
This sequence comes from Scolanthus callimorphus, assembly GCA_033964015.1. Taxonomy (NCBI): domain Eukaryota; kingdom Metazoa; phylum Cnidaria; class Anthozoa; order Actiniaria; family Edwardsiidae; genus Scolanthus; species Scolanthus callimorphus. Next base: position 23,525,697 of record CM066913.1, read on the forward strand.
CGAAACGCCAGTGGCGAATTTCGGTTGCGAGATCTCCCTCCATTTTGATTGCAGGGGATCCCTGTCGTTGGCATACTGAGATGGCATGCGCAACGGCTCGAGTATACAACTGAGCGGCCGGAACCATTAGTGTTAGAGAAATGCATTTTCCTTGGAACTTTTGTAGCATGTTTAATGTTGCATGTTTCTGTGAAAGCAATTCCTCACGCAGAGCTACAAATTTTGCTTTTTTGTCCTCTGGATGGAGAACGTTTGACGGACAGTGTCCACTAGATGCCCTAGGAATATCAATTGTTGAGAAGGGGTGGAGACGCACTTTTGGATGTGCAGGAAATATCCGAGCTCTGTCAGCACGCTTGCGGCTACATAAAAAGCGCAAGCAGCCGCCTCCAAACTTGATGTGCGTCTCACCTGAGACCCCCACAACTCACCCAGATGTCGGTCATCGATATACTGAGAGCATGGGATACCTAACTCTCGCATTCTACTAGTGGCGACCGAACCGAGTGTTTGGTAAATATACGGGCTTTCACGCCAGCCCTGTGGAAGGGTGCGCCATACCAACCACCAGCCCGCCCATTCTGCGCCCATGTAAGGCTGACTGTCTTCTGAAATCAAAAAGTGGTCGAAACCGGACTTATCATCCATTTTCGTGTGATAGGAATCGCGTGAAAGGTAGCGAGGCAAGTTGATGACTTGATCTAAGGAGAATGGGCACTGGCGCATAAAACAATTGAGGTATTGCTGGTCATGAAACTAGACGAGGTTTTTGGGGTTCTATACTGAATGGCATGACAATGGCTGGGGGAGGTGTTTTCCCCACTCGACCCCAAACTTTGATTGCCCCCATTGTGATCTTTTTCTCAATCTCCTGTGAGACTATGTCTTTGTAGAATTTGCATTTTGCATTGTTTCTGAAAATAGCATTAGGTGGAAACGAGTGGTCGTACTGCTTTTGTCTATAGCGCCCATGGAAAGGGGTGATGAACTGTTTTATATTCACCCCCTTAGTGATCCAGTCTAGAATGTCCTCTCTCTGGGGGTGACCCCGAGACATACGTTCCCAGGCCGCCCTGTGGGAGTGCGGCTCTCCTGCTAAGAACGTGTTGGGATCTCGTACCCAGGCGTCTGTCGCTGCCGCAGGACACGTGCCGAGAGCGACTGCTTCTAAAGGCGGTGCCGTGGAAAAAGGAGTCGGTCCTCCCGTCCCCAGAGGCCATCTCATGAAAACGATTTTTCTTTTACGAAACTCAGCCTCTGCTTCCAATGGGTGGAATTCACAATCCATTTCCCACTGAGGAACCGATGCCGTCTAAAAAGGCAAGGGATAGAAAAAAAGAACAACTGAAAGAATGTGACTTACCCGGGGAGGGGAGGACCGACTCATCCCACGGCTTGAATACAAGCGCGCATTAAAGGTTTTTTCACCAGTCAGTGAGCAACCCTGGATGAGTCAACCCGCAAGGTAAACTATGTAAAACTGTTATACTACCACCAACACTTGTTGACAGCTAATCGATTTTTATTGGAAAAAAAAAAAAAAGGGGGCGACCTCTTCTAACATATGTATGTTAACAACTTCTCCCAATGTGCACTGATAATAATATTGTACCCGGCGTGAAATTCATCAATGAAGGCACAATGAACGTGAAAACAGAACACAGAAAACTAATAAACGCCGATACAAGTCGGACTAGAGTCTAGTCCAATTCTAGTTTTTTTTGGGTGTGGCTTGATAGTTCTCTCCGCGGCGTTTACTACAGTCGCGAGCGAGATGACCTGGCTCGTGGCAGGCGTAGCATCTCTGCTCGTAGTGCCCTTGACTTCGGGAGCGCCACCCGTAATCACGTCTCGGGTAGGGAGAGGGTCGGCCTCGGTCCGCGCGGAAGGAGGGCGCGCGCACGGATCTCTGTTCATATCTGCGCACAAGTTTATCAGCCTCGAGTTCGGCCTCAGTTGCCAATCCGCCGAAAATCGCTGACCTGAGGTCAACCTGTTTTCCGGATTGCTTGGTGTAAGCGAGCCTGTCCCAGAGGGCCGCGAGTTTGGGGTAGTCCTTTTCGTTGGCGGCCTTCCCTTCTTCCATCACAGAGCGCAGCTTCTGTAACGCCACGCTATCGTTGAAGTCGATAGCATGACAGTAGGTCTTCAGTTCGTTGCGCAACGTTGTAAAACGCCGAGCGTGATCTGTGCCCTTTAAGTCAGCGAGCTCGGATTTCAAACCCTTAATAAGGCCCACCAGTTCCTGAAAAAACAAATACACAGATACACGTGTCAAAAACTCCTGTCGTGTTCGCCCTTTTTTGTAACTGAAGCCGTTCAAAGGCTAATGCAACACAGCAATCGACAACTGAGATATAATATGGGCGCGCCCTTCTCTCATTTCGCGATAACCTCAATGTAATTAACATCTTACTCTTCGCGGACAACGGACAATTTGTGCTTTGAGAACCAGGATAAGGTTTCCGAACTCCCGAACATCGATATCATTCATTTAATTGTTAAGGTGCGAGCAACGTGTTCGTACGAAGAAAAGCCATCAAGTCACCGCAAACCGGGTGGTTCATTCACGAAAACAATATTTGTTATCGGTAAAAAAAAGGGGGACGGCAATGCCCATCCCGAGGCATGTATGATACAACGTACAGCAAAAACGAATTGTACGAGAATTTTCGCCAATTTGTCGGCGATTATCCGGGCATTACCCTCCACGTTCAAAGGAGAGAGAACGTCTGTCCCGCCCTAACTTTATAAGAATGTAACACAATACACCTATGTGAGGTTACGCTCACGTTGATTGAACTGAGCCCCTGTGATTAGTTTATTGTGTTGATCTATCAGCTCTCACTACTAACATTTACCAAGCTGGGTAGGATAGTTACGCGGATAATTCCCAGCGGAAACGTTGTCCCACGTGTCAGTGCTCGCCACTGTATCGTGTTGTGCTCACTTTTAACCCTTTGACTCCCAAGCTCTACATGACGCTTCTCCTTACTAAAAACAGTACAATTCCCTATACACTTGATGGGAGAATTTGGTGCTTTATATGTACCTTGTCACTTATTAGATCATTCATGAAATTCTCCTCTCTTGTTTCCTTGACAATGTCTTGATATAGTTGGGAGAAGTTGAAGGGTGATCACCTCTGGGGCTTAAAGGGTTAATTAACCTTCGCGAGTCTCGCTAGAAATACGCGCTGAGTGCGCATTCAATAAGACCAGGGCCCAATTATTACCACCCTTTCAAACTGCACTCATTTTGTCGCGTTTGCCTCACCCCCATATTGACAATGTCACCAGTATTATTGCGCTGGTCACGCATTCAAACATAAACCCACCAGTGTTTCGTGGTGGTCAGACTCACGTAATACAAATGTATCTATGATCTCGCCCGTTTTCCTGGTGGTAGCATGCAAATTTCACATACTGTTGGAACGCTCTCTCGCCAGTTTATCGTGGTGGTCGCACATGCAATTTGCAGACAACTCTTGGGACACCCTCTCGCCAGTTTATCGTGTTGGGCGCACACGTAATATACAATATACACACATGTTCGTTTTCTACAATCTCGCCAGTTTACCGTGGTGGTCGCACATTCAATTTGCGCAACTCTTGGAACACCCTCTCGCCAGTTTAGTGTGTTGGTCGCACATACATACACAGATGCCCGTTTTCTAAGCTCGCCAGTTTATCGTGGTGGTCGCACTCTAATGCCGGAGTTGCTCGCACCCGTTTAAGAATGCTAGTCGTACACTTATCAAACACAATGAGATGAAATTAAAACACAAGGGAACTATTTATCCGGTGGACATGCACTATTCGTGTAACGAATAAAAATATTGCCCGCATTCCTAACATGCGATACGAGCCGTTGATCGTACGAGTCGTACAACAAACAAGAAATATAACCCGCATTCCTTAGCTTGCGATAAGCACACCTAAAGAGTACACAAATAAAGTTTGCTCGAAGACGATGGGACGAATGTTCAAAAGGCTACGAAAGGTACATAGTAAAACAAAAACCCATACGACGAACACGTTATAGCCTTGCAGGTCTGGGGCGTACGGCAGTGACAGTATGGGGAAAAGCCCAACTAATACTATTTTCCCGCCTTAATGTCAGGAATGCTCTAGAGGGAGCATTATATTCGCCTAATCACAACACGCCGTATATGCAAGAAGGGACATCACAACTAACCTGATATGAGGCTTTTGATGGGCTCACATTGGTATCAGAGGCCGTTGAGGCCGGCATAGGAGCCCCAGAGCCTGAAGTAGATGAAGATGTTCCCGCCGTAATATTGGTGGAGCTGGAAGACGAACTAGTGCTTGCCGTGCTCGTGGCGGAGACAGAAGCTGGGGCTGGACGTACCGTGGTCACCGACACAGTTTCAGGCATAGATGGAGTCTGGCTTGTGTTCTCGGCCATTGGTTTTGCAGTGATAGCTACAATTTGTAGAGTGCTGGTTTTTCGCGTCCGTAGGCGGAGGTGTGTTGAGAAGATGTGACCTATGTTATACTAGATAACATCTTTTCTAGTGCGCATGAGTCGGGACAGCAAGCAATTCGATGACTATGATAAACAAGGCAGGTGAGAGGGGATCTCCCTGACGAACTCCGGATTTAAGCGGGAAATATGGAGTGTCAAAACCATTGTTCATAATGCAACTCGATATATTATTATAAAATGTTCTTATCCATCTCAATATTGGTTATCCGAATCCAAAAGCTTCTAAGGAACTGAACAAAAAGTTCCGATTAACTGAATCGAAAGCTTTTTCGGAGTCGACAGCAACTAATAGGCCCTCATAGTGTCTTAGATTTGTATATTGTATGACGCCATCTATTGTTCGGACAGCATCAAAGATCGTTCGGCCTTTGACAAACGCATTTTGATCAGAGTGAATAATACTTCTCCAATCTTTTCGCAATAACTTTTGATGCAATTTTTAGATCTACATTCAAGAGGGAGATAGGTCGCCAATTTTTTTGCCAACGCCTGTCCCTGTTTTTCTTTCAATGAGTGTAATTGTTGCCTGTTTTTGCGTAGTGGATAACTCGCCATGTTTGTAGGAAAAATTCAAAGACAAAACAAGGGTATCAGAAACGTCAGGCCAAAGTTCAATGGGAAGACCATCGTTACCGGGGGTTTTATTATTTTAAAGGAATCCAATACTTCCGAACATTGGGAAAGTTTTATCTCGCCCTCACAAGACTCCCGCATAATGCTAGTTAATTTCGGATTTTTTTCCGAATTCAAAAAGGAGCAAGACTGCCTCTCTAATATGGGCCGCATCACGCAAAAAGGGACCGGACGACATAATGCCACTGTTTTACTTTGCGGTGGAAATTTTCTAATTTGTTGATCATATTTTCTAATTCTAACTACGTACAAGTAAATACAGTACTTTGAAAATACACAATATCTAGCCATGTTCAAACAGAGTGCAGACAAATTTAGATAATAGAATTTCAAACTCAAATTTACGGTGATTTTTGTGTTGCTGTCCGGTCCCTTTTTGCGTGACGCGGCCCATATGGGATACGAAGTATCGTCATACAAATCCGCATAAAAGCTATACAATTCGTCCAAGATGACTTTTGGATTGACACACTCCTTTCCGTTAGCGAGAAACAATTTTCTTACACAAGACTTATTCTTCTTAGATTTTTCAAGGTTTACAAAATATTTCGAATTTCTTTCCCCGTGCTCAAACCGCGTAGCTCTTGCCCGAATAATTGACCCTCGTGTTAAATATTCATATTCTTTCTCATATTTACATTTTAAAACATCAAGCTCCTCTTGTAAAGTTTCTGAAGGAGAAATTGGTATATTATCCTCGGCTACATTAAGTTCTGATTCTAGTTTAGAAAGCTTACTCCTGCGTTCGCGTGCGATTTGATTGTTATATCGAATACTATGCTGGCGAACTTTATATTTCATATAATCGAAAACAATCCGTGGATCATGAGCAAACGAAGCTTCGCATTAAGCTCGCCAAGTGGGCAGACTATTTTTTATCATGGATACGTATTCTTGGTCGTGCAATAAGCTAGTATTAAGTTTCCAAAACTTGCTTCCGCTAGGCTGATCTTTCAAGCTGTTAATCATAAGCTTGACGGCACCATGGTCCCTTTTTATCGCGGTTAAAGTCTCAGCTTTTTCGATATCATTCTGTAGCAAATCGCTTACAAAAATGTAGTCCAATCTCCGTTGGATCAGAGGTTTTTTTGTCTCCAGGTATAGCGTTTTAAGTCGGGGTTCCGAATTCTCCATATATCGACGAGATCATGGTCCGAGAGTAAATCATTAAGAACATTTACTGAGTCCTTGAAAACAGGCTTAGGAGAGCAGTCAAGAGGTGGTTGTAAACAAACATTAAAATCTCCAGCTAATAAGACCCTGTGCTGTGAATCTGAGGTACTACCTAGCTTATTTTCTGTTAACTTGGTAAGTTTGTCAAAAAATGCGCGCTGTTTTGTGATCTTATAAGGTGCGTAGACGTTGATTAACAAAAATATTTCATCCTGAATAATAGTATCGAGAAGTAGAATCCTACCTTCATCGTCGGCTTGCACGTTTTAAACGTGGAAATCAAGAGAATCTTTAACCAAAATCGCTACTCCCTTATTCTGGGATTGCCCGTGACTGAAAAAGATACTGCCATTCCACTGTTCCCGCCATCTTTGCTCAATCTTGTTGCCAGTGTTTGTCTCCTGTAGAAAGCAAATATCTGCATTTTGATTTCTTAGCCAATTGAAAATTGACGCTCTTTTTTCTAAAGTACGAATAGCTCGAACATTTAGCGAGAGAAGGTTGAAGTTGAAATAGAAAATTAAGGTATTGTTAGTGCGAGGGAGCCGGCTACCGCCCAAACAAAGGATAATGAACAAAGTACAATAAACAAAGAGAAATTGATGAAGCGTAACTGACATGAGAAGGCCAAAAATGCTACGACTGGCTGGTTTCGTGTTAATCACTTGCAAATCTATTTTCTTTTCAAAAAGTTAGAATCTGAAAAAGTTTATGCTAATTTTCCGAGCTAACTTTTTAAAATACTTGGAAAGTTGAATTATTATTAGAAGTTGTTATAGCGTAGCTAGGATGTTATGCTGTTGCTACCATTATATTTTGTTTGTAAGTATTCTTTTATGACTTCATTCGTCAATGGAAAACCGGTTGAGAAAAGAAAAAGATGCTGTGACATAGGAGGCCGACTTTATCGAGCCTTAGGAATGTGTTCTACATCATTAATATAGAGCCTATATGGCTCTCTCTTGCTAAAGTAGACCTTCTTCCCTTGCTTTCTAGCCGCGTCGTGGATTGGGAGGAGTTTTTTTCTCATCTGAGAAACTTCCTTCGGAAGATCTTGGCCAATTCCGAGACTAAGACTCGCGCTAACCTATGAACCCTCTGAAACTCGATCTGTCTTGCATCCTCCAACCCTACTGTAGACTCTAAGAAGCTATACAAAAGCTCTTCTGTGTTCTCCTCTTCAAACTCCGGAATCCCATGAAATCGACGATTCTCTAGACGATCGTAAACCTCATAGTTGAGTAACTGGCATTTAAGCGCCTCCAGTTCTTTTCTGATATCTCCCTTACCCTCGCAAAGCTTTTGCTTGCTTGCTTGAACCTCACCGTCAATAAAGCTGGCCGACTGCTGTATGGCTTGAATTTCCTTTACGTTCTCGTGCACTTCAGCTTCAATTTGACTAAATTTAGTTTCTAGACTGCCAACAGCAACATTAAGCTTATCTATAACACCATGAAGACCCTTGATTTCCGTTATTATCAGACTAAGCTCACTCAGTTTGCCGAGAATCTCGTCTAGTTTGCCTTGTGTCGATTCGGCCATTTCGAGAGCTTGAAATATCGGGTCCTCTTCTTCCTCTCAATGATCTGGTCCCTTTACTTTCTTTGCAACTGGACTTTTTTCTGTCGATGAAACACTGCTACTGCTAGATTCTCTCGCTCGTCTTTTAAATCCGAAAAAGTTATCCATAGACTGATAGTAAACTACAATTTCAGGAGCCCGTCAAAAGCACGTCTTTACCGCTCCATGTCTCCGAACTTTCCCGCTAAGGCCTAGCACTGCCATTTCATTGACGACTTGTGCAGGGTTTCCATGGTAATCAGTCCATGAAATAGGAGAAGGCTTGTTCTGCTTTTGCAGATATATTCTAATTCGGTGCCGAAAAGAAGAGCGTGACTTACGTGACTAGTTTATGGCTTAATTGAAGGGAAAAGAACCCCGCTAAAGTCGCCAATGAAACAACAGCTTTGACCCAGCGTTTGACTGAGGGGGTTGGTTAAGCTAACCCCTTTTTTGTTACAACAGTGGGATTAATTGAAGACACAGGAAGCCCGTTACCATAAACAAAACTATGGTGAGGAAATAAATGCACTCTTGTAAATAGTTCAACGATGTTTATTCATTCAACAATATAGGCTAATTTCCTATGCACATTGTTATTGCATTGTAAACAAATCAAAAGACAACGCAGACACCAAAAATGAGGTATATTCAACGCTCACATTGTTTTAAAACTAGTAGTATCTATTTAGATAGTGGAGTGCTCGAGCGAAGGTAGAGCTACTTTCTGTAGAAAGTGTTTTTTATCCTTGTGTATAAAAAACAGTGCATCTGAATATATTGTAAACATTGCAATAAATTTACATGTAAGGAGTGGGTGGTAACACACGAAACAAGTTTGTTTTAAACTTATGATCATTGAAGTTGAGTGATTTCCTTCCTTGGATTATCCTGCTCCAACACTATAGAACACTTTTTTTTATTGGATTCACCAGTGAATCTTTTAACTTGGAAATAAATGTATAAATAGATTTATTTTTAATATTATTGATCAGTGTTATGATATAGTCTTATCTGAAGGTAGCGAGTACAGGTATGTTTCTCGGTGGAGTTCCCACAAACAGTTCAGAAATTAGTCCTCTTGTTACAACTAAACATTTGGTTGCTCTGTTAAACAAAGTACTCATTATCATGGAATTTTCCATTGCAGTAGCTTGGTTTCTTGTTTTGGTTCAATATTCTAGCTGTGCAGCCATTTTCTTGATTCAGTTTGGAATCCAGTTAAAATATTAATAAAAGCATTTCCATGCATTTTCAATCATTCTTGTTCTTGTGATACGTAATGCTTGGTATCTTTGACACTCTGTAAAAGCTTCCATATCATCTGTTGATCATTGTCTTGATTCAAATAAGTTTGTCTTAATTTTTCAAAAAAAATAATAACTTTGTCCCTTGCTCAATAATTTCACAACTCCTTGTACATATCCATGTTTTAAACGATTGTTTTTTTCTGACATGTTAATAAACAGACTTGTCACTCCCTTAATAGAAGGCAAGGCTCCTATGTAGATACATGTTCAATCTTGATTATACCATTATGAAATCAGAGGATGGCAACTTGTGACCACTGGCTGACCACTGAAAACAGTTCTGTATTTAAATCCGAAGCTTGTGTTTTAATCCGTAGTAGCTTGTTTCTCCATACGAGACGGGGTTTTGCGTATTTCTATGGACGCGTGAAAAAAAGACGCGTTTTTCCCAGTTCTTTGGGGATCAGAAATGACACTTGACCTTAAATCCCTAGTTATTATGTGTTAGCGCTATCTTCTACAATAGACTGTGAAAAAATCTGAGTTTTCCCTGTTGATCGGGAAAATGTTTTCCCTGTTGATCGGGAAAATATCATGTATCAAGTTTCATGTATCAGAACACCGCACACACCGCAGTATCAACCACGCGTCTTTATGAGCAAGAGACAAGCTTATGAGAGTTCGCCATAATTCTATTGATTGTATGAAACTATAACCAGTACCAGATGATTCGGAGATTTCAGAAGATACAGTACCATCAAATAGCCGAAATCTGCGCATTTACCGGTTCGGAGCAATAAACATATTCCCGCAATAGCCGTTTTAATTAGAAACGTATTCCAATATATTCTTTCCTTGGGACCTACACGGCAATTAAACATAAACTTTAACACTAGCCATGTAAATAAGTGTTTCAGTTCTAAATTTCTCAATGCGTAATGGTCTTCGTGTTATAAATAGTAAAGTTAGCATTGCCCTTGTGAGTCAAGGAGGTGAGCATAGTAAATTTTTCATGTTATAGGTACCTGCATCATATGCCACAAGTTGCTGCGAAAAACTATTAAAAAGTCCCGATGATCTGGAGATTGAATAACGTGTGTATAGACTTGAGACACTTGAGAAACCCTCGGAATTTTTTTCGTATCTTTTTCAGAGCAAGACAAGCTTGTGAGAGGTCGCTATACATAATTCTTATTGATCGCGAGAAACTAACAAAGTCCGCTAGTGATTCGGAGATTCCAGAAGATGCCCATGAAATACCCGAAATCATCGAATTTATAGCGTCAGAGCAATAAACTATGAATGTTTTCAATTATTCTTTCTTTAGTAGTACCTATACGGCAATTAAACAAACTTTAACCATGTGAAATAAATGCCCCAGTTAAAAATTTCTCAATGCGTAATGGTATTCACATTACAAAATATTAAAGTTAGCATTGTGAGACAAGGATGCGAGCATAGCAAATTTTTCATGTTGTTAGGTTGACCTGCATCATATGCCAATACAAGTTGGCTGTGAAAAACTAATAAAAAGTCCCGATGATCTGGAGATTGAATAGTGTGTATCGACTTACACGCAACACTTGAGATAGCCCATGGGGCAGAATGAGTGGACATGTCGATATGATTATCTCACGCTCTGTGCCCGCGAACTTCGATTCAATGCTCGTGAAATACAAAAGGAAACGCGTGAAAACAGCTCACTTCGATGGGTGAAGTAAACATTTTCTCAAAATCAAGAGTCTAACTAAAAAATGTAACGGGGGATTTCGATAGCCAAAACGTTGATCTACAAATCTATATCTTCCGTTGAGCATTTTAGGACAAATTGGACTGCGCAGCTTAAAGATAGTGTATTTTTGAGTCCATTTTGTGTGAGATCGTAGTTTCAAAGTAGATTTGTGCAAAACTTTCAATAAACTTCGAAAAATGTAACGCCGGTAAAGGCTTCTTCTTGCTGTATATTCAATTATAAGACCAAAGATTGAACTTGGAAGTTTTATGTCGAGTGCGCAAGTTTGTTTGTTTACCAGTAATGAGCTATTTCCCTAATTGATATGCATCTCGACGGGAAATTTTAAGCTGATTCGTATTCACATCGGAAAGCTCGATTCATTACCTTTTTTACTTCCATGGGGGGAACTAACTTTTTAAGCTCCACCCTCTAAGCTCTGAAAGACGGTACTTACAAATCCCTAATAAAGCCTAGTCGATTTACTGGCGGGATTTTTGTCATAATCCTATGTTGGAAAGCGCATCGGTTGAACTTTGGTATAACAAGACTGCTCGATTTAATGATTTACAATCTGATAGTGTACGTCCTGTAAAAACAAGTGACATACTAAATTTCTAGAGCATCGCGAACTCATACTCGGTATTTTTTTATGTATCTTTAATAAACCAAGACAAGCTTGTTTTATTCTATAAAATTCTAATAAAGTCCAGTGAGCTGGGGGTTTATATAGACGATACCGGGTAAATCAATAAACTATCAACCTATCTCTAAATGACATTCTTTCTATACTGATGCGTTATAATCAAATGTATCACTCTATAACCCGGGCATGAAATACCTTTCTCTCTGTTTGTCTTCCATTTTATTGGGTCCTTTCTCTCTATTTGTCTTCTATAACCCGAGCACTAATGGAGGTGAAACACACTGAAATATATCCGATCGGAAACTGAACTTTGATCGCCTGGCGCTAGAGCTTTACCTGCGATCGACTGATCGATAAATCCTCGAAATAAAAGTAAAATGTATCTAGATAGTGGAGTGCTCGACGGAAGGCAGAGCTTAAACTCTCTGTAGACAGTGTTTTGTTTCCTTGTGTGTAAAAATGAGGCGTCTGACTTGTAAACATTGCAAGAAATTTAATAAATTGCAGTAGCTTTGTTGCTTGTTTTGGTTGAATATTCTAGCTGTGCAGCTATTTTCTTGATTCAGTTTGGACATGTTCCAGTTAAATATTAATAACAGCTTTGTAAGTTAAAAAAAACATGTAGAAACGAAAAAGCTGAATCCTTTCCGTTATTGTTATTTTGCAATGCAGCTCTCAAAACAGGACACGATCCGAGATATTTCAAAATATCAAAACATCTTGTAAACGTTTAACCCTAGCAAATGTCTACTGCATTACAGGGCAGTGGTTGTAGAGTGGAGTAACACAAACAGTACCAGATTTTATACCTGAACGTCATTTTTAAAATATCATTATAAAAGGAAAAGGTACTTACCCTGCATGCCGGTCCTGCTGGAAGTTTCGCAACTTCCACGAGTCTGCTACAAGAAGCTTCATTGATGCGCTGAGGAGGGCCATCTCTACTGTATCTTCGAGATGTCCCATATATGTTTAACAGTTCAACAGTATTTGTACATGCCTAACGTAGACTGGTACAAACTGTGTAAATGGAATATAATTGTTGATGTTATTAAACAAATTTGCTCATATAGCTCTCCGTAATGTTGACTATAAGTGGGCGATATAAAGTACTGGTAAAAGTGTGCTTCGGTTTTCAGAGTTCATCGGTGAAATAAACAGAACGATATAGTCCGTAATGTAGGGATAGTCTAGCGGTAGCACATATGGAGCCTTAGAATTACATTTGAGGCTATGTATGCAGGCCTTGCATTTATCAACAAATATGCATTATTGCTACGCGTCCTCAAACTTACTCACTGTTGGATTGAGGATTCTCAGCAATTTTCTAGTCCAGAAAGCCAAAGGATAGATTACAATTATTCTGATTGTTGACCCAGGGAAGTAGCCGAATCCAACGTTTTGGTTTAATTGACGGCTAAAAGTCGCCAATCGCCCATTTGAGGTCGCGGTGGTTTGAAACGAGTATAAGTTTTATGTTAGGGGTCATTTCATTTAATACCTGGGTAGCCCGAAAAATAACGCTTTCATAATTCTTTCCAAGCCGGTTAATCATTCAAAGCCAAATGTCAAATGGATTATGGAGAGATTTCAATATTAGGGGTAGCACCCACATAATAAAGTGATTAAGTGAAGTTGCCGAGAAAAAGATCCCACGTAGCAACTTGGCGCGTGATTACAATCAATTACTGACCTTAGAAAATATCGTGTCTCATAACTTTCTAAGCGGAATCCATTTCGAACCGCACTTTTATAAATTCCTTCTACTCCGGTAAACATTTCTCAGCCAATTATCAACAATACGTACTCTCCTCTAATTATGAAGAGAGTACATAGAACGGCGGGCCAAAGGAACGTAATTAAACCCAACAGGAATTCTCCCTTTGTTAACCCTTGACGTGTTGACAGGTCAGCCGTCAGAGTTGGTTTCATTTTTTATAAACATTTTATTATAGACCCGTAACAAATGCCGTGATTACCGTGAACCAAGCGACAGGGATGATATTCTGCATCTTTTGTAGAAGATACTGAACGCAAGAATCGAATTAATCCTTTCTACTTGCAGTCCACCTTGGTTCCAGAGTCTCGAATGTCGCGTTGTTTAGTGACCAACCAAGCTCAGGCCCTGTCCACACTAACGCGTTTTCAAAAGTATTCGTTTTCAAACTTATACGGATTCGCAGCGTGTTGGTGTGGACGGGAGATTCGGAAAATTTAGGGATCAGTTTTTATTTGATGTTGACATACAACGACAGTCCCAATTAAGTGGTACAGTTGACGTCATGGTTCTCATTTTTATCCGGATTCGACCGTCCACACTAAAACGATATGTATGCGGATTCGTTTTTTCACTTTCGATAGCGTTTTCAAAATTATATATACGGATTCGACGAAAACGATATGCGAACATTGGCCATGTACAAACCGACTTTAAATAAACAAAAGTAGTTTCAATTTCGTTTTCGCTTTCAAATGACCTCATGGGCCAAGGTAAAAGACAGGAAAATATTGCCCTCGCGCCCGCTCCCTCATTACAAACCGAGCGCGCGATTTCGTTGCAGTCACCGCGAAAAAAATGATGCATATGGTAATTATACTCACCTGGTTTCTTTTATTCCAAGCACGGTACACCAAGCTGTTCGGCAGAGATTTTGAAAACAATCCGAAATCCGAAATAGCCTTTTCCCTTTCTCGTCTTGAAAGGCCTCGCGGATGTTTTTAATCATGCCATTTCTTTGTTCTGCTTGTTTCATACGCAAGAACGCGCGCCTGCACTCGGTGGCCGCCGCTAAAGGAACGTACTCAAGGCACCTCTCCTTGCAACACTTAACGGTATTAAGGTCGTTCTGTATAATGTTTACATGAGCCAAAGCCTCTCTTTTCGGAACTAAAAACAGAACAGAAATCAATATCATGAGTGTCAACACTAGCTTGCCTGTCTGGTCGACTATCTGTTCGGGAAATTCAGGGGAACCCCAGTAGTATTTTTCGGACAGGTGTGCTCGTCGACGGGTGCACCCGTCGCAGCGTCCTTTGTCTCTCGAAAATCATGATTGAGTGCTCAATCAAGCTCCTACATCGCACATAGAGAACATGAGAGGATGTCTAGCAATTTGACCCATCGAAAACTTCTTGCCCCCACAAGTTCCCCAAGCTCTGTAAGAGCCAGGGTTTAAAATAATTATGGCAGAAAGTAGAAAAGTAGTTTCAATACCGAAATGTTCATATCCCTTAGTGTAAGAGAAATAACAGTACAATAATAAATTTACATTCAGTCATCCTGTACATCCGATAAGTGAGAATCAACACAAACTATACACACATCGGCCCCGGCATAAGTCTGGCCCCAGGGGGTAGGACTCCCTTACAAGAGCTATTCGGGTATGGGCTGCCAAACGGGGTCCCGATTTCTTCCTCCAGCCGATAGAACGGGGTTAGGAACCGTCGTCTAGAACGGGGCATGATAATGAAGACCACCTAGTAAATCTTCAAGGAAGCGACCCGGCGGTCACGTATTGTTTTATTAAGTGTAAATAATTGAACAAGTCCCGGCGTAATCAATCGAACAAATCCGAACAAATAATCAATCGAACACAATCGAACACCAATCGTTCGATTTGTTCGGCACTCGAACACAATCGAACACGAGGTTTGCTGTGAGTTCGATTTTCGAACAAAATCGAACACAAACCAATCGAACAGATTGGATTGTTCGATTTTGTTCGGTCATTACAAAAATAACGCGTGACAAGCGAGGTAATCTAGTTAACAGCAATTTCATCATTCACCATCATTTAATTTGGCTGAATCACTTGAATTACATCATATTCGAGGGAAAATCCCCCGCAAACGTTGATAATCGGCGGCGTAAACCTAAAGTGTGAAGGGAGTCGAAGCTGCGTGAGCTGCCAGTGTCCAAAATGTGAAGTCTGTAGCCATCCTTACACAAGCCACTGCAATCGCAGTGAGCATTTCAGCGACAATAGCAGCTAGCATTATCATAACCTCGTGAATACATTCAAGTAAAACTAAGTGAGGCATCAGCAATAGCTCTTGTATATAAATGAGAATTACAGCAAGGCTATTAATTTGGTGGCCTTTCATCAAATACACAAGAAATAATATCAATGCGAGCAAGAGTATTTTCTGTTTTAAGTTCATATCTGAATAATAAACAAAATACCTCTGATTTACAGGTAAAGGTAGTGGCCACCTTTTTTCTTTTCCGAACTAAAATTTGCTGATTTTGAGACATGAATTGATGAAGTTGCCGTTGTGGGCACTTGCACCTCGGATGCATCGATCGAAGCTGTGGACTCGGGGGGTCTTTCCACCTCTGTTGTGTTTTGAGGTTTTGAGCGTTCTGTTACCACTTTTTCTATTAGTTTTTTCTTCGAATCGCTTGACTTGAATGTTACTCCCATTTCAGTTAGCACCTCTCTAAGTAGCAATACCGTCATGTCCTTTGGGTCACCTTCTTTTATTTTCCTTGTTCTCTCTTTTCTTTCAAGCATTTCTTTTCTAGTACGTTCCTCATCCTTTTTCTTCAATTCAGGAAGGTTTTTCTCGATAAACTCCTTGTCCTCCTGATCCATGTCAAAGTATTGCCCTTCCAGTTTGCCGCTTACGACACGAATACAATCCTTTGCATTGCACCATATGTAACGCTCGGTGACAACATATTTTCTTGGGACGTTCTCTGCTTCTCTGTCTCCTGCAACTCCATCAAAAACTGATATGGCAATTTCCACCAGACCAGGCAATTTTGCCGCGTCCTTTTCAATCCTAAGTACTGGAAACGAAGAAGACGTCTTAATTGTTCTAATAATTCTGAGCGTTTTCCCCAAAACAACGCCTACATTTGAGACAAACACAGCCACCATATCTCCGACTTTTAAAACAGTGTCCGTCTGTGTCGAAGAGGAGATGCAGTCATAAAAGTCTGCCTTGGACGCCGACATCCAACGCGAAATTCGTCCACAAGAAGGCAAATATGCTTTCCCGGCCTGGAGAGATAGAAACTGGGCAATGTGGTACACTTTCCCATTGTATTCAATATACTGTTGTGAGTTAGCTTTCTGCTTAGTGCATCTATCACGTGTTTTCATATTCTCGGTAGTGGAAACAGCAGTTTCTTCTATTTGCGTTAAAATAGACTTATCGTCTTTGGAAGTTGTAGATTTATGGGGAAACAACGTCGACGTATCGCATTCATGACTGGGACATACGAAAGTATACTTATTTCTGTCACTGTTTTCTTTAAAATTTAATCCCATGCATACTTCATGCCACCATACTCCACAGCTCGGAAATTCGCAGCCTATCCAATGAGTGGTGGGAGGCTCAACAAAATCCTGTTTTAAATATGTACATGTTCCTTTTTCATAAAGCTGACAGATCTTTGGATCATCTTCATCGAGTTCAGCTGGCGCGCTATTTGTAGGGCTGTCATTAGCAATTATGCCAGTAACAGCATCTACAGTTTGAACAACGGAATTTTCACTTTGAATGCTCTCGAGCAAAATTCCGTTGTCCAGGTCCAGCAGATCAACCACCGTTATCATGTTCAATTCGTCTGGAAATAAAACGTTTTCCGAAACAAACGCTTCAACGGCAGTGTTCATGCATGTTAGCTCATTAGTTTCAGGATTTCTGTAGACTGCGTTCGCTGCACGAAGTCCGGGTATCATTCCGAGTTCCTCCATCGTTTTTAGAACTTCTCTCTCAGCTTCTTTTAAACCCTCGACTATGTCACTTTTGAGATTAGGCGACCAATCCGTTCTGCAAACGCTCTTTAGATGTCGTGTTTTGTGTTTCATTTCTAGGAGTTGTACAGTTCTTCCAGCTAAGTCCAGCATTTCAAGAAAATTAAAGTTATTTTTCCCTCTTACAAAGCCACGGAGGTAAGAAAACAATACTTCGCAGGAATCTGATCCTAGAAAGCGGGGTCGGAATTCCATTTCTGGGTAATACTTTGAAAATATCAGCATATTTAGAATTATCGAGTGTCCTGCCAGGACAGTATCAGTATAGGTTTGCTCGGAAATAAAGTTCGTCTTGGAGTCATATTTTTTGAAAAGAATCCATGTTCGCCATAGCCTGAGGAAAATAACCGGTTTCCATGCGAGATTTGCTCGACGTTTTATTGTTAGATCATCCTCAATATAGGCACGCAACAAACAATACCCAATGGATAAATATGCTCTTAAACCTTTACTATCGTCTCTGACTTCCTTTACCAGGCATGCGCATACTTTGGGCTGTAGGATCCTTTTTGCTGCGTCAACATTTTGCTTATCGCGCACAAAGATGTCCGATTTCCAGAGTCCAGAGTCTAATTTGTAACTATCGAATGTTTGCATCAGATACTCCAACATAACAATGTTTTGCCCCATCAATAGAAGTTTTTTGGTGTTCAAGAGTTGATTACGCCATTTCTTTATCAAATGTCTCCAATCTGGTTGCATGACTGTTGCAATGTCGGTTACTCCAGATCGTTTAATCAGGCCAGAGAAAAGGAAGCCCTCGTAATCTAAACTTATACCCCTTGCATTTTGCGCACTTTTTCGGTAAGTGTCCATATAAAATTTCCTTACTTTTGAGTCACCATCGGCGCCAATACCGACGATAGGGAGGTTATTTTCAAAACCCATGTTAACTGCTTGTTCGAACCAGTGTTTTACATTTTCTGAATTCTCGCCAGCCACAGCTGGAGCTAGTGCAAGTACATAAAAAGGTTCTGATAGGTAGACGGGGGCTATAATGAAGGCATTTACAAGCTTCGCTTTGACTAGGGTCTTGTCCTCTAGTACTCTTAAAATATCCTCAGCTGTGTGAACCATAACAGGATCTTTCTTAGCAAGTCCAAAAATTTTATTTCCACGTACTTTCAAAGATGGAAGCACAGGTGTGGCATCAATAGCAAGTATAAAAGGGCCCTGGACATTTAAACGGTCGAAAAATGCTCTTGCCCGTGCAAATGACAGGGACTCTAATGTTTGCGGGATCGTGTAAGGTAGACGCACAACTTTGTACAGAGTATTTAGTGACGGACCACCTATTCTTTCACGGACTTGCCTGGCTAAAGCTGGTCCTCCGTAGTCGAGAATAAGCGCAAACATTGTTTTGGTGCTGTCTGACCACTGACTTCCAGTGTCCTTATTACTGTTTGTAATCAAATCACGTATTACCGAAAGCAGTTCTGGCTGCTGGGTCTTTTCTGGGTGTAATACCAACTCTGTGAACTTTTTGATCAATGGGTTCACCTCTGATGCTTTACTAATATGTCTCGCAATTACGCTTTTGCTGGCAAAGAATTCACATGCAGGGCCAGCTATGTTATTCATAATCTTCTGTGTTTGCTGCTGCAATCTTTCATTTTCAACAAATAAGTACTGTACCTGGTGCATTTTAACAGCTGTTATTTCGGTGATTTGTTGCTGTAAATGTGCTCCCAGTTGCTCGATTGTGTTGCTTATTTTTCTTAGCTGGTGTCTGGAATCAGCTTCAATTTTTCGTGCAGTGGTCGCTGTGGCGGCAACAAGCATTTTAGCTTCGTCTAGTTTATCAAGGAAACCTTTCTCCTCTGTTTTTTTTCATTAGCCCTCCTCTGTTGAAAAGCAGTTTCCATACTGATGAAAGTCGAAGCCAGTACTTTTCCTGGTTCACTTCCATTTCATCACCTTTTCTTTTCATTTCCTAAAATAAAAAAAAGTTATGGTCTGTCAGCTTTATCGCCCCCCTCAGAGACCCAGGGCTCTTTGGTTCAAACAAGTAGAGAAAAAAACCAAGTAATAATAATAATAATAATAACAATAACCAAGTAGAGAACGGTTGATAGGAACATAATAGGTAAGATGCTACCTGGAGCACGTGTAACATTTCGCTTTTGGACGTTTGATGATGATCCGGGGATAATCGATGCAAAATTAATCAGATCCGGGAAGTACCCTTGCAAAAGCACTTATCGCAGGGACCTACTAGGGGGCTTTTGGGGGGTATTCGCTATTTGACATGTAAGTTGTTTCTGGTATCACTGAGAAGCACTTCTACTTTGATTCTTCCTTGCATATATCGCTTATTTTAATTTCACTTTTCGTACCTTGTGAACAGAGTCTGACATGGCAATTAACGAAGCTTTACTAATCTCGCAGCGGGAAGAACTAGCAGAACAATCGGATGTCTTTAGTTTCTTTGTCGTTGTTGTTGTCACCTTTCTCGCGGTTTCCGTTCGGGGACGTTTGAAGAAACTTGATATCAGACCTTTAACATAAACAATACTGTTGTAAACCATGCTTGTCTACTTATCTACTTGAAGTGAATATGGCGACGGAGGTCATGGAGTATATCTTTCTTAAAGTTCCCAGTAGCGAAAAGCAGAAAGCTTTAGATGCAATCGAGGAGGTCTCTGCGGAAAAGTGTTTAAACATAATGGTGGTTGACAGTGCCGAGAAACAATCTCAGGGAGAGCAACAAGGACCGGAACAGCCCGACCGAGCCGTGGTCCACGCGGAACCAGGACCAGTACAAAAAACAACAGAAGATAGAACACCAAGGAAACTTGCCGAAAGCATCAAGAGTTGGCTTAAAGCGAGAGGCGTAACCCAAGTTTCATTTGCTCGTTACTTAGACCGATCTAGGTCCCATTTCACGGACATGCTAAACCGTCCTCCGCCCACATTGCCCAAACAGCACGGGAAAGAAGCGTGGCTAAAAATACATGAATTTCTAAATGACGAGAGTAAAAAGAAGGCATTTTTGGAGAGTGCAGGGATAAAAAGGAAAGCGGAGACCAGTGTATGCTGCGATGAAGTGGGGAAGCAAAAACGCGTGAAAGGAGCAAAGTTTGAGAAATGGCAGAACGTGCTGCTTGATGAGATATTTTGTAAATGCAACGGCACACCACATGCGGAATCGCTCAACGCACTTTGTGAATCAGCAAAGATGGATAGGAAACAGGTAATACCCACCTTCCTTTCGTAGAGAGACAACAGCATAATCGTCTTTTATCGTCCAACCGGCTTTCAATGTATGGCTTTGTTTGGTAGCATGTCTTTTCAAAATCCATAAACCTTGCCCCTTTCCAAAAGCTAAATTTTCGTCGCACTTAACACATTTCACTGTTGTTTGGAAATTGTCAGATGACGACAATTCCGAAGAAAATCCACATTCTGCCAAGTCGCAGAGAAACTCTTGAAATGTAGGTGCGGCTAAAAACATTGGCAGATGTAATATCTGAAAAGTTATCAGCAAAAGGGAACATAAGCAGAAGCTCTTCATTGTTGGCTTCATCTTTTGATCTGACTACTGACTTAGCTGGTAATGACGGCGTTAATTGCCGTGATATATTTTATGGTTTCTAACCAAATACCTTTTGACATTTTGACAGGTCGATACTTGGTTCCAAAACCACCGACGGAGGTCGAAAACAGGAGAGTATCGGCCCGGTCAGTACTCAAGGGTTTCAACAAACTCGGAAGCGGGAAATCAAGAACATGGTGCGGTACAAGAAATTCTGTAAGCGTAACATTTCCAGAGCAAGAGGGACCACATCGTTAGTGTTTTGTTAATCCTATAGTCCTGAGAAATTGCATAACCATTGCAATGAACAGTTGATGGCATAGAAACAGTTTTGAATACCTTGTATTTCGTGTGACAGATATATACAGAGTGCACAAGTTGTTTGGATAGATTTTTTTTATTAAAACTTTCATCGTTTGCAAATACGCAGTAATATGTACGTATCTTTTTGATCACTTGCGGAAATGTGATAAGCCGGGAAGTTTTGATCAAAGGCGGTCTGCCGACCTTGTGTCTTAAAGTTCATTACAAGATTACATTTCCACCCTCTTGGATTTACAAGCTTGAAATGTATGAAAACATGTTTGAATCCCTTAGTTGGCGTCGCAGGTCTTTCGCTTGATTGTTCGTTATGGGTTTCACTTCCACTCTCACTGGCACGTTTATCCCTCCTCCTTGTTTCCATCGCCCTTTCGGGTCATCTCTTGGGTCGTCAGTAATGAAACTACAACCATAAACATTCAATAATTTCGTTACAATCATACATAGTTTCCAAGAAGTTCAATTGATTAGTGACAGTGTTTACCTCCTTGATTAAAAAGATTAAACACGGTGTCATATGTAACCTTGCGCCAAAACAAACTTACATTTGGACCTTATTGCTGCTGAATGCCCAGAGAGGATCGACAAGTTCTCGTTGCAAGTGACCTAGCTGTCCTCGGTCTGCTTCATCGAGCACTTTCAGTGCTGGCCCTCTTTCTCCTCTTTTTTTGGCCACGCGGTAGCGTTCTCCTATACTGACGTCGAAGGAACACTCGTGGTAACCTTTTACCACCGCGCTTATACTCAACTTAACCGACATAGTATTATCTTATCTCGCTCCCCACTCGCACGTTGCGTCCACAGCAAAATCGCTCTAGGACTCGACTAGAATCATCTGATCCCGAATGTAATTGGAGCTTAAGACGTGGTTCGATTGCTTCTAAAGTTCGATTTTCGAACGTTCGATTTTGTTCGATTGTGAAAATTTTGCTGTGAGTTCGATTGTGTTCGAGTGCCGAACAAGTCGAAAATCAATCGAACGATTGGTATTCGATTGAGTTCGATTACCGAACGTTCGATTGATTACGCCGGGACAAGTTTTAACATTATATTACAGATAAAACTGTAACATGTAACAACAACAATTTTGATTTACAGTTATCATTAATTTCTCTTTAGAAGACGGGGTCTCATTTCGGGTGTAAAAAAATTGAACGGGGTAGCTTTTCTTCAAAAAATCGTTTTAGAACGGGGTCCGCATTTGAAAGTCGCAGCGGCACATACCCAGGGGGGGGGGGGGGGGGGGGCTGGCCAAGACGGAACGTTAACATAGATTACCCGTGACGTTCGGCAACCACGAGACAGCTGTTTCGTCCTTGCTAGGACTCATCAGCATGGCATAGCCAGTGTTTGCCTCAGTAAACTTCATCGACAAAACAACTGCAGAGGCGACTTCGAAAATCAAAGTGCTTTTACAAACCACAACAAAGACCCATGTCAGGGACTTCTCTAGCTTGGTGTCATTGGCATACCGTATGTATGGATCACGCAATGGTACCAATCGGTTAGCCATACTAACTTTCCGACATGTAATATAATGTGAGAATGAACACTAAGTATACACACTATCGGCATAAGTTTATCGGATGTACAGGATAACTGAATAAAAGTATATTGATAGTTTGTTATTGCACTTGTTAGTTCTCTTACGAAGCAATAACAAATCTTACTGTATTGAAACTACTTCAGATTTGAAAAAAATATTTCAAACTCCTATGGAGCTTGGAGTTCTTTGATAGGGGGCGTGATCTCTTGAATAATTGTCTGAAGTGAGTTTCATATGCCTCCTAAAACGATACCGCAGGCTACGATACGTCGAGCGACCTCGACCGACGGCGATATGGGATCCCCATATCATCTTCTTCGGGTTCGGAGTCGGAGTCAGTTGCCTTACCCTTGTTCTCTTTGCTTGGTTCCTTTTCAGAGCATCCCTGTTTCAACTGTTGTGACCCGCTGTGATCTTTTATTCTGTAGGCCTGCAAAAGTTACATCAATAAAATCAAGTTCATAAAAATAACAGTTTGACATAAAAATAAAGTCAAACTGTCAGTCTCAAAGGCTAAACAAATATCAGAGTTTGCTGATACTAACGTGATCTTTCTTTGATCGAGTCAGATGGAATTGTCCAAGGCTTAGAGAGTCATCAAACTCGAAAGCGTCTACACCAATATCGTCCGATGTCTGCGCATAAATAAAAGTGCAAAATCTCCGTTTGTTATTGAGGGTAATCGCGTGTTGTCCGCCACAAGTTCTAGAATATTTACTTTATATTTAATAGGCTTTATTATATCCTTAAGACTTACATGAATAGAAGAGTTCTCCAAATTTATCGATATGTCTTTGAGGTCTTTTATCGCTTGTAACTTGCATCGACAATTGCGTTCAGTACACTGACACCCCATGCTATAGTCCTCCCAGTCGCCATCATCCTACAAACATAATACAAAATCAATTTTACTGTTCATCTTTGTGGCAAATTTGATCTTCAAAAATACTATTTTGAGTATCTAATTAATACTTACAAAATCTTCGTCGCGATGATCCTCTTTGCTTACATTTTTGTTAGAAATGTTGCAGTTCTGTGTATAGAATAGAACAAATCATTTAGCTAAAATTCTCTCCCGGTAAAATATTGTGCGATAAACAATCCTGTATACTAACCTTTTGAGTTCCTATTCTTTCAGTCAGTTTAGAGTTGTGCACGAACACTTGAAGAGGAAGTACTGAGCTGAATAAAAGAGAAATCCCGAAAAGGAGCCGCACATATTTTGCTGTTCGTAGTCGATTCATGGCTGTGAGCGGTTGGTCGATTGTCGAAAATTGCGCCGAAAGTAAAAGCATGCGTTATTTTGAATTCACTTTTCGAAAAAGAAATTTACTTGGAAATCCCTTAGCGTTGGGGATTTCTGACAAGGTTATCACTCATCGACTAACAACAGTGTATTATGTTACGCCAAAGGGATCGGACCTTCATAACAAGATTTCTGACTTCCAATACGTACAGTAATGTCGCAACGCAGTGTTAAGCTCGCAACGTCTCACTTAATATGCACATGGGAAACGCTGAATTTTCCAAGGCACACGCACGGGAATTTTTCGGGATTCACACGAACAGCCGTTTGGAATCTGAACACTTCCCATTCTTCTATCAATGCGGGAAATTCAGTTTTACCAATGCATGATTTACAGTGCGGGTTTTTGCTGAGATTTCCTGTGATTATTCGTCATTTAAAACCGGAGTTCTTAGCCTCGAAGACGAGAGTCTTCAACAACAAGAGTTTTCAGAAAATGTGTGGAGGATCGGGTTTCACCATACGATGCATCCACAGAAATTGCCATTGCATAGAATACACAAATTCAGAAAACGGAAACCTGCGATTTGACGCTACTCGTAGCCCTCAAAGCGTAATATAACAATATGAGCAATGCTTCTTAAGTTTTGTTCGCAACGATCGTTTAGTAAAATGGCGAGTCGCTTTTATGATAACATGAATCATTATTCATTGTACGCACAGTAGTCTACGCATAATTCTGGCACTTTGCAAGTGTCTGCAATATTTTCAGCGGGAACAGTAGTTCTCTGTAGAGTTATTGGACAGAACCCGCGCTATTTTCAGTGGAAATTGTTGTCTGTACTGGTTATTGAACCGAGTCTGCAAATTATTTCAGCAGTATTTTTTTGTGAAATTACAAATGTGCGGCACATTTTGTGTAGCGTCTTTGAATCATTTCTTTTCACGATTGCTGCTCGCTTTGTGACGTGTTTTCGTCGACAAACATATTGAATACAGACAGGTAATGATACGAATTATAGGACATTCTCTCTCATCTCACATTGTGAAGATAACACACATAGTTTTCTATTTTTCAGATTTTCGTAAAATAAATGTCGATTTGGTATTTCACTGATGTTCACTGATGTTCGCTGCGCTCACTCGTGAGATAAATTTTCAGTACTCGAAGATAAAATTCGTATCTCCGCGCGGCCATGTAATATCCTCTATTTATTAACTTCTCAATCGTCTAGCCGTGCACGAGAGCACTTTCCGAAGAGACATGGTGCGTTTGTATAGTGAGTTGTGTCACAGAGGTTGGGCAACTTCCAAAGGTCGAGACGGGACCTACAATTTAATAACGTCCTTATCCGACGTTAAACGTCCTTATATAGAGGTACGGCACAAAACTTTGATCTCCGTAAGATTTTGTAGTTGTCTGGCTTTCAGTTGTTACTGTAATAATAAAGGTTAATCTGATCCCTGCGTTGAATTGAAAAAGGCAGGCGTGAAAATGCACAGCGATTACGCGCTTCTTCATTCAAAACCCTACCTATAACTAGAAATATTGGATTTCACAAAGTATCTTCTAGCTTGGTTACTCCTCGGCACTAAATATATAAAACAAATGAGGAAACTACTAGATAATTTGTGTTGTAGTTATATTTCCTGTATTTCAGCCACATAACAGACTGTAAAGCCTCAGCAATCTCTGGTTTAATGGAAGCAAGTGTCAACGATGATATACTTTATTATAACTTTGATAATTAAATGTACATTTAATAGAAATGTCACAAGGGAGCCAACATACAGTCATTGAAATTGCTAAATTCAATTACGCTCGATCCCAGATATTTACAAAAACTCCTTTAAGGACCCTTAGGGCAAAAGAAGGCGATTCGCTTCACGTTTCCTTGTTGAAATTATCGAACTTTTCGTTAAGAGCTTTAAATTCGTCATCGTCGATTAAAAGTAAACCCTTATCCGATGTCCTCATTTTAATGTTAGGTTCAAATATGTATTCCTCAGTTACCACTTGCTCGTCTTTTGCCTGCGGCCAACGATAGCATTGACTATTTGAAATTTTGCTAAATCGGCATTTTTCTAGAAAGTTAATGACAAACTCGTCGCCTATCTTGTCAGGGACTTGGCCTATGAACCATGTTGGCAGAAAAGCAAAATGGTTCATAGGCCAAGTCCCTGACAAGATAGGCAGATCACAGCGGTCCAGTTTCCGACTACGATTACTTGGGCATCTGGATCCTATCAAACAAAAGACAGAAGATTTACTTGAAACGAAAACCATGGGCAAATACGGGCAAAATCTCTCATGTGTGAAGATCACCAGCGTTTCTGGTACTAAGGTGACGCACTTTATCTAGCAGCAAAAAATGCGATCATCCAACTTAGACTCTGACCAGTAAGCGGAACTCAGCTAGAAAAAGACTAAACCAGAGTCTGGATTAACCAAGATAATCAATTTGGTAAATCAAATCTGAAACTACATGTACTTGTCTTTAACGAACGAAAACAATAACAAAGGAGTAACTGACACGGGCTTTTTAAGTTTGATAACGTATTTGAAAGTTGACAGTTTTTTTTACCAAAAAGGTATCTCAATTAAGGTTTGTAATATAACTAACTGTTATCTGCATTAGAGAAACTACCCATGTGGACATCTCCTTACCTGCTGTGCTTCATCACGTGTACTGTTATTACATTGTGCATCGACGCTGTCATTATCACCTGGAGAAGAGACACGATTTTTTTTTTAATCAAAAGAAAAAATCCATTTCGACATCTAATGATATGATTTGCTTAAGAGCATCCGTATGCACCCTGAAGATATACACCTATATGCAATTGATATCAACAAGAAGATGTAAAATAGTGGCCTGGTGGCCTTTTATTTATGTTTTTTCCTAGAGAGAAATCAATGTAAACATCACCATTCCTATTCTTGAGTTCCTATTCTTGAACTCTGCGATTACCTGTAACGGCTTTAGTCCCAGATTCTGCGTCTTGCATCTGTCAAAAGCAAGAGAAGGCAGTATGATGAAATAAGACAATAAGATACTCGCTGCTGGAAGCGCGACGAGCAATCATTAATAATATCTAACGTGTTATTTTGTTATTTTTTCGAACCTGATCTACTTACGCAATGCGACGCGGGATTTTGTGCTTCTACTCCATCTGTTGTGGTGTTCTCTAGGTGATTTTCCTAAGGAAAGCAGGGTTATCTGAGTCAATCGGGCATTTCTCAATGCAAATAGTTTCACAAGTTTAGCGCATGCAAAAGTAATAAACTCTTTATATCCAGGGATTTTCGGGGGGTGGGGATCTATTTGGTATCGTTTGCTGTACTTTTCCTTTTTGCGCGCATCATGAAACTCTAAGCTACGAAATTGAACAAAAAGGCCTTTTCAGAGACGATGGTAATGGAGTCATTGAAAAAAAGAGAGAGAGAGAGAAACTCATATCAAAGCTCAAATGCCCAGTATTCTTTTTGGGGAATTATCTTTAAGCTCTAAAACTGAGTCTCCACTGGGGCATTGTAAGTGGGAAAGATGTTAAAGACATATGTGTTTTATATCAGCATCAATCCACCTACTAGATCATGTAAAGCCTGGCTTTCATCAGCCCGTGCCTTCTTTAACTCCATTCGGTCATGAAGTACCTAAAAAGAAATGTTGATAGCGATTCTTAAATTCGCATTTTATAGCCAGCTTACTTGGTCAACTTGCTTATGCTTTCGTTTTTCGGCAGCTGACTCCTTGTAGGTCAACGGTGCCTCGTTCACCTGAGCAACATAATAATACATATTAGTAGAAACCCACTCGCATACTGCAATCTGATTCGGGATCCCGCGCCTACTCACTATCTATCACGTAATAGATATTGAGTAGCGTAAACGCTAGCGCAAAACTTCCTAAAGCCATAAAAATAAATACGTTTCGGTAACAACTCGCTAGGGTAGTATGCTAGTGGGTATCTACTAAAACCTACTCGTTCTCGTTTTCTATGAGTCAAATAGTCAACTCGGCGCTACGCGCCTCGTTTAGTCTAACTATCTATTGACTCATAGAAAACTCGAGCTCGTAGTCTAATTGTTAAATAGTGTTAAGTTGATTGCAAACAGGCAAACTCTAGAGGCAAAAGCAGCTAAAAGCTGACAACCGCCCTTGCAACATAACCTCTCTATACACAGTCGATTCTCGACTTACGAACAACCGATGTTGCACCTAGCGATAATGCAGACAAATGCCTGGCATTTCAAAATTTACATATTTCATGCCTAATTCTGCTTCAAAATCTTTAGTGACAAAATACAGAAATTAGTGCGAGAAGGTTTCCGGAAATCTACTGTAACATCACTTCATTTAATTATATCTACCTTTTCTAGCTGAACATGTTTTAGCTTCCGCAACAGTCGACTATTTTCCTGAAAGAGAAATCATTACGGCACATTAGGATCGAAAAAAATAGCAAGAAAACTGTTTTTTTACAGCGATGTGCGATTGCCATTATTTACCTTTTCTAAATCATCTGTTCGTTCGGCGAGGAAGGCATTGTTTCGATTCTTTACCTCTAGGGCCTAGAAAAACATCAAAGTTTGCAGTGTATAATCTATAATATTAAAAATCAGGATTCGAACCCGATGACCGCTGCTAAGTGTCTAACCTTTTCCAATTTTTCATTCTGGGCTTGAGCTCCTGCTACTTGTCTTTCCAAAGACTGAATTTTCTGCAATCATGGCGAAGAAGCAAACGTAGCAAATAATCAACAATAGCAGCAAATTGAAGGTTTTTTTTACGTATAAACGCGCTACTGTTTCAGGATCAGAACAAACCTCGATATTCTTTGTAACTTCATTGTGAAGTCTTCCAAGCTGCACCTCTAGTTCTTTTTTTGCCTGAAATTGACGTGGATGCGTTAATTGATGATTGGATGCGTTATAATCGGAAGATAATATTTTACACGTGCCATATTGTTTGCTTTATGCGCAGTTTTTTCTCGCTCCAGTTCCTTCCTCAGGGATTGGAGTTCCTGTAAAATAAAAATAAATCATGTTTGGACATCTGAGATACCTGTGTTACGCGCGTGCGCATTGGTCAGCA
The DNA here is from genome assembly GCA_033964015.1 of Scolanthus callimorphus. NCBI lineage: Eukaryota > Metazoa > Cnidaria > Anthozoa > Actiniaria > Edwardsiidae > Scolanthus > Scolanthus callimorphus. The sequence goes on from CM066913.1 coordinate 23,554,712, forward strand.
CACTGTGTGTTTGCTAGAAGTAGCTAGTAGTTGAACTTTGTGAAGTGCAAGACTTTGATTGCTTGAAATGTGATTGTATTTCGAGTTGTTTCGACCTGGGACACCGCACAATTGTAATTTGAGCACCTTTGCCTGAGATTTATGTAAGTTTGTCTGTCTAAAGCATTAATTTGTATTATGATTTTAGCTTTCACCGACATTAAAGGTTTGTTGACAAGGAGGTGCGTGTTGATTGATTCTACGTTCTGTCCCCAACAAATCATGCTCATAAAGCCACTTTTAGTAAGAAAGACAAAAAGAGAGAGTGAGAGAGAGAGAGAGAAACGAAACTTCTAAAAAGAAAAACTTCTAAAAAGTGGCGAAAACCAAAACACTTACATTCGATTTCCCATTGTTTGTTTTATACGCCCTTTGCTTGTTGTCTTTTTCGGAATCTCATCACCAGCAAGGTACTTGTTGAGAATTGAAAATATCTCCTCTTCATCCTTAATCGGACACTTTTCCTCCAGGCATTTGAACGCTGTTTGTGTTACCCTTTTTTCTTTCTCAAATAACGTCCTCCCAGCCTTAGCGCTTCGTGTTAATTCGCCACTCTCAATTCTTCCCATGATCTTGCAAGCTGTTGTATAACATCTCTCGGAGAGCTGCGACACTTTGTAATAGAGGTATATGTTGCCACTGCCACTCTAAATAGATTAAAAAATTTTTTTTTTTACAAATATTAACTCAACATCTTGCAGTTTTGCAACTGAATAAATTGTTTTATAGCACACATATAGCAATAGAAAATACAGCCTATCCAAAAAAAAATGGCGTTGCCGTTGTGTATTCGGCAGTATTCCACTCATCGTTCCCAACGTGCACTGCAATTACGTAAAACGTTGTCTTTTATTTTCTGTAGCGTGGTATAAAATAGTTATGCAATGATGAATTCTCGTGACATACGCAGAATATTTCACTCATGTCACGGAAGCATTGTATAACTAGTTTGTACTAAGATATAAAAATTACCAATTTCCCTGCTATAAACCCTTTCCAGAATCTAGACTGCTTGCAGTCCCTTGCTCGGGGAACGTCCGTAATAAGAGGGTAAAAGTCTTACTTCGCGCGCGCCTAGTATTGTGCATTTATGCCGGGGTCACGTCACGATAAGCACGCACCACGGGGATTCAGTGCGCGCTTATTGTGACATGACCCTGTGGTGGGTGCTTATCGTGACGTGACCCCGGCATAAATGCACAGTACTACTGCGCGCGCGAAGTAAGACTTTTACCCTCATATTACGGACGTTCCCCGAGCAAGGGACTGCAAGCAGTCTATCCAGAATCTTTTGACACATTCAAACCAAAGCGTAAGACTAGCAGTGAAATCGATTAGAGATTGGCTGTATTAAGGAGCTCTGTAACCACTAACTTAAAGGGCAATTTAACATAGAAAGGGGGCGCTCCGTACTCACCGATGTTTCACTCAAGTGAAAAACTTCTTTGAAATAGGCCCTTTGGAAGCCGAGCATCTTTTTGGTCCACAGGTAGGGCTGCCCACATTGTGTGATGAGAAAATCCCTCAAAATAGAGACTGTTTGTGGAAATGGTGGAGGCCAAGAGGCATCACCGAATTTAGGAAGAGCATCTCCCCACACGTTGTGATTAGACGCGTGCGAAATGTACATCTGCTTTCCCAGTGAAGGCATGTATTTACAAGATGAAACATTCTTTGTTGCTGAAAACAAATAATATTAGACAATGAATAGAGAATATTGCGCGATAGCGACAGCGCAAAATATGTAATTGCATTAGGGGAATATGTTTACCGAACGAGCCCAGCGAGTTATCAGACCATATCACTGTTTTTGACTAAAAAACTAAAAGTATAAAATATAATGTATATCTTCAAACCATCAAAACCAAGGCAATGTCCCTTTTCAACACTAATAACCACTATAAAAAAGAATTTCCCGCTTTCGTTCTAAAGTTCCCTGTTACTGTCAGTGATTAAAGAAACGCCGATGTATCTCTCAGGAATGAAAGTCGTTGGACGTAATATTTACTGACCTGCTCCACGGTTGTCGGATGACACAGGAGTTGACTACGCTTGGGGCCTTGAGGAAGGATCCCCAAGAAACGTGTCTGGCGACACACAAGTAGACGATGCTTGAGGGATGAATAAACTACCTGGACATCCAAGACTGCTGCTGTTGTCAAGCACGTAATCTGGCGTTCCAGGAACCTCTGAGTATGGGTCTGTAGCATCTTCCGAACTAAGCATCGACTGATTTGTCGAGGATGTAATCTCTCCTGGGTCGGCAGGAACTGAAAAAGAAGAGTTGGCGAATTCAGGAAAAAAGTGAAATTACGTATCACATACACTGAGCACCAGAAAAAACATAAACAAACAAAAGGCAAATGAATACATGCATGAGAACAAGGTAAATACAGTGGCGGTAAGGGTTATTTTCGTGATTCGTGAGAACGAGCCTTATTTGTGTGTGTGAGTCGTACAAAAAACACGTTATAATCCGTGATATGAACAACGCGCGAAAATTGATTAATAACATTTAATAGTTATTAGAAAATGAAATCCAGTTGTCAATTCTACATATCCGTAATAGTTAAAGAAAGGCAAGAAATGTATGTGACTAAATGCATCAAAACGAGACTGGACGGGCATCGATGCCCGTCCAGCCTCGAATTAACATATTTGCCTACACATTTCTTTGTAAAAAGTAAGCCAGAATACGAAGTTTTCAAGTAATTCTTTTGAAACTTTGCAATTTTACTAATAAGGATATGCAGAATTGACAACTGGAGTTCATTTTCTGATATAACTATTAAATATTATTAATCAATTTTGCGTGATAACGGCCTATCGTGATGTATGCTCATAAACCATTTATGAATCGTGATAAATGGCTAAGAACGACTCCGAACGAGAAGCGATTCTGATGTATTTGCGTGCAATTTGATAGCGTTTTCAAACTTATACGGATTCGCAGCGTGTTAGTGTGGACTGGAGATTTAGCTCCAAATAAGAGATCAGTTTTTATTTGATGTTAGCGTGTGCAATGACAGTCTCAAATTAATGGTACAGTTACGTACAGTTGACGTTATCGTTTTCATTTTTATCAGGATTCGACCGTCCACACTAAAACGATATGTATACGGATTCGTTTTGATACACTTTCGAGAGCGGTTTCCAAAGTTATACGGATTCGATGAAAATGATCAGCGTGTTAGTGTGGACGAAAGGCCTAACCGTATCAAAAAGTACACGGATTCAAACGAAACCGCGTCAGTGTGGACGGGGTCTGAAAGAGTTGTCTTTCTGACCCTGTTTACAATTTGAGCTCCTTAGCATAATAAGGGCAATGCTTTTTAGAATCAGGCCGTGTTCGAGGTAGCTATAAAATGACTCCTAAAAGGTATCTAAGTCCCGGAGGCAACCATTTTAACAAAGAAAATATCCCTTTTGGACAACGAATTGCTATTACAAATCACATGAAAGACACGGTACCTTCAATGCTTGGTGCAAAGAGGAAGCGAGTAAACTCTCCAATTTCCTGTGTTTTGCCAAGAGTACGAAATGTGGAGTACACCCTCTTCACAAAATCGTGTGCACTAAGGGTGTCCGCTTCAACAAATCCAACCGCTGAGAGGCCTTTCCAAAGTGTAAACTCATTAAGATTGGCAAGTGTACTTCTCCCTGGCGACGACAATTGACAACGGATCTGAAAAAAAAAAAGGAACGCGCTTTCTAGCCAACAGCAACGTGCATAACGTAAATAAAATGCAGCTCTCCACTTACCTCTACATGCTCGTCTTCGTATTCAGGGTTGCCGGGAATAGATATATTTAGTATCGGCCCGAGTTCACATCTAACATCATCTAAAATTAGGAATAGATGCTCGTCCTCCGGTTTAATGGTCCAGCTACTAGAATGCATTTTTGGTAGCATTATAACGCCCAAAACTAAGCGCGTTTCAAGACCAACAAATTAGGGGCAGAGTAAACGAGAGCACAGTCAGTTAAGTTTGCGCAGGTTTATGTGAATCCTACTCTTTTTATATGAAATCGATAAATATGTAAGGGGCTATATATGGTAAAAAAAAAAGACTGTAACACTAGGAAGTTGTGGGTTGTGCAACTTGAAAACATGATTGTAATACAAGGAAGTTGCGGGTTGTGCAACATGAAAAAGAAAACGTTCTTATCTCAAGTGCATACCCCAGTGTTTATTGATTGTATTATTATCATAAAAAGATCTGATTTATTTTTTAAGACATCCAAGTTACGAGGAAAAAACGGCATCAATGCATAAAGCCCAAACGATTGATTCTGGAAGTAGGAGAGTAAGAACGGCCCAGTACTTTTCCATCAGCTCCTTCGAAGCATTAATATGTCATCTAAATGATCATGCATGCTGTCGCTGTAATCGATAAAAGCGACCACTTGTTAAATTTCCCAATTGGCTAGTTTGTTTATGTACAAGAGGACTGCGTCTTTAATGAATGCCTCCGATTATGCGAAGTTGACTAAACGTTTTGGTTGGCAACAAAATAATACACTTAATTGCCATCTGGAAGCGAGGAAGGGAGGATGGGGCCGAATGAATGGGATAAATGCCTGCTGCTGAGGCTGCTTACGAGAACAGTAACAAATTGACAATTGCAAGGCACAAAAAAGGTTTAAAAGGTCTCCCAACGTCTCATAGAGAAATGCCCCGTCCCTATCAATAAAAGCTTTCACATTTTACGGTAATATGATATGTAGTTTAGGTAGTTTTTAGTGTCAACACTGAGGTAAAACGTCCCTCCCTCCAGATAGCTCGATAGCATAGATTGAGTTTTTATTAAAAAAAAAAAGTGTTAAAAAAGATTTACATTGGCATAAATAAAATAGATTCAAAAGAAGAATACACCAATATGTTGTCTAATTTCGAGTGTTTATTTTCACTTCATATTTTTTTCAAAAAGAGCCAGGCTCAAAGGCTTCGCCATGAAGGGGGTACTTTTGCAAAGAAGCTGTTCTCGTTCTCTTTGAGCCTCCGGTTCAGACAATTAGCTTCTAGGCTAGGGATAAGGGAACGAGGAAGAAGGCGGAGGGACTTTTGGGGAGGAGGGACTTCTAGCTGTGACCTTGAACACAAGGCGCCCTCCGACCTGCCCACTGAAAACTACGTGTCTGTCTTATCTACTTTAATTTCCTGTGTAATGTATTTGCGAAATTCGCATTAGCAAACATTCCAAACACCTCAGCCCGTGGAATAATGGCCCTATAGCCTTCATTTTACTTTCTCGATTTTTTCTTGTTGTTCACTTGCAACTTTGTATTGTATAGGTTTAAATCGCTGGTTTAAACCGATTAGCTCGTGAGTTTGTATGTACCACTTCAGTGTGCCATACATGTGGTCACGTTATGATACTGCATTTAACTTCAACTTCAATTCAACTTCAACGCGAATGTGCACCGGGCTTTACTATCATACGTAATATCTGCCAGATCTGCTAGTTCTGCAGTGTGCATGCAATAGTTATTTATAGGACCTGGCACGCACACCCTCACGGGGTATGGCGTGACTCGCGAGTCTCGGTCTCACAATAAATAAGATCGGGATTGATTACATGATAAAGTACAATTCGCTATGCTCTATAGCAGCGCAACATGTCATAGCATCAGGAATTTGCATTGCTATGGTGTGACTGAAACGCCGGCTAATGGTGCACGTGCATCTAGCATCGACAATCTCCCTTCACGGCGAACTGCAATTAGAAAGAATTAATTTCTTGCCTTCAGTATCTTCTTCAAAAATATGCAGAATATCATCCCTGACACTTGGTTCCCGGTAATCACGCATTTGTTACGGGTCTATTATAAAATGTTTATAAAAATAAAACCAACTCTGACGGCTGACCTGTCAACACGTCATGGGTTAACAAAGGGAGAATTCCTGTTGGGTTTAATTACGTTCCTTTGGCCCGCAGTTCCATGAGTAGAGTACGTAAATATGGGAGAGTACTACGTAAATCTTTGACAATTGGCTTAGAAATTTTTATCGAGTAGAAGGAATTGCTGAAAGTATGGTTCGAAATGGATTCCGCTTACAAAGTTATGAGACACGATATTTTCTAAGGTCAGTAATTGATTGCAATCACGCGCCAAGTTGTTACGCGGGACTTCACTTCACCTATCCATGCTACCTCGGAAAGATATTTGTGCATCGCAGACGGACAGCGACGCAGAACTATTGTACTCGTTTTATAATCGGCTTTTGGCTTAGAATTATTAACCGGCGTGGAAAGAATTATAAAAGCGTTATTTTTAGGGCTCCCTGGAGGTATCAAAACCCCCTAACATAAAATTGTATACCTCGTTTCAAACCACTAATAACAAATACGTTTCTAACCACTGTATGCATTGCTACACTACCTCAAATGGGCGATTGTCGACTTTTAGCCGTCAATTAAACCAAAACGTTGGATTCGGCTACTTCCTTGGATCGACAATCAACATTACAATTAATCCTTTGCTAAGAATCTTCAATCGCAACAGTGAATTTTGAGGTCGCGTAGCAATAATGCATATTGGTGATAAATGTAATGCCTCCATACATCGCTTCGAATGCAATTCTTGGGTTCCTAGATGCTACCCCTAGACTATCCCTACATTACGGACTACCGTTTTGTTTATATTCACCGATGAACTGTGAAAACCGGATCCTCAAGCACACTTCTATATCTGCCCACTTATAGCTTATAGTCAACCATGGAGGACCGGGAAACTCCATGAGTCAACATTTCGGAAAGATAGCAAATTTGTTTTAAATAACATCAACAATTATATTCCATTTACACAGTTTGTACCAGTGTATCGTGTACAAATACTGTTGAACTGTTAAACATATATGGGACATCTAGCTCGAAGATACAGTGGAGATGGCCCTCCTCAGCGCATCAATGAAGCTTCTTGTAGCAGACTCGTGGAAGTTGCGAAACTTCCAGCAGGACCGGCATGCAGGGTAAGTACCTTTTCCTTTATAATGATATTTTAAAAATGACGTTCAGGTATAAAATCTGGTACTGTTTGTGTTACTCCACTCTACAACCACTGCCCTGTAATGCAGTAGACATTTGCTAGGGTTAAACGTTTACAAGATGTTTTGATATTTTGAAATATCTCGGATCGTGCAAAACTGTTATTATATTTGACTGGAACATGTCCAAACTGAATCAAGAAAATAGATGCACGTCTAGAATCTTCAACAAAAATAAGAAACGAAGCTACTGCAATGGAAAATTCCATGATAACGACTACTTTGTTTAACAGAGCGACAATACATAATTGAAAATAATTGCATTATATTTATACAATTAAAAAAATGCCTCATTTAAGGAAACAAAACACTTTGTACAGAGAGTTTAAGCTCTGCCTTCCGTCGAGTACTCCACTGTGTTTAAATATATACTACTAGTTTACTTTTATTTCGGGGGGCAATTTATCGATCAGTCGATTGCAGGTAAAGCTCTAGCGCCAGGCGATCAAAAGTTCAGTTTTCGATCGGGTATATTTCAGTGTGTTTCACCTCCATTAGTGCCCGGGTTATAGAGTGATGCATTTGATTATCACGTAAGAATATATCTGTAAGAATATCATTTAGAGATAGGGTTGATAGTTTATTGATAACTACGCGAATTTCGGATATTACCCGGTATCGTATGAAATCCCCAACTCACTGGACTTTATTAGAATTTTATAGAATAGAACAAGCTTGTCTTGCTTTATAAAAGATACGGAAAAAATACCGAGGGTATCTCAAGTGTTGCGTGTAAGTTGATACACACTATTCAATCTCCAGATCATCGGGACTTTTTCATAGTTATTCACATCCACTTCTGACACATGATGCAGGTACCTATTAACATGAAAAAATGCTATGCTCACCTCCTTGACTCACAATGCTAACTTTAGTATTTGTAATACGAAGACCATTACCCAATGAGAAATATAGAACTGAAACACTTATTTCAAATTGTTAAACTTTGTTTAATTGCTGTATAGGTCCTAAAGAAAGAATAATTGAAAAATGTTTCTATCCAAAGCAGATTTTGGGAATATGTATATGTCTATAGTTTATTGCTCTGAACCGCTACAAATTCGCCGATTTCGGGTATTTCATGGTATCTTCTGAAATCTCCGAATCACCAGTGGACTTTTTTAAAGTTTCACACAATCATCAATAAGAATCATAGCGACTTCTCGCAAGCTTGTCTAAAAGATACGACGGTATCTCAAGTGCGGCGTGTAAGTCGATATACACTATTCAATCTCCAGATCATGGGGACTTTTTAATAGTTTTTCACAGCCACTTGTGACACATGATGCAGGTACCTATTAACATGAAAAATTTGCTGTACTCACCTCCTTGTCTCACAATGCTAATTTTATTTGTAATACGAAGACCATTACGCATTCAGAAATTTAGAACTGATCCACTAATTTTACATGGCTAGTGTTAAAGTTTATGTTTAATTGCCGTGCAGGTCCTATGAGAAAGAGTATATTGAAATATGTTTCTAATTAAAACGGCTATTGCGGGAAAATGTTTATTGCTCCGCGAACCGGTAAATGAGCGGATTTCGGCTATATGATGGTACTGTATCATACCTGGTTATAGTTTCATACAATCAATAGAATTATAGCGACCTCTCATAAGCTTGTCTCTTCCTCTAGCGTTGATACTGCTGTATTCTGATACATGAAACTTGATACATGATATTTTCCCGATCAACAGGGAAAACATTTTCCCGATCATCAGGGAAAACTCAGGTTTTTTCACAAGCCATTGTAGAAGATAGCGCTAACACATAATAACTAGGGATTTAAGGTCAAGTGTCAATTCTAATCCCCAAAGAACTGGGAAAAACACGTCTTTTTTTCACGCGTACATAAAAATTCGCAAAACCCCGTCTCGTATGGAGAAAACAAGCTACTACGGATTAAAACACAAGCTTCGGATTTAAATACAGAACTGTTTGAAGAGAATGTTGAGCTGTTTGCTTAGAGAGGTTATTCATTATGTCACTAGCAAGGCTGGATCTACAAAAAGGAAATAAAAACATTTAATAATGAGGACCTACTTTAATTACTAAACTATTACAGTACATGCCATACTAAACCACAGTCTGGGGGTCTTAAAGTTGTGCTCTATACATTGCTGTTAGGACAGCAATACTTCTTTGCGAAATTTGTTTTACACAAAAACATTAACTTATAACTGAAGAAAGAAAGTTTTGGTTGCATTATTTTTTCTCTTGAAATCTAGACGGCCCTTTTGTTTTGTATGATAAACAGTCAACTGGAAGTGTTTCACTGGAAGTGTCAGCTAGCAATGCTGTGTAAAGCTCAATTTGTACTTCAGTATATTATGACTGGTATGCCCCCATGTCGGGATTATCATTGTGCGAAGTTAGGCTACCCACAATAGATGCGGACAAAACCAAACCGAAACGTGTTGTGTTCGAGGGTAACTCAATCGTCGTATTAGTCGCTGTGAAAATGATCTCATACCAATGAAAATCATGCTTTCAAAGCTGTGATAGCTTTCAAGAATAGAACTTAAGTGATTCACAACGTTATACTTACCGATAAATTCTCTGAAAGAGCACGATTCGAAACGAACATGGATGGTTCTTTACCAAACTGCGTAGCCGACAGTGGAAGTAATCAAATCGGGTACCCTGTGGCATGTTGCCGCCAGTCAGCCCGCCGAAAAATCTTTCCCCTCACGTTCTATAATCGTACTGCGCATGCGCGAGAATCAAAGAATGATACTGGTTAGCTCGTGAGTATGGTACATTTGCAAACTGTAGTACAAAATTAGAGTTGCAAGTCCACACCATCTACTCATTGATATTTCTGTACCGATTTATAATACAACAAAGTATTATTTGAGTGTTGAACATGGCGGCGGCGCTTCGTTGAAGTCGTGATAAACAACAGTTCTAGATTGACTGTTTCATCGGCGCTTCATTGAAGTCATGGGCCATGTTGAATAACAGTTCTAAGTGAACTGTTTTGATAGCTATGTATATGCAAGACCGGTTTCGAGCGCTGGATAAGCGCTCTTCGTTAGTTGCGTATAGCTTTGAGTCAGTGCACTCGCAGGATGCAAGATGCAAAGACTAAACACTCGTTGAGGCAACTGGATTTTGTTCAAGCAGTTTCGTAGAATCTCATTGGCTGGTTAAACTTGGCGCTGATTGGACGGGAAGTTAATTTTGTACAAATGTCTAAGCTCCTCAAACAGCACTGTAGATTCCGTATTTAAATGTTGATTATGTTGTCTCTTATGACAGTGATGACTGGAAACTAACAGACTTGTAAATGACTTCTGAACGGAATAAACACCGGCCGCGGTTCCGAAGAAATCCCGCACAGGGAAACAATTTACTGCTGAGTTCCGAGTCCACTCGAAAAGAAATCAGGGAACATCTCGTCCGCTTCTGCTCTAAAGGAAAGCCGTTGTGTATGTGTGAACAATATAGAATAAGGAATTTTTAATTTCAAAAAGTACTTTAGGGATTTGTTCACGATTGCACGTGGCTTTCTCGTTCGCTTCTGCTCTCAATGAAAGCCGTTGTGTATGTGTGAACAATATAAAATAACGAGTTAAAAAAGTCCTTCTAAGAGGTTGGTCACGATTGCGTGTGGCTTTCAAAGTCAAATGCAATGTGTCGGTTGTTATTGGAAGGCAGAATTACTGAAGAGAAACTAATGAGTGTCTAATGAGAAGCCCATGGTCTTCAAGTACATCTTGGTATCCCCAAAACTAATATGCAGTTAACTGGAATATCTACTTGTTTATTAGACCAGGAAAGCCATATTAGCTGGGATCTACTGGATGCGTCTCACACAAACAAATATCATAGGTCGCCCAAGCTCTGTGCTAGTGCTTCACATAAAAAAAAATGTAGACCTCCAGTCTAAATTCATTCAATTTGTTTAATATGAAACACTAACACAGAGCTTGGGCAACCTGTGAAAATATACACAGTGAAATGACTATTTACAATCAGTATGCTGTGAAGTCATATCAGCTGAACCCTAATAATGGACGTGTTTCATGTGTTTCTCAAAATAATATGTACAGCAGATTTGAATCATAATGCATTAGTTATGTAACTTGGAAAAATTTACTGTTTATTGTACGGTTGAGCATTAAGCAAACCAGGCACATTTTCAGGGGATTTAATGGTAGTAATTATTTTTGGTGATGTTTGTTATTTTTATTACCAGGTAATTACTCCCCCCACCCCAAGAAAAAAAGAAACCCTGAGAGAACTGTTTTACAAATGATACGTTTTGCAATAAATGTATTAAGTTTCTTGTTTGAGCAGTAGATAATGTTTAGCTAGCTTTGGAAATAGAGTAGATGTCGAGTCTGTTATTGCAGAAGGAAGATCTTTCCATATGTCTATACCCAAGAAAGAGACAGATTGTTTACCTATGTTTGTTCGAACTTTTGGCTTGTAAAGGTTTTTTTGGGTTGAATATATACGAGTCACTTTCATTCTGTTTTCCACCTTTGTATGTAACACTGAGGGAGTCAATTTCCCTTAGCCATATCAGGCTAACATACTCATGCCTAAAGACAATAGACCATTGTTGTTGCTTGCGCCCATGGCATGTGTTACAATGTATTGCTTCGGCTTGGATATGTTTGGCTTCCCTTCCTTGCATTGAATTTAAGCCAAGTCCAAATCATAGGTCACTGTAGAGTTTCTTAGCATGGAAGGGAAGTGCGTAGCCAACTGTCCATATTGTTTTGGCTTATATTTCCCAGCACCAAATAATTACAATTAAAATAATTTGTGCACATGGTCTGAAGCATCTGGATCTGTTCCTTGGTTATGTGTACTCTGGTTAAAAGTGATGTTGCATCCCTTAGTTGTGTTGCCATATAGGTCAAGCTGTGTAGTTTTAGATAGTTTCCCTTTGACAAATTTGGAGTTTTTAGTGAGATATTGATTGGAACAGAACAATTCCAGGAAAATCTTTTGCATTCTAGTCCTGTGAATCTGTAAGAAAACTTGATACCAGATTCTCATTGAACCACCTGCAGTAGCTCTTATAGAGGCGTCCACATCTCAATGTTTCTTTAATACAGTCCAGCATTTTTATCAAAGGAAATGCCTTTGGTACTGCTGTTATTGACTTGCAAGAGTTCACGACCGCTTTGTTACTGATTTTAAGTGCAATAATAAGTAGTATCATAAACCAGGCTTGCCAGGCATTGTTCATGTTGTGAAGGGGTTCTGTCATGGCTTTGTCGACATATTTATCTAATGGTGGAACAAATTATTGCCTTGATTTGTTGTTGGCAATAAATTTTATCACATTATTGCGTTGCTTTCCATTGGGGTCAGCAAGGGTGTTCTTATACATGGCAACCTCGCATCTGCCAATCTTCGGGAGTAGTTCCATGGCTGCCATGTTGCCTCCGATCCACCAATGCTTCCAGCTAAAGTCATTTTGCTACTCTGTGAAACATTGTCAAAAGGGGAAAAGTATGTGGTTGCCTTACTTAACTCACCAGACATTGAGGAGATCCACTTCATGTCACCAGGGATTAGGTCAAAATGAAATACGACCTCATTTCCTTTCTCTGTTGTCAGTTTTTGACCCTCAATGGCTTCCATTCATTCTTGAGGTATTCAGTGTACTTTTTCAAGATATCACAGTCTTCTTCACAATTAGCCCCAAGAATGAAATGATTGTCATTACAGCTCTGAACACGTTGGAGAAGATTCAGAAAACTGGCTAGGTAAGCTGAAACAAGATAAAATAATGTTTAGAGAGTGATAATTATTTGTTCAGGGGGATGGACTGCAGTATGAGTACCCAACAGTTTTGCCACTTATCTTGACATTTGGGCCCAAAAAATAATAGACCATTGTGACCGCCACCCTCCCTGTTATTTTGTTCATGAATAAGTGAAAAGATTTTGACATGCTGGCTTAATACCCAAACCCAAAAAATTCAATCCCCCCTCCCCTCAACGGAAGTCAGAGGGAAGTTATGGCCAATACCTTATTTTTGCCCCTCCCATAATAAGATAATAATGTACTTACCAGTAGCTGTATTATCTTTACCAAAAGGGCACCGTCTGCTCCCAGGACAACTCGAAAGACTCTCTCTTGGTCATTGAACCAGTGAAGGCATGGTGTTTTCTCATGAAATGCTAGATAGAAGTCTGCCAACTTCAGGAGAAATGGCTTTAGAGGCCTGTACACTCCTGCAGGGACAGATGGAAGAGACCACTTTTCAGCTACATTCAGGCTGTCTAAATCCTTCACTTCCCCAATGTCAATGCCATTTACAACGCTCGTCAACTTCTTGTAAGGCAAGACCTTTGGAATCTCACACCCCGGCATAAACTCATTTGTTCCTTTGCCTTGAGCACCATCTGCATTAACCTTTTTAATATCCTTGGAGTTCCTTTTGGCGGTGTAGGCGGTTTTGCTCATGAGACCTCCCTCATACCTTTTATTCTACTGGTCACAATCTCAGGTAAGATACTAGAGTTGCATATATCTGAGTGACTAATGTAATCCTTAAGCTCCTTTTTAGTTGTAGTACCCACAAGAGTTGTCCACAAACCATCAAGGATAGGCTTTTGGTTGTCTTTTCTTGTTTCTGCTCAATGATTGAGCTGGAGACAAGTCCAGTTTGTCAGATGGTTGCTTTGATTTAAGTCTGCTTGCAATTGATGGTCGAATTACCCTTTGAACTTTAAAAGGAGGCTCATTCTCATCTTTTCTCAACTGTGCAGCCTGTAGTGAAGAATAAAATATTTATCAAAACAGGTCTTACGGCATACACAAAAAATGGTCATACTTGTGATGCATGTGAAAATATTATTATTTTGTCATTTAGGACTAGAAATTTAATTACCACTAAACAAGAAAATGCTATGAGAAACTCAATGGCAGTATAACAGTACCTCACATACGTACAAACACGCAATGTTAACTACATAAAGACCCCAAGGATCCATGATAAAACCTTCTTGGCCTGGTTTGTAAATAATGTAAGCTTTAAGCTTACTGAGTAGCTTTCAAAACTGTCCATGGGATGTCGGAGATAGCCTGATCAGAATTATTAGCTCTTGTAAACAGCTGAGGGAGTCATTTCTTAATACACTCCCCCGATTTTTTCTTTTACGAATCCTTTCTTCAAGGCGGTGGATTACGGCAATACCTGCAGCTAGCTCATTTTCCTTTGCTTTTATGTCATTTCTAAGCTCTAACAACTTGGCATCTTTCTCTAGCGACTGCTCGGCTAGGCGATCTTTTCGTTCCTTGTACGCTTGCTTAAAATCAGAAAGAGGAAGCTTTGGCTCTTTCACTGGTTAAGGTATCGCCGTGGGATGGCTACGAGAAAAAAAATCGCAAACGATGACGAAACTATTGAATAAATGCATATTTCAATACACCAAGCCTTGCTCTAAAATCGTATGGAAATGAATTCATCATTAGTATTCCAAAACAGCGAAAAATACATATCAAAGTATACTTACATTCAACTAGAATCTGAAGTACTCGGCTCATACGATACACTTCCAATCATTGAATGGAGAATCGTGTAAAAATCGTGAAATTATGATAAATAAGACATCAAAAGAAAGCTTGTTTCTTCGAGAATTCGCATTTACGCGGCAAAAGATCTCTCCTAGTACCCAGGCCTCATAAAGTCTTTCAAAAGTAGGCCTACTTTGTCAGAGGGATCCTAGGAAGAAAAACACCTATGACCACTTGCGGCCCTAGGACGCCATTTTGGATTTTTTTTGCGCACGCGAAGGTGACGGCCTGAGAGGGGTGGTTGGCCCCAGCGTGCATTTATCGATGGAAATACTTTGTCCCCTGACAGCGACGAATCGATAAGTTTCCTATGTTTTCATTGTTTATTTATGCAAAGTATTCGCAAAGTTTTGAAATTATAATTTTGATTTCGGGTTCCCGATAATTATCGGGGGGTTTGGGGAGTTTCGAGAAACACTTTTCGGGACTCCTAAATCGCGCCCGAAAAACCACCCGAAATGTTTATCGGGCCCGAAAATATCGGGCAATTTCGAGAAACGACCCCCAGGTCTAAAATTTTGTCGTGGTTTTATCACCTATGAGGCGACACACAAGGTTGTAGAACTGAGTTTTGGTCCAATCAATGTTTGATCTGGCAGTGTGGTACGCCAACCGGTAGTAGCGTATTTTCTCATGTTTTGTATCACTTGCAGTATTTTGCAAGGTTTCTATTAAACTCGGTTAGTGGCGGTAGGTTGTAGGCCTGAATGCGCTTGGTCACCGACTCCACTGAGGCTTTTGTTACCGACTCCACAGATTCTCTTAGGGTTTTCAGTTCCGCTTTCATGCTCTGTTTAGATAAACAAAACATGACACAACTAAGCATATTGTGCAAACAGCTTAAAAATAGCATTGCAGTGCTCCTTTGTTTAGCAGTTTAGAAGCACACCAGCGGCATATTTTACTTTGTACAAAAAACTCAATACACTAATTAGCAAACAGGACAGCCACCAAATTAGCTTTGCCACCTACCGATGGGTACGAGTTTACCCAGCACATACTTATAGCGGGATTCACGTACCGTCATTAAACATTCAAATATGATTTTTTTTATCATTTCAATTCACAACTTCTTCCCCCGCAATCATTCTCCGATTCGCACCAGAGAAATCATACAGAATGAAGCGATTAAAGCGATTTCTCGCTGTGACACCAGTTACAAACTGGACAGCCTAAAACATTTAGGCATACAGCTTCCCATCGCAATCATTCTCCGATTTGCATCAGAGAAATCATACAGAATGAAGCGATTCCAGCGATTTCTCGCTGTGACACCAGTTACAAACTGGACAGCCTAAGATTTTTAGGCAGTCTAAAACATATAGGCATACAGCTTCTCCACTGCAATCATTCTCCAATTTGCATCAGAGAAATCATACAGAATGAAGCGACTCCAGCGATTTCTCACCGTGACTGGACAGCCTAAAACATTTAGGCATATTACGATTCCACTCGCTCTCCTCTCTGCTCTTCAAGTACAACTCGTGGCCATGAACTGTTCAAGAAAATCTACACCGGCTAAAGGCTCCTCCAAGCTCAGTGACTAGGGTCTATAAACACAAAACAAAGCTAACTTTGAGTATCAAATCAAGAAAGAAATCAATCATCACCTCAAACTCCTGCATATTTATCTTGCCTGCTTGGCGGGCCTGCAACCGGCCCAGGTACAGGTGGCGGTGCGGGTTCAAGTACGGGCGTAGGATATGGTGGAAGTGGTGGTGCTGGTACTGGAGGATCAGGATTTGGTTGCTGTACTTCTGCCATCGCATGGGTCGTGCCGACGAAGAACAACGAAGTTCGCTTCTAGTGATCCGCTGGCCAAACTGAGTATGAGAGGAGAGAGAGATCTGAAAGATCCGCACGCTATTTAGTCTATCACCTGAGGGAGTTCTAATACTCATCTCGAGGGAACAGCTAAGACCGATTTTATATGAAAGCTCATCTATAGAGCTTTCCAAAAAGCCGTTGCGGACAATGGAAATCGGTAGCTTTCATATAGAAATCCGAGTTTTTGTCACACCACTTTAAATTCCCGTCGGCCGCCATTTTGTCAGCCAGAGGAAAGCCCGCATCGAAGTCAAGTAATTAAAAAGATGCCTAAATTATTATCCAAGAGCTTTAATTATTTTCTAGATAGCTTTATTTAAAGAATCCTAGCCTTGCTAGCTTTGTTTTTAGAATATTATATGCTTTAAAGCGAAATTTCGAGCCCTAAATGTCGCCCTAAATGGGGTGTAGCAACTTGAATGATACTTGGCTTTGCTACTGATCAAGTCTTTCGCGCAAGACTGGGTCTAGCTCTAATGGCGGTAAGACGTGCATTTTAGAGCTCCGTACTTTTTGCTGTCTTATACCCGTTTAACACTCTGTTCACGGTAGAAAATGTCCCTTTTTACTAAAGGAAAACGTCAACTTAGTAGTAGTTCATCTCCGGAATCCGCCCCGGATAAAAAATGCTTGGCAAACGAAGAGTTATCGTTGGCAGAACAAATTGCTTTGCTCACAGAAGGGATGAGAGTAGGGTTTGAGAGTGTTCATAGCGACTTGGATTCTATGCGTCACGAGCTACTGGTAACAATTCAGGAGCTAAAAACTACGGTTGGAGACATCGAAAAATCTTTAGAGCATGCTTATGAGGAGATTGAGGAATTGAAAGAAAGTAAAGTCAACCTGGAAGCACGTGCTAATGAGCTAGAGTCGAAGCTCGAAGAGGAGAGGGAAGCGCGAATTAAGCTAGAGGCTTACAGCAGAAGGGAGAACTTGAACTTTAAAAATATCCCCGAGGCGAACGAAGAGAATTGCCAAAAAATTGTGAAGGATATATTATCAAAGGAATTACAGCTCGATGTGTCTGCTATTCAATTCCACGCAGTCCACCGCGTTGGCAAGTTGCAAAGTACAGCCGCCAATGCAGAACCACCAAGGCCAAGGCCGATAATAGCGAGATTCCTCTCAAGAGAAACCCGGGATCTGGTGTTTAAGAAAAAGCAACTACTGACAAAGTCAAAGAGGTACGAAGGGGCCTACATCACACAAGACTTCCCCAGAGATGTTCAGAAAGAGAGAGGGGCTTTGGTAAGGGCTATGTTGAAAGCAAAGGAGCACGGAAAGTCAGCTAAAGTTCTTGGGCGGAAATTACACTTGGAGGGGCAAACTTACGACAGTAGCACAATACCAGCAGAATACCGGTGAACTAATACACGCAGTATGTATAGGCAGTTTTTGAATAATATCTAACTTACGGAGAGGCCCGAGACAAGTAGGTATTATGTTTGTCTTCATGTAATTATGTTATTTAACGCCCATGTTTACCTTTTCTTTGTTATTATGTTAATGATCTACGAAAATGATGGAAGCTAATGTGAATTTTAAGCTGCTTTCGCTCAATGTCAAGGGACTCAGGGACTCAAAAAAACGGAAGAAGTTATTAAATTGGCTTAATAATCACGGTCTCCAAGAAGGGGTCGCAGGAATTCAAGAAACCCACGGTACCGACGACATTGAGCGAAACTGGCGTTCACAGTTTAGAGGGGAAATATTATTTTCGCACGGCACCTCCAACAGTAAAGGAGTGGCGATGTTATTCGGTGAAAAACTGGATTATAATATTGTTTCAAAGTACTGTGACCCGTTAGGCCGATTCATAATATTATACTGCACAATACAAAGCGAGCGATTTTTGCTTGTAAATTATTATGCTCCAAACACAGAAAAAGATCAAGTAAGTTTGCTTCAACAAATTATGCAAAAGATTTCAGAAGTCGATTGCACGCCGGAAACAAACATCGTATGGTTTGGTGATTTTAATTTCTTCTTCTCCGAGTCCCTTGAGGCCTCAGGCGGTAACCCAAAACTTAAAATTAAATCAACGGAGACAATGTCAGCAATTACAGCTGATTTGGACCTTTGTGATATATGGCGTTTGCGGAATCCCGACAAAAGGCGTTTCACGTGGAGAGGTGCTACGTATGGGTCAAAAATAATCCACCGTAGACTTGATTATGCGTTTATTTCAGATTCGCTTCAACCGATAGTTGAGGAGGCTGATATTATTCCAGCTCCATCAACCGATCATTCCGCACTCTTGCTCTCATTCAAATCGCTTAAGAATTCTAGGCATGGTCCTGCTTTTTGGCGGTTTAACAATTCACTGTTGCTTGACAACACATTTAATGAGCAATTGATTACAGTAATTAACTCCTACAAAACACAACTTAATGTTTCAAACATTATTGACCCCCGGCTGAGATGGGAATTGCTTAAATATGAAATTCGAAAATTTTCTATGCAATTCTCTAAACAAAAATCTAGGAAATTTAAATTAAGATACAGTGACATTGAAAAGAAACTCAAAGTGATCGAGGAAATACCGAATTGGGAAAACGACGAAAAGTTGATGCGCGCACACGTTTTACTCAAAAGTGAGCATGAGGAATTCAGTGATCATGTCACAGAAGGTTTGATAGTTCGGAGCCGCAGCACTTGGTACGAATTTGGTGAAAAGAGCAACAAATATTTCCTAACGCTAGAAAAACGGAACAAAGCCAAGACACACTTAAGGAAATTAATCGTGAAAGAAGTTGAGGAAGTCGAGATAACGGACCCCAAGAAAATACTTAAGGAAATGAAGCTTATTTCAATAACTTATACACTCCAAAAAATAATAAAACTGAAAAGCAGTGCTTAGACTTCTTGTCGAATATTAATACACCGAGGCTAAGCGAAGAAGAAAGGCTTAGCTGTGAGGGTCGTTTAAGCTTAAATGAATGTTATAATAGCCTGAAGGAAATGGGCGCTTCAAAAACCCCCGGTATTGACGGTCTGAGTAAAGAGTTTTATATGGCTTTTTGGAAAGAGCTAGGGAAAGACCTCGTGAATTGTCTAAATGAATGTTTTGATAAGGGCGCGCTTACAACAACGCAAAAGCAGACAATTATAACTATACTGAAGAAACCAAATAAGGACGCCAGACACTTAAAGAATTGGAGGCCAATAAGCTTAATTAATGTGGACGTGAAAATATGCAGCAAGGCTTTAAGTAATAGAATTGTTAATATACTACCATCGATTGTTCATACGGATCAGTCCGCGTTTGTTAAGGGCCGGAACATAGAAGAACCAATCAGATTACTGGAGGATTTGATGTCTTATACACGGAATAAAGGAATGAAATCAATATTATTTGCCGCCGATTTCGAAAAAGCATTTGACAGTATAGAACATAATTTTATCTTCGCTACATTGAGCAAGTTCGGTTTCGGTAGCGGATTTATTAATTGGATCCGTGTTATGTTAAAGGATACATGTAGCTGCGTGATAAACAATGGTGTAGCTTCCCCCTTCTTTCCAACAAGGCGGGGCACAAAACAGGGAGATCCTATCAGCCCGTATCTGTTCATACTAGTAATTGAAATCATGGCAACTCTAATTCGTTCAAAAAAAGACATAAAAGGCATCGAACTTGATGGTCAACGGAAAAAAATTGTTTTATTTGCTGATGATACGACCTTTGTTCTAAGGGATTTGGACGATCTAGATGGTGTGCTAGAAACACTTAAATCATTTTATAAATTATCATCATTAAAAATCAATTCGAGTAAATCGGAAGCTGCATGGATGTACGGCTACGAGAATTCAAGTAAGAGAGGTTTAAAGTGGATTGATCTGGATAAGGAGGGATTACGTATTTTAGGAATTAGCTTTTCTTATAATCAGGAGTATTATCGTAAAAACAATTTTGATAAAAATCTAGAGAATCTTAAAACCGTCCTTTCTATCTGGAAAACACGTAATTTGACACCGTTCGGGAAAATCCAGATTGCAAAATCGCTCGCTGTGTCGAAAGTGCAGTATGTTAGCACCAAATTATATGTTCCAGAATCGTTTGTTAAAAATGTGCAAAGCGAGCTTAATTCTTTTATCTGGAACGGTCGGAAACCCAAAATAAAGCATAATACACTTATTGCTGAATATGATAAGGGCGGACTGAAGGCACTGGACTTTGAGTCGAAAATTAAAGCCCACAGGACCGTGTGGGCCATGAAACTAATAAACCAAGAAGATAGGGACTGGAAAATTATCCCAAATATGTATCTAAAAGAAATAGGTGGTTTGAAGTGCATAGGTATAAATTTCGACAAATCTCTGATCCCGAACTCTATACCAGATTTTTACAAGAGCGTTTTAAACGTTTGGGCAGACATAAGTAAGAAAGAAATCGATAACACAATAGACGTTTTAAAACAGCCTTTATGGAATAATATCAATTTAAAAGGGTTAATGTCTATGCAATATTTTAAGCACTTTATCTCTATCGGGTTGTTAAAAGTGAAGGATTTATGTCAAGGGAATCGCCTTATGTGCTGGGAGGAGGCTGTCGCAATGGGAATAAGGGAGGGTGAATTTCTACAGTGGAGCAATCTTACTCACTCGATACCCAACCACTGGCGTAGCCTGCTGAACCTGGCGAATATACAACACCCTAAAGAATATCGTGAGTCACTAACCCTTGGCGACTCTACCTATTATATTGATAATATTAAATGCAAACAGGTGTATAGATATCTGATAAATGAAAAATCTAAAGTACCAACAGCACAGGAACACTTGGAGCGTCGAACTGGTAGTCAGGTAGAGTGGAGTAAAGTCTACTCTAGAATTTATCAGACCTCTATAGACTCATACTTAAGATATTTTCAATACAAGATAATTAATAACATTTTATATTTAAATAAGGATTTATTCAGATTTAAACTAGTAGAGTCGCCAAGGTGCACTTACTGCAGAAGTTACAATGAGACAATTGACCATCTATTTGTTCATTGTTTTGAATCTAGAAACTTTTACATCCAAATAAAAAATTGGGTGAGTAAGGCTGGCTTAATAATGCCCCAATTAGTAGTGCCAAAAATTGTCCTTGGGGTTGAAAATACACAAGATAACTCAGTAATAATTAACTTCATTTTATTGGTGTATAAACTTATACTATACAAAGGTAGAGAAAATGGTACTCTCCCGACATTACAACATTTTATATACACCCTAAATAGATATGAAAAAATTGAAAGCCAAGTAGCAAAAAATAAGAAAAAAGAAATTCTTCATCTAAAAAGTGGGCAGCGTTATCGAAAATCTTATCTTAAAAAGTTTCTAAAAAAAAAAAATCAGTAATATTTTAATATTTTAGAAAGGCAACTCATGGGCTAGTAGTGTTAAATCTATGTATGTGGAAAAAGCTTGAAATGTAAATAAAAAGTGTGAGGAAAAAAAAAAAAAAAAAAAGTCTTTCGCGCAAATCCCAATTATTTCCTGCGCTACTGAACTCATATTTGTATGCTGCTTTAGGTGCATAGATGCGCTATTCCTTACCGTCACATCAGCTCGGAATTCTTGTACACTATGCAGCTTCTCCCTCGTTCTTGTCCCAGATTTGTATTTAGCCTTCTTACAGAGTGTACAAAAGTCGGGGAGAACTGCGCTTGACGATGCCTGCGCAAGGTCGCGCACGCTAAGCCTTCGCAGTGTAGCGGACTGGTCTGCTGCGCCATTTCCATTCTCAGTTGACTGCTGAGATAGAGCCTGAAGACTTTTCTGGTTGACAAACTCCTTCCTGCAAACCCTGTGATATTTGACAGGTGTCGTTGGAAAGTCGTGTTCGCTTGGTGAAAGGTCAAGAATTGGTTTGTATTTTCTCAAAACAGCAGCCCGAAATAATCTTCCCCAGGAGTCTGAGTCTTGACAATGCGATAAACCAGTAGAACACTTATTTCAAATTATACAGATCTCCAATGAAGCTGAATTCCAAGGATAGACTTACCTCACAAGCCAAAACGAATGCGAGTGGTATCTCTTTGTTTATGTCTCAAAACTGTGTTTATGCGACGGACCGGTAAAGATGATTCGCAGCACTGCTAAAAAAAATATAGGATACTTTGTCCAAACATGAAATATGAACAAGTGTATGCTAATATGATTTTCACACCAAGCAATTGACAAACACGCTGATGATTTAGGTTGATAGTGGTTAATCTCTTGTTATCTTTTTAGATACGTTTTTTTTTCATTTCCTTCATGTAAATCAAAATTGTTGTTGTTTACATTGTTTACGGTTTTATCTGCAATAAAATGACAAAGCTTAGCAATACGTGACCGCCGGGTTGCTTCCTTGAAGATTTCTGGGTGGTCTTCATTATCATACCCCGTCCTAGAGGACGGTTCCTAAAAACGATATCCCGTTCTATCGGCTGGAGGAAGAAATCGGGACCCCGTTTGGCGGCACATACACGTATAGCTCTTGTAAGGGAGTATCCCCCCCGGGCATAACGTATCCCTTCATCTTCAGAAAAGTGACCAAGTGCCAAGCTTGCAACGGGCTGAGAATGCTGAGGAATAATGTGTGCTAAGCCATCGGGACCCAATGATGATATTATTATCAGCTCTATTTGATATGGGTTAGCAGCGGCTTGCAAATCGAGCTCGTCATCAAAGGTACCGTCCGTGGCCATTCTTGTAAGATATTGACTCCACGGAACCCCGACAGTTCTAAAGGGAGTCCATCAGAGTCATAAGGGTTCTCTATGTATTTACAAATCTCGTCCCGAATTGTTCTTTCTGGACGAAATATACCGATGCTGGAGAGGTGATACGCAATTGGGCTGAACTGGCAATTTCCATTTCCATCAGGATTATACACAACATTATAACCTTGCGAATAAAATTCCTGATATATATCATTTACAGTCATTGGCATGTAATATTTGCTTTGTTTTCCTCGCCTTGCCTGTGGTAGCTGCTGTTTTCCTGTTGGTCTCGTCTGCTTACTGGATATCTCTTTCCTCGTATCTCGCTTTTTCCGGTTTTCTTCTTGTATAGTCTCACTGGTCATGTCCTCTACCGATATCCAAGAGGTGGTTTTACCTCCTGTCTCTGGATGTTTATAGCTTACTTTATAGCGGTAGTTCTTGAGGTTCCGTTTTAAGACCTTAGCACGTAGAACAAATCGACGTTTAGGTGCATTTTTGTCGTTTTAACTGAAGGGATAGCGGGATCGCTCCGGCGAAACACTTACTTAACAGCGCTTGCTCGAATGGGTCGACTGATTGCTTTGGTGGTAAATTTGCATTTACCATCTGGTTGATTATGTTTCCCGACAGCACAGACTGGATCCGTTCTTCGCTAATTCCTTCGAAACGCTGCTGAAGACGATGTCTCAGCTTTCTGGCACCAACACCTTTGCAATGCATAAACTCACCTTCAACCACTTTGTGAACTGCATTTTTCTTCAGGACTTCCTTATCACTGAAGCAAAGCACTTTCTTTCCGTTGATCCTTTGTACGCTAAATGCCTCTTTGTTCCTCCAAAACCTTACACAAGCGGCCTTCTCTTCTTTGCTTCTCTCCCTGACTGGAACATTAAAGTTGTCCACACACAACCTGAAGAGCGTTTCGTAAGTGTCTTCATCTAGGGGACATATTTGTTTTTTGGCTGCAAAAGCGAGTGTTGGTACTAGAACTAAGACAACAACTAGAAACCTCCACATGATGAGCAAAATACAACAATGTACACAGCATTCAAGGAATAAGGAACTTCTGCTACGTCGAGAAACGTTTTGCAAGGTTTGTCTTTATTGACAGCAAAACCGACTGGCCAATCAGAGCCTTGACCTGTTTCGCTGGTGCAGTTCCCTGGCTTTCTGTCGCGACGAAAACCCAGTTGAGTGCACTATTAGTCGGCTTGGTTTGCGGAGCAGAGAAAAACAAAATAGTTCAGCGTTTGAAAGCATGGGTAGCACTAGCGATGAATAACTCTTAAGGAACGGACCATTGGGAGGGGGGGGGGGGGGTCTTAAGGGACGGACCATGGGTCCCCACTGTTCTAAAATGGAGGACGAACGCCACTTTTTGATCATATGCCCTTTGTACGCTGATCTCCGAAATGAGCTTTCTCAGAAAATTGGCAAATACATAAATAAATTGACTGATATGATAGCGCCAAAGAAACATGCAAACGACGTAGCTAAATTTGTCTTTGATGGCTTCAGCAAAAGATCCAAAATACTTCAAAATTCCTGAAAGGTGAAGTGCTTCTTAATATATATATATGTAATTAGTGTGCGTTTTATCACGTTATTTGGAACAACACTCATGTACAGTTCTTGTATAAGGTGCCAAATAAATATGTCTGTCTGTCTGTCATGGGGGGGGGGGGGGTGTCTGTCTGTCTGTCATGGGGGGGGGTGTCTGTCTGACTTTCATGGGGGGGGGGGGGGGGTACATACTAGTACAGGGGCAGCGGAACATCCTAAAAAGTGGGGGAGCCGAAGAGCCAAAAAATGAAGTGGACACGAAATTTCTGTTTTTCATGTTTTTACCTTACTATTTTCAGGAAAATGTGTCACAATGTAATCTTTTTTTGTGTCTTCTCTTCTTTATTAACAATTCAACTTTCAATAGAACGAATTCGTATAGCGCAGATTTTCATGCTAATGAGTTCGGATAATATTCTAATGAGCTGATTGTAGTGGGCTGTCGCAATCTACCGGTTCGTAAGGTAACCGGGATGAAATAAGCTGGAATAGAATTTCAAAGACAGAAAAACATGACGGTGTGCTTTATTTTCGGTATATCTCTTCAGAGTTATTTCTGAAAATGCGGTGATCTTTCAAATTATTACAGCTATGCCGAGATCATGCTCTTAATCCTCTAGTACACCCATTTAGCTACATTCGAATCCTTCATAACTTCAGATGTACCTCTTCAAACTTCAAATATTCGATTCAATCTTTGTACAGCTAACAAAATAAAAAATTCAAGCCCTACCATTTGAAGCGACGTGAAACAAGGAACCTTAATTTGACCAAATTAATGCTTTTCATAGTTTTTAATTACGGCGCGAACGTTCAAGCCAGTTCATCACTTTGTATCACTAACAACGCCTAACAACGATGATCTATCCACAAACATCGTTTATATTTGGCAGGATACAAGGGGATTGTCACAGTCGTTTGAAGAGTCGAATTCGCCTTTCAGCCAAGAAAGTTGCAAGCTCAACACAAATTGGCTGAAGCCAGCGAGGATGCCGCCAAATGTTTGAAACTGCTTTAAAAGTTTTCAACTCTTTGAACACATGTTCTACTTTAATCCTTCTTTTCGAAAGAGCGCGATTAAATTTCCTTGCACGTCTCCTTTCTCCGTGATTTAACAGGTGCATTTGCCCTGCCCGTACGGCTGTCAGGAGAGCTCCGCCGTCGGCATAAGCCTTGTCGGCGAGTAGTTTACAATCAGCGGGGAAGTCTAGGGCCAAACCTGGTCCCACAGGCTGCATCAGCCTGTATGAGGTCGCATCATGGGTACTGCCTAGAAAGCCTGCCTGCAAGAACGAATGTGCCCTTCGCTATCTATGATCAGCTGTGTGTTCATGCAGTGATAGTGTCTATGGCCGCTGTAAAAAGGTCTCTGAGGCTCTGACAAAGGGCGGTACATGCGGTGTTTCATCTATCGCGCCCACGGCGTTAGGAAGCTCGGGCCAGTTATCCATTAAATTCCGCCATTCTGGGATTGTCGGCCAGGCTACTTGGTTTTGGAAATACCTCCACATTACCGGTAAGTGTTGTGTGATTCGATAGTCACGTGACTTGTGACGTGACGACCACGTGGTAGGAGAGCAGACAGGGACCGGAGTTGTCAAGTTGTTATGTTTTGGATCAGTAAAACTATGAGCACGATAGCTTGTTCTCTTTAGTTCTTTAAAACCAAGGACTTAACATGGTGTCAGAAGTGGGATTGGAAGGGATTTAACGTGAAAAGTGTGGATTTCCAAAGATTTCGCAAGTTCCATTCCGCAGACAAAGACAAACCAGTGTTGAACTTGGAGACAAGATGGCGTCGAGCATAGTGCAAAATCCGGATCCTTTCGACTTCAATCATCCTGAGCTGTGGGAGAAGTGGATAAGAAGGTTTAACAGGTACCGCTATGCTACTGATCTGCACAAGAAAAGCCAGGAAATGCAGGTAAACTCGTTATTGTACTCGATGGGCGACTCAGCTGATGATGTGCTTACAACCTTCGTGTTTGCGAACGAAGCTGATAAGCTAAACTATGTCAAAGTCAAAGAGAAATTCGATGAATACTTTACCGTCAGGCGTAATGTGATTTACGAACGACCAAAATTCAACCAGCGTAATCAAGAAGAAAGCGAAACGGCTGAGATGTTCATTCGTTGTTCACTTCGTTGTATTGTTTAGCTGAGTATTGTAATTATGGCTCCCTGAGAGATGAAATGATAAGAGACAGAATCGTAGTTGGTGTGAAAGATGAAAAACTTAGCGAGAAAATGCAACTGGAATCGGAATAACCCTAGATAAAGCTGTAAAAATGGTTCGCGAGAGTGAGAATGTTAAGAAACAACAAATCACCATAAGAACTGACATAGCTAACCCAGCTAATGTTGATGCTATCAAAACTCCCGCTAGAAATAAGAAACCACAGCAGCGTAAGAATAATTTCCATAATAAAGGAAAAGCTGTAAGCCAACCTACTAAGCAGAAATCTTGTCAGCGATGTGTAGGTCCACCACACCAAAAGAAAGATTGTAAAGCGGCGCAAGTAGTTTGTCATAATTGCTCTCTAAAAGGTCATTATGCAAGAGTTTGCAAGAATTCTGAGCGAGTTGGGGAAGTCAGTGCAGATGATGTAGGCACCGATAAACCGCTTGAGAGTGTTTTCCTAGGTGAAATAAGTGGAGAGAGTGGTGAAAATTCAGAGCAATGGAGAGCGAATGTTGCAGTCAATGGGCATGTGTTTAAATTCAAACTAGATAGTGGTGCGGATGTGTGCGTCATTTCAGAAGATGATTTTTATAAGCTAAAGTATCCAATAACAGTCCAAAAGCCAGACAAGAAGTTATTTGGTCCATGCAAGACACCATTGAGATGCATAGGCAAATTTTCTGCAACCCTTGAAAGCAATGGGAAGTCATGTCAAGAAGACATTTATGTTGTTTCTGGATTAGAACCACCCCTCTTAGGAAGGCAGGCATGTCATAAACTTGGAACTATTTCAAGAATAGACTCTGTTGAGACCAAAGGGATGAATTTTTACCAAGAGAAATTTCCCAAGCTGTTTACTGGACTAGGTTGTATTGAGGGAGACTATGATATCAAAGTAGAAAAGAATGTTGAGCCTTATAACCTCACTACACCTGGACGTATTCCCATTCCATTACTTCCAAAAGTGAAGGCTGAGATCGAAAGAATGGAGAGTTTGGGAGTGATTGAGAAAGTAGACCAGCCAACCAAGTGGTGCTCCCCGATTGTAGTTGTTCCCAAAAAGGGTGGGTCCTCTGTGCGAATATGTGGGAACTTTGTTCAGTTAAACCAAGCTGTTGAAAGGGAATTTCACCCTATGCCAACCACTGATGAAACGCTCGCAAAGCTATAAGGCGCAAAGATTGTTACCAAACTGATGCAAATTCAGGATTTTGGCAGAGAAAGCTGAGTGAGAATTCCAAATTACTTACTACATTCATTAGTCCATGGGGCAGATTTTGTTATCGGAGGCTCCCTTTTGGAATTTCTTCCGCTCCTGAACATTTCCAGAAAGTGATGCTCAGAGTGTTAGATGGCCTACCAGGTCAAGTGTGTCAAGTTGATGACCACCAACATCCTAGTTTTTGGTGCTACCCAGAATGAGCACGATGAGAGATTGATGGCAGTCCTAAAGAGGCTAGAGAGCGCCAATATAACACTTAACCCAGAGAAGTGTGTGTTTTCCCAAGAGCGAGTCGAGTTCCTAGGCCATATTATTGGCAAGGAGGGGATACAGATAGATCCACGAAAGGTAGAAGCTATCAGAGAGTTGAAAGAGCCAGGTGACGTAGGCGAGTTGAGAAGATTTCTTGGTATGGTAAACCATCTAGGCAAATATGTTGTCAATCTCGCAGACAAAACCAAGCCACTGCGTGATTTGCTGAATAAAGATAGTGCATGGTTATGGGGAGAAGCCCATCAGGAAGCTTTCAGCGATATCAAGCATGCACTCAGCACAGCGCCAACCCTAGCGATATACGATCCTGCAAAGGAAACCAAAGTTTCAGCAGATGCATCCTCCAATGGACTAGGCGCGGTATTGACACAAGCAGATGAAGACGGAAACTGGAAGCCTGTAGCTTATATATCCCGAGCTATGACAGATACAGAACAGCGCTATGCTCAAGTAGAGAAGGAAGCATTAGCGACTACATGGGCTTGTGAAAGATTCTCAGATTACCTCATTGGTAAGACATTTCACGTAGAAACTGACCATAAACCGCTTGTTTCTCTTTTAGGGTCTAAGAACCTAAATGAGATGCCACCCAGGATTCAGCGCCTGCGAATGAGGCTATTGAGATTTAAGTATACCATCTCACATGTGCCAGGTAAGAAGCTTGTCGTTGCCGACACATTGTCGAGAGCACCTCTCGATACATCAGAGCACAAAGGCTTACAAGATGAAGAGATTGAACTTTATGTTGACAGTGTTTTGAGTGAACTCCCAGCTAGTGACAAAAGGCTGGATGAAATTCGAGAGCGTCAGAGGGAAGACGATATCTGTAGACAGCTTGCAGTTTACTGTAAGGAAGGATGGCCAGATAAGAGACATTTCCCTGGTGTGCTTAGAGCATACTGGATGGAAAGGGGGGAAATCACCTTAGTTCGTGGTCTTTTGATGAAGGGTCCCAGGCTTATTATCCCAGAAAGTATGAGGCTAGATATGCTTGACCGGATCCATGAAGGGCATCAGGGCATTAACAATTGCCGTGCTCGTGCTAGAGCATCTGTATGGTGGCCCGGAATCAGTAAGCAAATTGAAGACCTAGTACACGGTTGCAGACAGTGCGCCGAACACAGAAACCCAAGACCAGAACCCCTTATACCATCAGTAGTACCCGAAAGGCCATGGCAGATAATTGGGACAGACTTGTTCTATTTGAAAGGTCGTGCATACCTGATTGTCTTTGATTATTTCAGTAGAAACATGGAAGTATCATATTTTTCTAACTCACAGTCTTCTCCAGAAACCATCAGAGCACTGAAGTCCATATTTGCAAGACATGGGATTCCACAGATCATTCGTTCAGATGAAGGTCCTCAGTACAAGTCACATGAGTTTGAAAAGTTTGCAAAAGACTGGGGATTTGACTGGATTCCTAGTAGTCCAAGGTATGCCCAATCAAATGGTGCAGTAGAAAGGTCAGTGCAAACTGCAAAGAATTTGATGAGAAAAGAGAAAGATCCAGCAGTTGGGTTGCTTGCTTATCGTTCAACGCCACTACAGAATGGTTACAGTCCTGCAGAGCTACTATTCGGTAGGAAGATAAGGTCAAGAGTCCCAGTTGCTGAGAGACAGCTACAGCCACAATGGCCAGATTTGAGTGAGTTTAGAGACCAGGAAGAAGTTAGAAAGCAGCGTCAGAAAGAGCAGTTTGATGCTAGACACGGAGTGCAAGAACTACAAGAACTTCCAGTTGGAGCTACAGTGTGGGTGCGAGACTTGAAGGTTCCTGCAACTGTTACGGAAGCAGCAAACACACTCCGTTCTTACATAGTAACCACACCCAAAGGAACAGTGCGTAGAAGTAGGAAGCTTTTATGCGAGTTTAAACCTAAAGGTAGTGAGCAAGGCGAGGTCCCTGTAAATGTACGAGATCATGTGTTGCCAGAAGCAGAACCTCTGATGACATCGCCTAAAGTTACATCAGATAACCATGTCAAGGCAACGGCCCCGGAAGTTCCAGCATCAACGGTGGTTACCCAGAGTGGGCGTGTCGTCCAACCACCAAAACTCTTTATGTTTGAACATTGAAAGACTAAACATTTGTTTTGTTACATTATATCAGAATCAGGACATGAGACACTTTTTCAGAGATGTTGTTATTAGGATTAGGTAAACATCTCAAGAAAGGGAGATGTTGTGTGATTCGATAGTCACGTGACTTGTGACGTGACGACCACGTGGTAGGAGAGCAGACAGCGACCGTAGTTGTCAAGTTGCTATGTTTTGGATCAGTAAAACTATGAGCTCGATAGCTTGTTCTCTTTAGTTCTTTAAAACCAAGGACTTAACAGTAAGGTCCTGTAGATAATCCGTGTAACAGAGGTGGGATCTATATCAAACCATAACGCCAGAGTGTCTGTGTGAAGATATTTACGCAACCAGATCATAACCAGCAACACTTGATTTACAATATTGATGTTCAGCCTTCGTTGGCGCATACGGGGAAGCCCATCGAGCCGCAACCATTGTAAGGCAGGGAGGACATCGTTTGCCAGCCTCAGAAAGGACACTGGAGTCTCACCCGTGTTTCGCCAGAAGAGATACACTTGTGGGGAAATCATGGAAAACACATCTCTGCCATTAAAATCATAAAAAATTAAAATCGTAAAAATCTTCGAACAGCCGATGTTGTATAGGGAACTGTGCGGTGGTGCTTGAAAGGCCACAAACAAAGTTAACAGGGCGAGTACGTTTAGAAGAATTATTCGAATATCCTGTAAATCCATAGCTAAGCTGGTGCTACCTGGACACGCGTGAGTTCATTCAAGCATGAATGTGACATTCCCACGTGAACCAAATTCCCATGTGAACCACAAGCTCGCGCGAACACGAATTTGCATATCAGAGTTGGCAAACATCGAAAGTTGAGCACGAGGTTTATACAGTCGCATATTGACTATAGACCATTATTATGAGTTTTTCTGCAGCTAATACAGCAGGTTAGTGTGTAACAATTCAAAATCCGACCCTGCATTTTTGTTAATTTTTTCGGTTCTTTCATTTTGAAGGTCCTTCCAAACGAAGTGCTGGGATAGGCGAGAAGGAAAGGGACTTGGTTGTGGAGTGCTACAACGAGTGTAACAGTAAAGAATGGAATGAGGTTGTGTCTTTGGCAAAACAGCGCATCGGAGAGGCGGCTAAGACGATGCCCCAACACGTGGTCAATCTTTATATGACCCAGTCGCCAGAGATCCTAGCGCGAAGAATGCAAAGGGTGATAAAGCAAGCGATGGAAAAACAGAAATCCAGGGAAACCCCAGAATCCGGAGAGATGGAGATTGGAGAGGCCACCGCGTACGAGAAACGATACTGCCGCAAATTGCCACCCGAGAATAGAAAGGCCGAAGCCCTGAGGGCGAAAGTGAAAAGGCATTTCGTAGACTCGTCAGGGAGCGAAGACGAAGAGGGTGTTGACTCGCCGTCCAAGAAACGGCTGTCTGATACAGCAAAGGATGCCCATACCGCGCACACGGAAATGTGTAAAAAGGCAAACAATACAAACCATGGACAATGTAAATGCACTTCTGCAGAAAGTTGACGCTTATGTCACCACCAAGAAAGTGTGATGTATTTGTGATATATTTGACTACGTTATAGCGGATTGCTATCATTCATTTTGTACTGCTCAGTTGTTCTTAGCGTGAGACGCGTTGTGACGTGACGTCTATGCAGGTAATCTAAATAAAATTGAATCGAGAGAAATATTGTTTCAGTTGTCTTCAACTACTTTTTCGCGGGGACTTGGAAAAACCTGAACACTTTGATTTTAAATTTTCGCGCCACGCGCAATTTCGGATGAAACCAACTATGACTGCATGGCAAAATATATTTATTTCACGCTAGGTCGCACTACTGATCTCAAACGCAATTTCTAACCATGTTCGTCAAGAAATCTAACCTGACAAGTAAACAAAACATAATTGCACATTAAGAAACTCTCATTCTTCAAAACAAGTTCTGATGCCTTTTTTTCGAATCCAACTATAATATCATGCTCAGCTCATTAGAATAGTACCCGAACTTATTAGCATGAAAATCTGCGCTATACGAATTCGTTCTAATAGAAGAGAAATGGAAGAGTCAATTGGAGACGACTATCTTAAAAGCACCGCCTCCAGTGGACATAACAAACGATAGGTTCTACGTGTACTGAAATTTCTCAGTGGAAGAAATCCTTGTAAAACACAATAGTTTATATAATAAACCCCAAAGAGAATTAACGCACGCGGGATGCTTGGAACACTGCACAAGGTTCGGTTTATCTCTCGGTATTCCAAGTGCGTTTACTGGATTATAATCCAAATGAAATATTTGTTTTATTGCTTGTGAGCATTACTCTTTCGCAATAAGAGCGCACGTTGCAACAGTGTTATTTTATGAATGTAAAGAAATATATTTCATTGTGTTTAAATCTGCAAACCTTCAGAGTGTTTCATCTCATCTTTCCATTAAATCAAAACATCATTTTGACGCGTTATTACAAATCCTGTTGATTGGTTATTACAAATCCGGTTAGCTGTGCTATTACAAATCCTGTTGAAATTTTTATTACAAATACGGTTGAAAAAGGAGGCCTGAAAGGTTGAGGTTCTGCAGGATGCCGGTTTGAGAGTAAGGGACGGATTCAGATTACGTGAGCGACCATGCGTTACAACCTTTGCACTTGCTATAAGCATAAAGATAGTACCCTTTTAGTTAGTGGGATTGCTAAAATACAATACTTGCTAGCAAAATATGCAGACAATAAAATACTTGTAATAAGGCAGTCTTGTTAACTGACGTTTCCGGAGCCATAGCATTGATGGCCGAACTTTGATTCTCCTAATCCTTAGATAGTCCACAGGCAGCGCGGATAACTGAGCTATACAAAGAACTTACTCGCACCTCTTCGCAAACAATCTTGTTCGAGAAAACACAAAGCTTACCCGGTTTGGACTGTTTCAAAACGCTTTCTGACTTGCTGAATTCGCTAAATTCCGATCCAACCCTGGCGCTTAATAAATGCCCTTAGTTCTGGGCCCAAATGTTCATGTTTGTTGAAAGCATTTATTATATGGCAACGATAGTACGCGCGCTCTGATTGGCTAACGAGCGGGCGTAACTCTCCGTAATGCCCACGGGCACTATGGAAATTCTTAATGCCCGCTCGCAGTTCACGGCTAACAAAACTCATCTCTTGAAATAACACAAATTCAAAAAGATTTTCAGCGAAATTCACAACAAGGAATACTTGACACAGTATAACACATTTCTAACTTGAGACAAGAGGAAAATAAAGGCCTGAATATCAGAAATGACCTGTTTACAAAAGCAAAGCAGAGCCAAAAAAGTTACCTAAGAAATTCGAGTCTATCCGGAGAAAATGAGAACTTAATTCAAAATAGCAGCAAAAGGTAAAAGCTACATGTAAAGTCAAAATTTATTGGGAATTCAATAAACTTGAGAGCTAAAAATAATAACAGAAAGCGAGTTCAAACTTTGTGCTTACCGATACTGATAGTGAAGTCGTTGATTTATTTTCTCTCCATCTTCTCGAGTTACTTAAATTCATTCTTACTTCACGTTTGCTTTTGCGCAAAAGGCGGCTAAGATAACCATCGCAATTTTCTGGAGGATAGCTTGTGAGATATCTTCTTCAGGTTTAACTCTTCTTCCGTATTTATGAAAGGCCTTTTCCTAGTGCAAAAGAAGCAATGTTTCCCCAATGGTGCTAAAAAAAAGTTGAGCTGACGTCGAAGACTTGCTTCCCGGTTGCTTGCCGTTTGAACCTTCTGTAACTCCCTCAAAAGTTTCTCACAAATGACTAAACAACATTATAAAATATCTGCAAAAGATAGGATTCCGAAGTATTTGACATCCATAAGAGATTGATTACTCTAGAGCAAGTCTGGCGTGGTTTGCACACACGGGTTTGTTCTATCAATTTGACTCGGCGATATGAACAACTCTGAATGAACTCGAGCGCGACGCGGGTGCGTGTCTGAGTTATTTCGGCGGGAAAATGAACGAGGCGACTTCCGGTTCGTAAAACGTTTGTAGAAAAAGTGCCATATAATAAACAACTTACTAACCTCGACCGTTCGGGCATTACGTGAAATATCAAACCTCGGTTTTGGCGTATCAACCTCGCTATCGCTCGGTCGATACGCCAAACCTCAGTTTGATATTTCACGTAATGCCCTCACTCTCGGTTAGTAAGTAGTTATTATTATATGGCAACGATAGTACGCGCGCTCTGATTGGCTGTTTCGAGGTCAAGAAAATCCCGGCATGACCTCTCAGAAATCCCGTAATGACCTCGCAGTTCATGACTCGCAAAAATTCGAATCTCCTTCAAATAAAAGTAAAAAAAAAGATTTTCAGCGAAATTCACAACAAAGTATACTTGACACAGTATTTGTCTCTTGTAATACAAATCTTAAACATGTGACAAGAGGAAAATGAAGGCCTGAATATCAGAAATGACCTGTTTACAAAAGGCAAAGCAGAGCCAAAAGTTACTCTAAGCTATGAATGTCGGGTCTATCCGGAGAAAATGAAAACTACAGGGAGCCTAATAGCAGCAAAAGGTAAAAGCTACATATAAAGTCAAAATGTATTAAGAATTCAAGAAACTTGGAAGCTAAAAATAATAACGGAAAGCGAGTTCAAACTTTGTGCTTACCGATAACTGATGCCGTTGATCTCTTTCTCCATCTCGTTGAGTAGAATTCATTTTTACTTGACATCCGCTTTTGTACAAAATCCATTCCTCAATATACAGTCGGCTAACCATTGCAATTTTCTGTTGTTATCAATGCTGTTGAATCCAGTTCTGGCTCCCTGTAGCTCGCTTAGTGTAGATCTGAAAATGCGTTTTCGAAGAACACGTTTTGCAGCTTTCCAGCTTTTGCGAAACTAAAGGTGTTTTCTTGAAAGCGTTACAAGCTCAAGTTTAACTGGTTTAAGTTTGAAATTGTCCAAGTGAACCATGTTCGCAAAAAATATCTGTAAAAGAATTGATTCCGAAGTATTTTGACATCCATACTAGTAAGAGATTGATCACTTTTGAGTAAAAATGTGGCATGGTTTTCAAACACGGGTTTCTTGTCGAGCGAGTCGACGCGGGCGCGTTTTTTGAGTTACTTCGGCGGGAAAATGAACGAGGCGACTTCCGGTTCGTAAAAAGTTTGAGAAAAGTGCCATATAATAAACAACTTACTAACCTCTGCCGTTCGGTCATTACGGGAAATATCAAACCTCAGCTTACCAAAGCTTCGGTTTGATATTTCCCGTAATGACCTCACCATCGGTTAGTAAGTAGTAATTATCGCATATGTCCATTCAGACCTGAAAATATGCTTGATAATTCTAGCGGAAACGGGATCGATCTTTGAGTACGGGACGATACTAGAAGGATAGACAAGCAAAACTTTGCAACGAAAGCCGCTTTCAGTTAACACTACCTCGTCGATGTTTTGCTTTGATTTCAACTGAACATCTTGTGCAAGGTCGAAAGCTTTTCTGTTCCCCTTTGCTGTGATGGAATAAGCCTTAGCGCTTTTCGGGTCACACTTCGATTCACGGGAGGCGAAGGCAATGGAGGTGTTATAGCTGCTGTTTTCCAATTCTTCGGCAGGAGGTTTCTCGGAGACTAGCTTCCCTGATACCCTGGAATAAAACTCGGAGTGAATTGATCTTCCTTCCTTTAGTACTTGATTGGGAAACGGAACTCCCAATCGTCAATACGCTTTTGGCTACAACAAACTGCCAAAATTCCTCGCGTTTCGAGGTGCTTAAAATGCTCTTTTTCGCGGAAACTGGGCCGTAGGTGGTTTGTAAGTTGTCGCAGACTCTACAGATAATGTTTGAGGGTTTTCCTGCTTTTCTTCCACTGTAAGAGTTCCTTGCTTCCGACATGAGTGAAATCTAGCGCACGCGAGTTCACACTATAACAATAAACAGCGCGAAACTGCACAATAGGCTCAACGTGATTTGATAATCTTTGACAGCTGTCAAACATTGGGCATCATGAAGTAGGCGAGACGGTTGGGCCGGCGTGCTGTCTACAAGCGCTCCCTTCTCCCTCCCCATTCCCTCGCGTTCGCGTACTCGGCGCCCCTCTCCTTTCCCTTTTGCGCTTACTACGCAAGCAACTGTTTCTAGCTTAACTAGTTATCAGATTTATGTTTCTTTTTGCGGAAAAGAAAGTGTCGGATTAAAGCACCATTTTTGAAACCAAGGCTGTTTTGCTATACAAAGTGCTTTCCAAAATTTTGCGGCTTGGCTTTTCAAGTTACGAATATATAACTCACCAGTACTTTAGACAAAGGAAATATCGAATTTCCTGACAAAAGTCAGCTCATGGAGCTATTTCCTAAAGAAAGTATTCTTGGTTTTCACATGACGTCACCAAAATATGAACTTCCGTAGAATTGATTTTACTATGTTTCAACTACAATAGCGTTACTAAAACCCTCTTGGGAGTATTTATTCCAAATATTATATCGTTTCACTACTTAACCACAAAAAAATCGCCGAATGTAATTCTTGTCACGCAACACCCCGTCACGAAGTGTCGAAAAAATACTCAAATTTCTTCCAGATGACCGAAAGGCTACTTATTGGAGAGCATGTCAAGAAGTTCATTTTGAGAGTTCAGTGGAATTAACGTGATGTACGGTAAGTAACATCGCTTGTTTTCTCTCGAAAGACCGCTAAATTTGTGCTGAAATTGTGTTCAGTTTGGCGACTGTCGCGGCCTCCAATTCAAACTACCCGAAAAACTCTTTCGATATTTATAAATAAAGGGTATTACTCTTCACCGTTATATAATTATTTATCTAGTTTTCCATGTAACCTTTTCGAAATAGCTCATCGAACTTGGGCATTGTGAAACAAGGGGAAAAATGTAAAACATTAAAATATCTGTAAAATATTCTTTATTTGTCTTACGATAATACAAAACAACTCCAGATGTTCGAAATTATGTCTGCTTTTGGGTTCTGAAATTTGTTTGCCGCCACGAGCTGGAAATTTAGGTATTTTTAGTCTTTTTGTGGGAACGGTAAAATCACGCTCTAAAACCGGAAGTTGGGCAAATTTTCGATGTTCGTGCAATTTGACCAAAATAAAAATCCGATGGATCTAAAACTTATATAGTTCGAGGCTGTGACCAAAACCCTTTTGATGAGCCAATTTTGAGAGATTTAAAAAAAAAATTATTTTGCAACCTTCAGGTGATCATTAGTGCAAACCTCTCTTAAAGGCCCATCACCAACCGGGAGCCTTTGCGCCCCTTTTTCTTTTGTTTTCAAATTGATCCATTGTTTTTCGGGTGCTCGGATTGGCTAAGAGCCCACAAAGGCTCTCGGTTGGTGATGGGCCTTTAACAGTAGATGTTATTCCCATTATTAATATTAAGTAGGCGAGACGGTTGGGCCGACTTGCTGTCTGCAGGGGTTCCCTTCCATTCTCTCTCCCCGTTTCCTCTGGTCCGCGTCCTCTGCGCCCCTCTCCCTTTCTATTTTGCGCGTGTACGCAAGCTACTGTTTCTAGCTTAACCTAGTAATGAAATTTATGTTTCTGTTCTGTGGAGAAGGTTTTTCGATGCAGCGTACGAAAGTGTCGAATTAAGGCGCAATTTTTTAAACCAAGGCTGTTTTGCTATACAAAGTGTTTTCCAAATTTGCGGCTTGGCTTTTCAAGTTACAAATATATAACTCACCAGATCTTTAGACAAAGGAAATTTATTTATTTATTCAGCTTCGCCCGAGGGCCGGGAAATCCTCACAGAGCGAGGCTCCAATTACGAGGTTCCCTTGTCAGTGTAGTGGTTAGTAAGTTGTAAGCCCTGCCCTGAGGATGGGCAACTTCCGACGTCCTCGTGGTTCTTTAACGTCCCTCTGGTTCCGGTTAGTGTAGTGCGTGTGAGAGACGGGACCTACGGTTTAACGTCCTTATCCGAGAAGACGCGAAGGTCTAACCATTTGCAGATGTTAGAGCAAAGGCAGCACCTTCTCCTCAATTATTAGAAAAAGACCCTGAGTGTTGGCCCGGCCGGGGTTTGAACTCCCAACCTCCCGCACATAAGCCCGTCGCTCTACCACTGCGCTAACCGGTCGTCGGTCTTTAACCGCCTCGATGTCGACTTCCTGACAAAAGTCAGCTCATGGAGCTATTTTCTCCGTCGGATCTCAACCGTAACAGCACTTCTGAGGTCTTCTACGTTATACAGTTCCACTAATTCGTCATCTTGGCTTAATATCTTCTTGAGGGTTTCATTCTGATCATACTTCCCCTGCTCTCCTTCTTTATTGCTTTCTAAACTCCTTGATCTCAATGGGACCAACGTCTTCGATCACTACTTCTAGTTTCACTCGTGGACAGAACTCGTTAATCTTGATTTCATCTTCTTTCTGAGGATTATAAGACAGATCTTGGTTCTTCTAGTGATATCGGGATTATTCTCCATCCTGTTCGGGATTCATAAGGAATAGTTTGCCAGAAGTGTTGCGTAATCAAAACAAAGAAAATTCAAACAAAATTTACAAGTGTCGCTTACTAATTTACTCAAATCTGAAGATGACTATATTGGTGTTTCTGAAGTAATTACGAGATTTCCTAAATCCTCTTTTCTGCCTTAAGTTCATTTTAACAAATGCTATTAATTGATTATAATTCATTATTTGTATTTCGTTACTTAACTGCTATCTCTTTGCTAGCCTCCTCCGCATGCATCTCTTTCGAAGGAAGAGAGAGAGAGAGAGAGAAGAGAAAGGATTCGGTCGGTCGGGCTTCCTGTGTTACGAGCAAAAAAAATCGATCTCTCTCGAAGGAAGAGAGAGAGAGAAGAGAAAAGATT
Source organism: Scolanthus callimorphus (assembly GCA_033964015.1). Lineage (NCBI taxonomy): Eukaryota > Metazoa > Cnidaria > Anthozoa > Actiniaria > Edwardsiidae > Scolanthus > Scolanthus callimorphus. Next base: position 23,594,000 of record CM066913.1, read on the forward strand.
CGGTCGGTCGGGCTTCCTGTGTTACGAGCAAAAAAAAATCGAGGAGGGGGAGGGGGAGAGGAAGGAAAGGGAAGAAGAGAAGAGAGATGCCTGCCATATATTGACACCATTGTACCCATCTGCGCATCTCGCACTGCGCATAGCATTTTCTCTCCTCTAGGGGAGGGTGTTTGACAAATTCGCAAAGTTAAAAAGAACCAAGGGATAGTGAGGAGAAAACGCGACCAAATGTTTGCTTTGCAAAAATGGAGGACGAAGAGCTACTACAGTTGGTAGCGAAACTTTCGAATTTACCTGCGTTTGACGAGGAAAACTGCCGAGATTTGGAAATCTCTTGTCCCGGAGATTTCACGGTATCTTTGAAAGCAAGTTCTTGCTTCGAAGCAGCGTTAAAAACAGGGTTTTTCTTGCTAGAGCTTGGCTCGTTGGGAGAAAGAAAGTACGTGAGGGTCAACGACAAGAATTATACGAATGTGTCTGAAATATACTCTGTCGAACAAGTCGATGATGACGTGGTAGTTGAACTCGAACGAAGAGTTTTCGTATATGATCCAGCAGTTCAGCCGATAAATGATCTCATGGAAACAGAAGAGACTGATCGAGGGGCCTCGCTTGATAACACGAATCTCGTCGACGAGGCGTTACGAAAATACTTTGGCTTCGAGGCATTTCGTCCTCTACAAAGAGAGACAGTGGAAGCGACAATGAGCGGGGGGAATGTCCTGACAGTTGTCGGCACTGGCGGTGGAAAAACTCTAATGTTTTTGCTTCCATCTGTACTGTCGTCGAAGCCAACTGTTGTGGTTTCCCCGATCAAATCTTTGATCGACGACACGGCACTTCGTTGTGCCGAGCTAGGAATATCTGTGTGTTCCTTCACTGGAGACATTTTCGAAGATACCAGGAACAGACATCTTGAAACTTTACACAATTTCAAGATTATACTATCTACACCAGAGATGCTACAAGCAGGAACCCGACTGAGGGATGCACTCGATGCTGCGGGATTAAACGAATCGTCTTTGATGAAGCACACACAATTGTGAGTTGGGGAAAGACATTTCGCCCCATATATCAAGACGTGTGCCTTGGCTTGGCGAAATACCGATGCCCTAAACTTCTGCTAAGCGCTACCATAACAGCTAGGCTTCAGGATAACTTAACTACCATTTTTGTCAACCTTACTGTGTTTAGGAACACTGTTTACCGCGAAAATTTGGTGCTAGAAGTTGTGGAACGGTCTTCCAAATATATCGAAGAGATAGTGGAATATGTAAGAAATAAGAATGGGCAAGGGGAATGTGGAATCATCTACTGTGTGCTGCCCCGTGAAGTTACTACCCTACACAGTGAACTTATAAAAAAAGGAGTTGCGGCAGTGAAATACCACGGACAGCTGTCTGAGGAGTTAAAACAGGCCAGTTACAGCAAATGGATAAATGGAGAAGTACTCTGTATTGAAGCAAATGCCTCATTTGGAATGAACAAACCAAATGTTCGATATGTTCTCCATGCCAAGTTGCCAACTTGTACTGAAGAGTACTCCCAACAGTGTGGGAGAGCCGGGCGTGATGGAAAGCAAGCAACATGCAGACTCTACCATTCAAGCTCAGACAAGACAAATCTCTACAAGTTGTTTCATTCTCAGGGAGAAGAGAACTTGAGTATGCAATGTGAGGATTTAAATGACTTGATTGTAATCGTAGAAGATCCTATTAAATGTAAGTAGTATAGTAGGTATGGAATTAGGTTTTTTTTGTGGTGGAATACTAATTTTGTGGTGGAGGTCAAACTACTAATTTTGTGGTCACGTCAGAGCCACGTCAGGAATGTTGTGGTGGAGGTCAAAGGTCACGTCAGAGTCACGTCGGGAATGTTGAGGCGGAGGTCAGGAATCTGAAGAATATAGGGTATCAGGTTACCTCAAGAGTGGATTAACAAGAGTTAGAATCTTTCCCTACTGTATTTGTCCACATCACAGTCAGAGAAGTGTCTTTTTTTAGATTTGAGTATTTGAATGCTCAGGCTCGAATGCTCGTATACCCAATACACAACAAAATAGAGAATATCCTACCTTATCTTTGCGATTTTAACGGTTTTTTCCATTGATCTGCGATTTAATTTTAGGCTGGATCTCACAACTGGTCGCGTGGCGAGAAAGTGGGAACCCTGTGGATGACGAATTTTCGCGGGCATCCTAGTTCTAAAAATAGACACTTTTCTGACTGTGATTCGGGCGTACATAGTAAATATGGAAACTCTTGGTAATCCACTCTTGGTTACCCTGTAGTATGGGGTACCCTCCCCCTCCCTTTTTTTTTCAAACAAGGGGTACCCCCCTCCCCCTCTTTTTTTTTCAAGTAAGGGAGATACCCTCCCCCCTACCTAGAGTTATGTGGCGCTAGGGGTATCAGGTTACCTATAGTTATGTAGATATACGCCACTGGGGTATCAGGTTATCTCCGGATTAGTAATGACGTCATAGGCTATTTTAGTGACAAAAAGCACACGACTAGTTGAATATATATATATATATTTGATCTTGATAACATTTTTAACTGACGAAGGTCGAAGACCGAAACGTTTTTTAAATATAATCACTTTTTAACATGGATCTGTGAGAAGTTGTGGTTTTCTTCATCATTTTACTCTTCATATTCATAACAAGAAAACTGCTCTGTATCCATTTGGATCCTTCTACAGGAAGCTCATCGTGTGGCTGTTCGCTTTCATTTATTACACTGATCTATATATATATATATATTATCCATTACATTATCCATTATCCATTACATTGTCCCTATTACATAAGATTCTATTACATAACATACTACCACTAGCGGTAATGAAATAAACGCTTTATTCCGATTTATACATTGCTTACAAGTCTGGTAGAGTTTTCCTATTAACTACTAATTTTATCTTATTTTATATGGAGAAGAACGGTGAGAACGCAACCGATAGCGTCTCAGCGTGGATTTTAGATACGGTCCCTCTTTATTGGCATCGTCATCCAAATAATTCTTTAAGATATTTTGTAATTTTGGCTTCTTTGGGGTTATAGCCTTTGAAGGTGGCGGTGTCAAGGTCGGTTCTGGAACGGTCGGTGTAGGCGGAATAAACGATGTCTTGGGAGATTCTACCACCTTTGCCAAATAGGGTAAAGTGGCTGGCTCGGGTGATGATAACGGGATACTTGGGGGAGTAGTGTAGGTAGGTGTTGTTACTGGAGGTTCTACAACCACTGGAGGGTTGTGACTTGCTTGGTGCTTCATTCGTAACAATTCGTTTTGAAGCTGCGTGTATCGTATGACCTTTTCACCCTCACTCATAGTTTGACTGTGAATGATGTCGTCCATTTTGTCATGTAATTCTCTCATTCGCCGCTTCTCTGGAGAAATATCCATATTTTGATAACTAAGAAATTTTAGGAGCTCTTTCCCAACGGCGTCATCCTTTTTCTCAATGGCTGTCACTTCCCCAGGAAGGACATTGGTGCGTAGTCTGCAGCTGTCGTTGGTTGCTGGTTTTAAGTCAACAAACAGGTAGCCAAAAGGTTTCCTGACGGCTTCTTCATACTTGTCAAGAAAGTAATGGGTGTTGCGTGGGTACATTTGTTTTGCCAACGTCATCACTTGCAACTGGTCTCTTGGGTTCTTGAATAGGACCAAGTAGTGGCTGTTTAAGGATATGTTTCGATTGACTTTACCTTGGTGAAATAGGTTTTGTAGGATATAAATCACTGAGAGATTTCTGTGATGGGATCCCTTTGTGAATAAGTTTGCAATCCTGTTGTCATTCCCGGTTTCAATCATCTGATTGTCAATGACAAAGAGGTTTCGTATATGCAAGTCAAAGTACGAGTCTTGCTCAATGTCATTTGGAATTCCTTATACGAATTCTATTTGTGGCATAGACATGGCTAAAGCGCTGAAGGCGGGTTGCCACTGAGCATAGCACCAGACTATGCGTTGGGGTGGGGGTAAGATTGTTTTTTGTGCCTGCTCTAGTAGTTTCTGTACCCAAACGGTTTTTCCACTTCCAGTCATTCCTGCGACCATACAGGTAAAATGATGCTGGAGTTGAAAGGGACCACATGCTTCGTGAACACCAAAACTGAAAGGTGTGGAAAGCTCTGGCTTGCTTGTTTCACCTGTAAAAATGTTTGGATGATATTTCTTTTTGTTACTCTCCATATCATAATGACCTGAAAATCCTGTTCCACACTCTGGACAAACAGCTTTCTTTACCATGATGTTCACACTTCAACCGTTTGCAGGTAAATGGTAACGATTCGGGAAACACTTCTATTTATACTTTCTATTGCAGGCGTCTTGCGAGCGTTGTAGCGGGCGTTGTAGCGGACGTTGTAGCGGGCGTTGTAGCGGGCGTCTTGCGGGCGCTACAAACTATATAAATAGTAGCTCCATTGACACTGCGTTTCATTTGTTACCATGTCTCGGGTAGTGAAGAACAACCTTGGCTTTCTCCAAGCCTTGTGTAGTTGCCCGCCACATCAGCGTCAATACCTTCTCGACACAGCCACCCCAGAACAAGTTCATGCTCTAACTCAGGTTGCCCATAATATCGGAAAGGGTTACATTCCATTAAGTGACAATGAGTTTAGTAACGTAAGACGACACGGGGAGGACCTAGGCGCCTTGGTTCCACCACTTTCAAAGAAAAAAAGCAAATCTTGTCACAAAAAGGGGGTGGGTTTGTCAAAGACCTACTCGTCCCTGTTTTAGCATTGCTGCTCTGAGGGTATAAATACAAATCACGTTTGAAGATTAATTCATTTGCGGCTGGCTTTTACCATGAAACGTTCACTGGACTCAGATAGCGATATGTCTAGCGATGACGAGGATGAGTACGAGGAGACAAAAGATGAACGTCGAATCAAAGACGTGTTGAGTCAGATTTCAAATGCTGTTCCCTATCAAGGTGCCCGAGACCTTCTGCACAGTATAGCCACCTCTAAAGATATTTTGTTTTCGTCGCCTAACGGGGAAATGATTCGTCGTAAACGCAGAATGCCAAACACAGTTATTGCTGATCTGGTAGAGTTCGTATTACTACCTTTCAACGAAGATATTTCACCTCCATAAGTCTTTTCTCGAGGGACTGGCAGAATTAGGAGTCGATAAAAGATTGATCCGTGATAAAGCAGCTTTGAACGATGTAGTTAATTATGAAAGCAGAGAGACACAAACTGACCAATCTAGCGACGATGACGAAGAAGAGCGATCCAGTGATGAGGAAGCTGAGCAATCCAGTGACGAAAAAAAGAGTCAAGAGGGAGAATAGAAAGTCGATGGTTAATGCAGTCATTGTGAAGGGGACAATTCTTATCGCATCGATATTGCTGGGTGTGGAAAGTGCTTGTGGCAAGAAAAAAATGTACGGACGTTACGAGAAAGACAAACTCTACCAATGCCCGGTGTGCCAAAAGCAATCCCCCATGGGAAAAGCTTGGAAAGGGTCTTTTCTGCGGTGTTATGATTGCATGGCGGGATCGTATTACAACAAGAAAAAAGATGAGTGGAAACCTCTACCCCAAGTCAAGAATACTAGTGAACAGACTTTAGACTTGTAACCAATTTATTAATCGTAATAAAGCGTTTTACACTATAAACACATGTCCCTGCTTTTTCTGACTTGATAGTGGCTCGTGGTGTTAACCCAATTTTGGGTTACTTTTCTTTGGAGATTTCTCCACCTTGCGTTTTTCTTTGTTAACCAGCAGTTTCATACGGTAAAACATCTTGAGCCATCCATCGATATCATGTTTTTTCCTCAACAAACTAATCTGGTCAAGTTTTGCACACATTCTCTCATACTGTATGCAAGGATTTGGTGGACCACCCCAATGCGTGTAGTCATAGCACCTCATGCTTGCGTTTAGTTCCTTTAAATTATCCGCCAGACTGTCAACCAAACCTTTGAGGGCAGTAAGTACAGGTAGCGTTTGTGTCACGCGTTGAAAATCAAACTCTGTGAGCCTTGGTGGGTGCACTCCAACCTCCACAAATTCAAACCCGTTGGTACTGGGTTCGTTCCTTTTTCTTTTATACGTTGACCAAACAGTCCACCGTCGTTAGTCATGCCAAAACAACCTGAAATTTGCAGGTAAAGCACCAAACGTGGACGGGGGTAGAAGTAGCGCCTTGGAGGGATTTTCGCTCCACGAATCAGAAGAGGGCAACGTGAACCACTGAGGCAATTTCCTCTTTTTTGTTGGGGGCTTATTTCCCTTGTCTTCTGATGGGTCCATTCGCAACGCTGAGTCAAGATCTTTCCCATCACTTTTGATCGCAATTTTGTCTTCACTGCTTGTTTCGTTCTGCACCGCGTTCTTCATCTCGTCAACCTTTTCTTGAGCCTTGATCTGACTGACTGGATGGTAAGGAATGACTCGAGTGGAGGGACGCCTGCCTTTATAGCGATAGGTAACCTGATAACCCCAGTATGCCATTTGCTGGCGTAGAAAGTGCTAGTGTAGATCCACATAACTATAGGTAACCTGATACCCCTAGCGCCACATAACTCTAGGTAGGGGGGAGGGGGGAGGGTATCTCCCTTACTTGAAAAAAAAAGAAAGGGAGGGGGAAGGTACCCCCATACTACAGGTTACCTGACACCCCCAGTGGCGTATATCCACATAACTATAGGTAACCTGATACCCCTAGCGCCACATAACTCTAGGTAGGGGGGACGGGGGAGGGTATCTCCATTACTTGAAAAAAAGAAAGGGAGGGGGAAGGTACCCCCATACTACAGGTAACCTGATACCCCCAGTGGCGTATATCCACATAACTATAGGTAACCTGATACCCCTAGCGCCACATAACTCTAGGTAGGGGGGACGGGGGAGGGTATCTCGCTTACTTGAAAAAAGGAGGGGGAGGAGGGTACCCCTTGTTTGAAAAAAAAGGGAGGGGGAGGGTACCCCATACTACAGGTATACCTGATACCCCCAGTGGCGTATATCCACATAACTATAGGTAACCTGATACCCCTAGCGCCACATAACTCTAGGTAGGGGGGAGGGGATAGAGGATCTCCCTTACTTGAAAAAAAAGAGGGGGAGGGGGTACCCCTTGTTTGAAAAAAGGAAGGGAGGGGGAGGGTACCCCATACTACAGGTAACCTGATACCCTATATTCTTCAGATTCCTGACCTCCGCCTCAACATTCCTGACGTGACCTTTGACCTCCACCACAACATTCCTGACGTGGCTCTGACGTGACCTTTGAACTCCACCACAAAATTAGTATTCCACCACAAAAACAGCGCTAATTCCATACCTACTATACTACTAATGTATGCACCAGTTATTAATGGCCCACTTTGGAGAACAACGGGAAAGTTTTATGTGTGTGTCAAGCTGCAACAACTGCATTCAGAGAGGAAAGTTCCAAACCACTGATGGAACCACAGATGCCCTTAAAGTGGTACAAGCCATTGTGGAACTATGTGGTCAGCACATAACTGTCAACACCTTGAAACTTTTTCTGGTTGGAAGTAGCCAGAAAAGTGTTGCTAACTTGAGCAACTTAAAATATTTTGGAGCTTCTTTCATTTTGGAACTTCTTTCAAAGTTTTTGAATTCATTGATTGCTAAGAAAGTTCTGTCTGAGAAAATAGAAAGTACAGGTACAAGAAGTAACATTAGAGTAGGGATAGTTTTTGGTGAAATGGCAAATAGGATAATCACCAATGAGCTTTCAGTTTTACGATATGAGAAGACCTAAGTAATTGTTATTTTAATTTAAAAAGCACTATTGTCAACCAGTATGCTATGCTATGCTCCAAAATGCTTAGAAAATCAACTAAAATTCCATATCTATGTCTGAGGCGGTTACTATTTTCTCACTTGGATTGACAGTTAGAATAGGCTTTTGCACATGACCTTGTCCACATTAAAATGAGTAAAAAGCCAGAGTTTCATTTCTATATTTCATATTTCTGCTCTCCAGCCATATTTTATTTTTGATTTCATTCTTTGCTTTCATTGTAGCTTGCTGAAATTTGGGATTTTTACTCAAATCACTGTGCTCTTTTCATCTGAGCTTCATTTGGCCAAATCTGCTCATTTAAAGGGGGAACAGGTCACATGACCTCTAACTGCAAGAGGCCTATTTAGATCAGTCGTCCTTTGCACTTCAAACCTACTGTATTGCCCTTTTGGGTGACAACGTTTTCCAGAACTGGTATATGAATGTGGAGGAAATACCAGAGTTATATTAAAAAAAATAGATTTCACAAGGAAAGGCAAGCATAGTCATGTCTTTTCGAAGTGAAATATATCAAATTTTTAACACATGATATATCCTGGTATTTTATCAACAGTTATATGATAAAAATTACTGTTATAACAATTATGACTAAATAAACTGATAACATATAATATGCAATTGTGAAATAAAAAAGGCTTGAATACTAAACTTGCAAAAATGATTGTTTTATTTGAAACTCATTAAAGTGCAGATAAAATAACCACCATCTTTTATACTGGATATACTCCCTCAAAATTAAATGGGAAAATTTGATAGGTAATGTTAGCTGGCAATCAAGCCCAAACATTTTGTTTGGTTACTGCCATAGATGGTGCTTACAAAAACTAATACAAGAGCCAACATTTCACCAAGTTTTTACCTCACTATGAATCAAAATTAACATCACCATTAAACATGCTATAAGCTGTTCACACCATTTAGATCATCTCATTTGGAAATTTTCTCTCCAAGAAAGATGGAAAATCAGATTTCGCTTTCTCATCTCCCTTCTTGTATGCATCTATGTACTGTTCTTGTACTTTTTCATCAGGTTTGATTTTCTTGTCACCCCAGGCATACTTCTTCACAGTTGTCCTGCCTTTGTTCTCAAACCATTCCTCTTTTATAGCAAATTGCGCCACCTTGAGTTGGTCATACAAAGAGCTTGGCTTCTTGTGTTTACTAGTTCCATGCATATCAAACGCCTCCTTGCTCCTGTACATTTTCCTATTTGATTCTAGTAGGTTTGTGTTGCATGACATCATCATCAACCATAGAAAAAGACGACTGCGCAGATGCAAACTGTTTGATTGGTTTGACCAGATAGCCCTCTACCCATTCATCCCCTGCCAACTGCCTCCCTAGTTTTCCATCGAGATTGACTGTTCTGTTTTGTTGATATAGTTTCCTATACGCCAATGGCCATTTTGTTGTTGCATTTACTACTTGAGTGAATGCCTCGTCCCTGTAATTGGTCTTCTTAACTTGTGCAAAAAGTGCAGGGCACAGCATCCATACCCCTTCTATGGCGATACCATTTCCATAACGTACAGACTCTTTATACCATCTAGTGATTGGCATAAGATTATTCACAATATCCGAATGGTATTCGAACTGTTTGTCAGCCTTACAACTGTCCAACCACATTTTGTACCTTTTAAGAAGGATCTCATTGTGGGTACCTGTTTTTCAAGACATTCTGCCAGTTCTACAGGAGATGGAAAGTGTTCAGATGCTTGAAAAGTCTTTATCATAGCTAGCAAGAGACCGTCATCATAATCTAACAATGCTTCTTCACTGTTTTTGTAGTTTTCGTATAGACTATCAATTCCAAAAAAAAATATGGGCGGACGGTACTACCTTTTTTGCCCCCCACCCTATGCAGCCACAATTTCTACAATGGCTTACCCATCGCTCCCGCTTGATTGTTTGCTCTCGGCCAATCAGATTTGCGATAGTGATTAAATGTATAATAATACTGTTTCTTTAATAAGCATGAATAGAACGGAATGAAGTAGAATAAACCTTTATTGGCACGTTTGCTACTGGTGCACACTTGCGAGCGCACCTTTGTGCATGACTGACATATAAAAAAATACCCGTGACGTTATGCCGCGCCACACGAAGCGCGCGCACGTCTCGTATCGCTAGTTGGCATCAGGTGGTATATCGTTTTGTTTTTGATTTGGCTTTTCTGCTCCGTCACTTGCTCGCAACTACGTGGGCATTGTGAAGGAATTGAAGCGGTTGAGCTTTCTACAGTCAAATGGCTTTTCAGTAGTGACATAAGTCAGTCGACTGCAATAAGATTAAAAAAAGAAACACTCTAATTAAATCTAATTTGAGCAGAGAAGCCAAAACCAAAAACGGCTGTAACATTTTATATTTTGAGTTTTGGATTTAATAATGACATAAATAATGGAATAGCAAATTCAGTATTCAACTCTAGGGGGGCACGCGTCATGTCTTTTGACTTAAATCTTAAATGTAGCGGTAACTAGTCACTTTCCTCGCCACTTTCTACTACATCGGTAGCTTCTCTGGTTTCTACCACCTGCAAAGGCTGATCACTTTCATCTTGATTCCTTAATATATTGGCGTATTTTTGTTGCTGGAGGCGATGCTTTTCCAGTGTTTTTGTGAAGGCAAACCGCTGATACGCTTTGTCCAAGTCAAATTTCTTTTTGGGGGCACTCAGAGCAAGGTACTTTTTAGTTTGAATTGTTTCAAATCCAAACTCTTCTGTAAACAAGTCTAAATTCCCAGCAGTCCCAACGATTTTGCACTGATTCTCGTGTGACATTGTTAAAGGATATACCATAGTCTTTTTCCTTGATAGATCCTCAGCCCCTGTAAGGCATGGCTCTCAGGCCAAAAATGGCAAAAAAATAGAAAAAAAAATAATCTGCCATATAAATTAATCCAATGAAATTGAAATTTGGCACAAATATTAAGCATGAGAATTGCTTTTCAAAAATGCCTTTTGTTTCCATGACAACCATCACGTGACTTGTCAGGGGATTGAAACTCCTAAGAAATAAGGGTAAGATTTCGAGTGCCTTGAAAACGTACCTAATAAAGTTGTATACGCTGCAAATTGGCGCAGACGAATAGACAACAGTCAGAAATAAACAAATCCAACTGGAAAACATGGATTTTTAATTATATTTTGAAGCAATAACTTAGAACAACTGGCTTTGTTCATCTAAGGGGCTACATTCACTTATTGAGCTACAATTATTATCTTATTCTTCAATATATCCTCGCTTCCCAGTTAGAAGCTAAATCTTTAGTTATAGGAGGTTATAAAAATGTGTAAATGTTAGCACTACTAAGTAATTTGCCACGTTTTCAAAGGCTTTGTTTGTCTTCTTTACTTACGATTTTGATTCCATCCAAATGATGGCGCGCAGACTCATATCCCTACTGGCCAGCTGACAACTTGTCACTTATCTCCGTGGCTACCATCGATTTTGTAGAGAAACCACAGGGGACCCAAGCTTTAAAAGTGTTCGAAAACAAGCAAGATGGCGGAGCAAGAAGGCGACATTTCTCTCCTTCGAGCTAGTTATGAGGGCAGAAATCATATTTGCAAAGAGGTTTCAATGAAAATGGCAGAAGAAACAAAAACTGAATACTTTATATTTGCCAAATAACAAAAGTTGTGAGTATTTACCGTTATTTAACTGAAGTTTACTCTTTCTTTATCCAAGAAGTTTTAACTAATTTTACAACCTCTTCGTTATGCATTCTAGAGCGGTATTTTTCCGGCCTGTACCTTCTTCTGTATCATGTGATTACTCAATAAAGCAATCTGATACTCTCAATTGCGCATGACTATTGTACTTAATTTGAGCGGGAGTTTCAAGATACTCTAGTACTGGAATTAACGAGCTAACTTTCTTTCGATGTTTATACGTTTGTCGTTTCTCTGTGGACAAGATATTTGAATTTATAGTTGTACGAGGCCGTCACTGAGTCTGGCTGAAAATGTCTGGCACATTTTTGTGCCCCAATTCATGTGGATTTGCCAAGACTGCTGCTGTGCTGCTGGACCACCAGCTTGACAAAAGAGGCAGGAGAAAGCAACACACAATTTCAAGCAAAATTGAAATTGGAACAGTACAACAGATTTAAGAGACACTTTTCAGTTGATAATGATAATAGATTCTCAGTAGAATACCTCACATTTCATAAGAAGCTGCCATCTCTGAGAGAAAAGATAAAAAATGGAATGTAAGGAAGCTAGAGGAAAAAGCCAAGTTCCTAGAAACATTTTCCTTGAAGAATTGGGAAAAGCTGCCAGAACCTCGAAAGAAGGAACACAGCCTTGCAAACTGCAAAGGATGTGCCATCAGATATAGACAAATTCTTGCTTTTTTTCCTGTAAAGTCACCTTTGCTGAAGGCAAGGGCACAATCTAACCCTGTGTTTGCAGCAGCCACTGAGGCTCAGAACATTGACAATTATAGGACCCCCCAGTCTAAACCTTTACAGAAAGACATAAAAACTTCTGCTAAGGCTGTCTATGGCAAAATAGATGCTGTGTTTGAAAAAACATTTAAAACTAGTTTTGCAGAAGCGCTTTCTAAAGTAACCGAGCTTGATATTCAGCATGAGACAAAGAATGACCGTCGCCAAAAAAGAAGAAACTACTATCGGCAAAGCAAGACAAACATAGAAAATCAAATGGAGACGACTTCCTAAGGTGAGAGGACCCGTAGTTAAAATTTAAATTTGCATAAAATTAATAGTACAGAGGCACTTTAAAGTGACTAGACAAATCACATCAAACCAGTAAGGGTACTCAGTATTATCAGTGTGGTTCCAGAAATTATCCATTCCCACCCCCCACCCCCTACAGAAGGGATTGGAAATTCTGGAGGCGTGGGGGAGCCAATTTACCCGATGCTCCCCCTCACCCCGCCATAACCCCCCCCCCCCCCCCCTGCACTTTGAAAATTCTGTTTTGCCATCCCTTTAATTTTAATTTGCCATCTTGCTAAGAATAGAAAGTGCCCTTACTAGAGACTTTTCAATTGCATTAAAATCTCAAATAAAAATTTCAAGTTTTACTATAATTTCATTTAAAGTTGTGATTTATATAATATTCTTATGCATTTCTTCTACAATCATTTTGAGATGCCACTAAGTAAATAGCTAGTCATAAAAATTATTGTCACATAGTAGAAAATATTTTTAATGGTAACTCAATTGGATTCTTCATAATTGTAGATGCTATGGTGGTGGACAGTCACTGAGCAGCTGGCAACGTGGACGAAGGGCGCTGTGTTTTGAGACAAAATCTGCTGCAAAAGAGAGAACAGACAAGATAAGTGAAGAGCCACCAGCCAAAAAACGAAAGAAGGATCACACTGGAGACATCAATTCAATGAACTGGAATAAGGAAGCCCTTAAAGCAGAAGTCCTGAGTTATCCTGATGGTCAAAATGTCAGCTGGAAAGACCTAGCTACACAGTATGATGTTAAAAACAAAGCTGGACAGCTAGCAAAAAATGGTGGTCAGATGGTAAAGGACTGGTTAGCTTCTCAAAATGTAGATGCCAACAGGTTAACCACTAGAAAAAGGAAAAATGATGACAGCCCTGTGGTTAGACGCAGAAGAGAAAAGGACAAGGGGGTGAGATCTCCATTCCTTCAGAAGTGAATGAGAAACAGCTACGACAAAAATTGACAGAGAAACTAGAAACCAAAGAGTATACAATTGGAGAAATGATTGTTCCTCGCAAGGTAAGCATGAGAGAATGGCTTGATAAAACAAAAATCAAATTATTCAATAAAATAAATAATATTACCAGTATACCCCTACAGCTTAGAAACTACATTGTATAAGCCTGCTATATATTGTACAGGGGCTGTCTCTTATAACAACAACAATAATAATAATAATATTCATAATAATAATAACAATAGTTCATTGAGTCAGCTGAGTTGTAGTAGGTAAGGCACCTGTACAATATAGAGTAGGCTTATATCTACAACATCGTATCTAAACATTGCCTTGGCATACTAGGGTTTTTTTTACAAAAAAAAAATTACATTGCAAATATCTAATTGCAAAATAATAAAACTTACTTACTAACCGGTAGGGGGCATCATTTTTATTTTCATAATATTTTACTCCCACACACAGAAAGCCTTAGCCCAGATGCATTGCATGTCTACATCATCATGCATTTAAATTAAGGTCATGAGACTAAACAAAGCATTATTTTTTTCAGTTTGAAAAACTAGTACTTACCAAGGATCTAAGGATCAAAAAGGTTGAGTTCTGCGCTCAAGGAAGAAAAATACCCCTGAAAGAAATCAGAGAAAACATGTTAAAGAAACACAGCATCTACCTGAGAGTCCTTAATGATGAACAAATCAGTCAAATGACACAAGAGCAGTTGATCAGTGAGTTGAAAAGAGTTGATGAACTAGGCGACAATGATTCTAAAGACATTGATGGCATGCGTGCAAAAGTGAAGGTCTTACAGAGAACAAGGCACCTGATGGTCTGGTTGGATAATTCAACAGTAGCAAACTCAGGCTACCTGGCCTGCCTAATAAAATGTGTTTATGATCCTGCATTATTCTACACTGATGAAGAATATAAATTAACACACGGGAAGATAGTAAACATACAGCAAATTGTGGAGGAGCCTGAGTTACATTTTATAGCTAAATGTGGAAGCTCAGACAAAGAACAGCTACTATACAGTGCAACCAGATTGAAGTGCATTCTCGAGCTGTCTCACAACTGCACAGAGCTCACAAGTCAGATTGAATTCTGTGATAAGCTTAGGTTCTGAAATGGTGATTCCCCATTAAGATCTTTTGAGGCAGGGCAACAGAAAGGTGGTCACTATTTCTGCGGTAGTTGTGGCATACATTGCGACATGACTTTCTATCAAGATCATGCCCTGAACTGCCCTGTTATAACTCTAAATGATATTCAAGCTTCAGTCCTGCAAGGGCCTGCTGCTAGACGAAAGGCAATGTTAGAGGACAGCAAACCATTTGAGGGTCTTACTATTGAAGAACTGGAGCAGGAGTTATGTTCTCGTGAAATCTGGGAGGGACGAACAAAGGGTGATCTTCAAGCACTTTTGAAAGAGGAGCTCAAGGGTAAGCAGAGAGTGCCAGCACTTTTGTACCACAGCCCAGAAGCATCCTTGCCAGAAATCAACCTGGGAGATTATGAAATACTTCCATGTGAGCCACTTCATGACTTGGGACATCACATTGAAAATTTCTTCGAAGAGTTCCCAAGTCATCTACCAGCTGAAGAGGCCAAGCTGCTGAAAGAGGCCATTTCCCTTAGTCTTTCTGGAAAAGAAAGTAAGAGATGTGTTGACTATCGAATGGCATTGATAAAAACAACTGGACTTGCCCATCAGTCTGGTAAAGTGTCAAAGAAAACTCTTTCTACCCTGGGCACTCTTGTTGAAATGCAGCGCATCCTCTATTCTGATGACAAGAGCAGATCCCCTATGCAGATCTTACGTTTCTATAACCAGGCATGGCTCCATTCTATCCTTCTTAATGAGCATATTGCAAGCAACCCCAAGAAGCTGACCCTCAGAAAAATGTTTGGTGTCTATTATCACAACCTCACTGCACATGCCGGACATATGATACGACTCATCTCTGGCCAATCAGCTAATGCTGAAAGACAAGAGAGAATTTTCAACAGCATCAAGAGGATAACCAGACAAACTAGTAACTATCATCCAGGTCACATTATCCCCAACCTATTCATCCGACTACAGGCAGAAAGAGAAATGGGATTACAAGGGAATGATGCTTACCGCCAACAAGCTTGTGTCAGTAATCTCAGCAAATGTCTACCACCTTCAGCCAACACAATCATCCCATACTCCATGATCAGACAGCACACTCGAGCCTGGCAAGCTCCCCTGCAGCAAATAGCTGATTATTTGTTCCAGGGTGAAGATGTCTGGTGGGCATTGAAAGAAGTAGGAGTTGAGTTCTATGGCCATTCAAGTTACCCAGACTCTTCAACCACAGGCCCAAAGATGCATCACTACCGGTCGAGTACTCTTAGCCGAGAAAGAGAACACCTAGATAGCTGCTGGTGCAAGCTTGTACAACAGAAAATACCTATCCCACTACATTTAATCAGAATAGATCAGCCTGATGGAACTACAAAGAAAATTCACACTGGCTTCTTGGGAGATGAGGTACCAGCAGCTGACAAAGCTCCCACTGCAGAGGGTTGTGAAGCCCTTACTAGTGAATTAGAAGACCCTGAAGTTTCCGGTGAGAGACCTGTGCTAGCAGGAAATCCTGAAGTATGGTCGGACGTAATCGATGATGAGAAGTTGTTCGGTGAAGAGGAAATGGATAACAAACAAATTAATGAAGGCAGCGAGGTGGTGAATGAAGGATATAATGTTTGTGACAATGAAATAGGGGCAGAGGAGGAGGAAGAGGAAGAAGAGAAGGAAGAGGAAGAGGAGGAGGAAGTGTTAGAGGTGTATCTTGCAGCCGATGAAGTTATAGATTTACAGGAGACAAAGCAAAATACAGAAAAGACCTATGAATGCCATCAACCTCTTGAACCCACTGCAGCAGTCCAGTCAGACAACAGCGCATATGTCATTAAGAGCCAGCTTTGTAGGTCTATTGAAGTTGTTATTGGCAGCTCAGAGGAACTTATCAAACTAGACAAGAAGCACATATATTTAAAACAACTAAAGAAAAAGCACAGACGAGACAGAGGTGTCGAAAAGGATTATGAAATGTCATTGACACAGTTCAAAACAAAAGTCCTTGCAGAGAATTGTCAGCTAGAAGACCAATGGGCAAAATGGGAGCAAAAACATACTATCAAAAATGGACTTCTAGAGCCCTCCTTGGAGCAGATCAAGACAGATGTTATAGGATCAACATTGCTCAGGAAAATGAAGTATGCCAGTGCGCTACTAAAGGAATGGAAAATAAGTTTCACTAAACCAGGCAAGACTACAAACAAGAGAACTGTATAGAATATCAATGGAAGTGAAAAACAATATTTTTGGGTCATATTTGTATGTAAATTCTGCTGTTCATCTCAAATGGTACAACGTGGTTGACGAATTATAGAGCCTCGGTCAGCCATTATGTTCAAAAGATTTTTGTAAAGAGATACTTCTGATTGTTCAGGTTTGATTGAACGGCAAAACGGAGTCGAGTCGGTTCACACACATTATGAATTTGAAATTCGCATGTAACAGCAACTGAAGCGTCCCTAATGTAAATAAAATAAACAACGATGGTGTCCATAGACTGGTAAAGTTATTCTAGGCCCTTAATTTTAGTGTAAATAAATATATATTCCTATGAAAGAAGTCTCACTTATGTAATACAGAAGCTTAATAGATCATGTGTCATTTACGGCCAAAGATTAACGAGGTAGTGCGATAACAATTCACTTTACAGAGTATTTAACTTACCTTAAATCCATGTATTCAATCATATCGAATCCTTCGTAGATCCTCCTAATGACAATTTCACTCGTTTAAAACAGCTTTTTTCTTCAAAACATAGAAGTACATTGTCGATAGTTCATGATGTTTGGACGCCATTTTAATCTGACCGGAAAACCGGAAATGGTATTTTGCGTGCGTTGCTATGGAAAACTCGTTCCCAGACCACCGCGTCAAAAAAACATCGCTGGGGGGCAAATTGATTTCTGGAGCCATGCCTTACATGAGCCGAGTCTGGGAATTCAATATCCTCACCAGGAACACAGACATTGAAGAATGGTGGTTGCTTGATAAACAACTCACTTGAACCAGTTCTTATCTCATCCTTGTCCAGGTGCACTTGGTTCAGACATAAGTCCATTTTTCTCAGCAGGTTGCGCTCTTTGAATCTGCACCACTTTTCAAAGTGATCCTTGTTGCATTCTACAAGAAAACATATCCAGAAACAAAAATTTGCTATGGATTAGATAATGGCTATTTGATTCATAGAAAATGGGAACAAGTAGTCTTATAGTTTTAGTATAAATGGGCAATTCCAGAAAATATATGTACCCCACCACGGCACTAGTTTTTGACCACCCCCCCCCCCCCCCCCATGACTTATCCCCCCATGCATATAGAATTCCTGAGAGGTTAACCTAGCTTCTAGCTTCAAAAATCCTTCCATGCAGGCAGAATTCCGAGCTTGAAAACGCCCGTCCCAGGGTACATATATTTTCTGGAATTGCCCAACCCAGTCACATGCTGCCAACTAATTATTATTATTATTATTGTGATTCGTGGTAAAGATTTCGAGGAACTACTGTTTTCACCCGACGCCATTTTATCACTTTACAAAATGTTTACTTGCCAGAGGAGAGACGGTTTTTTGTCGCGTCATTAACTCCCGTGGCTATCCTGGGCTAGGGGGGCGACACGACATGTCCTCTGAGGCGACACGACATGTCTAAACCGTTCATATATGGCAGGCAACTCTTTCTCTCCCCTATCTCTCCCCTCCCCTCTCCTTCCCGTCCAAAACACAGGAAGCCCAACCCCTTTCATTTCCTTGGAAAAGCCCAAGCCACAGAGTTGCTCCTTCCCGTCCAAAACACAGGAAGCCCAACCCCTTTCATTTCTTTGGAAAAGCCCAAGCCACAGAGTTGCCAGCGGAGGAGGCTGTCTCTTTGCCTTTTTCGCTTTTCTTCTCTTTTCTTAAAAACAACAACTTTCTGTAAACTGATAAATTAGGAGCTGTCAAACCTATATGCAGATATATATAAATATATATATTTAAAGTAGCTTCCCGCCTCGATTAGCTTTTGAGCTATTTTGCGGATTCAGCTTTCAAAATGTATTTAAGTTTATTAATGCTGCACATGTGTTCTCCCTTAAAAGCACCCATTCCTGGTGCTTTCCATGGCTCCATCATACACCTGCACGTTGCTTTGATGGTGATGACAGGTGAACGTTGTTCATGTATTCATAAAATACCAACAACACAAAATAAATTCATGTTTATAAATGTAGTGCACTTTTTTACAGACACTCCGCTCAAATTGAAATTAAATATCTAAGATATAAACATATCATATTAAGTGAGGCAGACGGATTTTCATATAACTTGTCAGGATAAAGCCCATCAATCGCTAAACATTTTGACGGGTACTTTATTTCCTGAAGTTAATCCTTCACTTAAGTATCCCAACTGGCAGGGAGGCAAACCAGTTGGCTATCTACAAGCGTGGCCGAGAAGTCAATAAAGAAAAACTGTTCTGAATCAACATAGCTGGGGACGCGAGCATGGATGGTTGTGCCCATACACTTTGTTTCTTGATAGCGCCTCATTACGTTTTCTGCGCACTGCTCAGCGATTTCTTTCTGCCGTCTAGTTTCCAGTTCATTGAAGTCATTCTGAGTCAGGCTACAAAGCTGACCCTCGTTCATTCCTTCAAATATTGGAATCTTTGCGATGTTGATTGATCTGCCATCAACAGTTGCTTCATTCAAGCTGCGCATCACCTGCTAAGCAATGTGCGATCTAGAGTCATACGGAGCCATGATGAAAAATCATGTTGAATATGTGGCAATGAAAATCAGTAGGAACATTGGGTTAATCTCAAAGCTTAGACACCTTGTGCCTCTAAAAACTCTTTATAGTATTTATTTCCGTGAGGTCTTTCTCTGCTGGTGGCCATGGCATTTTGGTTGGGTTGTTTCTTAATTTCTCATTGAGAATTCCTGCGGCATTATTAACAGCTTTAGTGTCGTCATCGTTCACTAAGCTGTCTAATTCACGTCATACGGAGCATAGTGAATGCGGGCTTAGGAGTGATCATTGATAGTCATCTTTCCTGGAAGAATCATGTTGAATATGTGGCAATGAAAATCAGTAGGAACATTGGGTTAATCTCAAAGCTTAGACACCTTGTGCCTCTAAAAACTCTTTATAGTATTTATTTCCGTGAGGTCTTTCTCTTCTGGTGGCCATGGCATTTTGGTTGGGTTGTTTCTTATTTTCTCATTGAGAATTCCTGCGGCATTATTAACAGCTTTAGTAGAACGTTTTCACGTAACTCGTTTTAACATGCAAATGAGCTGAGCTAACATGCTAATGAGGTCCGCGCGCGAGTAAGTCATGCCTCGTTGGCTCGAACAGCAGGTAGGTTTAGAGTAAGCACAATCTTTTATTTTGCCAAGCTGAGGATAAAAATATTGTCCGAATTAACAATGGTTTTGATTCTCTTTCTTGAGGGGAAGTATTTCCAGGAAAATGTCAGTTAAAGCACAGTTTAAAATAAAACTATAAACTTCGCGCGAAGTCTCAAATCGTTACATTTCACATTTCGACTTTTCAAATTGAACCATTTGTTATGAAGTATGCACCTGCGGGAAGATTCAAGGGCTGCACTGGACCAAGTCCCGGGATATGTCGGAATGCGTTTGCATCGTGCATGCTTCCTAGGAATCCTGCTTGCACATAGCGCAGTTGCCCTTCGTTGTTTAAGCTGTTCAGGACTGCAGCCGTAGCGCGAGAAGTTTAAAATTTCTTGACACGTCTCGTTGCTCATAGAAACTATTCACACAAGACTCGTGGTCGAGTTCCCGGTACATACAGCATTTTAGTCATTTCTAAATCTTTAGCTGTTTGCCATTCATATTTTATTTGTGCTTTTTCGAAATACAACGAACTGAATTAGATGATTCTGACGAACCTCTTGGTCATACAACCGTTCCTGGTAGGTATAAATCCAATTTGAAACAGTTTCAAGAATTTTTTTTATTTGGCACGCTTCTCTTCAAATTAACTTTGAAAATTATTTTGCTTCAGACTGCGCAAAGTGGACCGACAACAGCAAAAATTAGCGAACAAGAAAAAGAGTTTGTCCTAGCAAGTTACAATCTGGCATTTTAACAACAGCAAGAGCGCGTGTTCTTACGGACTGCCGGAAAGAGTAATCAAGCTGTACACAGAGCAACCAGATGATAGGTGATAACCAGAATGAAAATAACGTCAATCAAGATCTCGCCTCCAAACCCTCGACCTCAACTTCCACAGAGATGGAAGTTAGACCAGCTCCTCAGAAAACTGATGACCTCATGAACTATGCCACTAATCACACGCCAGCTGAGCGGAAATTACAAAGCAAACTTCGTCATCAGAAGCGAGGGAAGGGGACGGGGCCGGCGGGGCGAAGAAGAAAAAGAAAACAGAAGAAGCGAGGGAGGTACAGAAGTCACATATAGCTATGTGTTCTAAAGCCATAGAGACCCTTGTAAAGTCGGCAATCTTCTCGAAAAAGTCGACAAACAACTAAACAAGAATCTTTGCGTGAAGTTGATTAAAAACTCTGAAAACGTTTAGTTAACGAAAATATTCTATTGAAACTGCAAGAGACAGAAATTCAATCCAGAGATTCATGTATTTAATTGTAAAATAAAAGGAATAAATATTGTGATTTTTGATTGGAATTGCTGCTATCTTAAGCGCTAGAATTCAGTCAAGACCCTAGTCGCGCGCGGACCTCATTAGCATATGTTAGCTCAACTCATTTACATGTTAAAACGAGTTACGTGAAAACGTTCTAGTGTCGTCATCGTTCACTAAGCTGTCTAATTCACTCTTGTAGTGATCGCCTAGTCTATCTTCAAAGAGGAGGGGTACACGAGCACACGATTCTGTTGGTAATTAATAAACACGAGCTGTTCATACTTGTTTGAAACCATCTGCAGCAGATTCTTATATTGAGACTGTTCTTATATTGAGACTGCCACACCTAACCTCACCGCCTCACTGGCCAACACATTCCTGATCTCTTTAAATTCTAGTACTCTTGGGTATTCTATTAATGTTTCACAAAACGAATATACAGCCTCATAAGCATGTTCTATCACAAAGCCCGTGCCCTCCGAGCATTCACTCTTGTCACCTTCATCTTCGTAAATAGTACGCGCGAACAGAACTCATTTTGGTGTGTCTTCAAATACAAAGCTTTTCTTTACAGTTTCATCTGCTCTAAACTCCTGCACGTTATGTAATTTCTCACAGGAAGATGTTTCTTTCTTATATCTACTTTTTTACAAAATATACAGGTGCTTGGTAACACTGCCGAGCTACTCGTGCTGCTAACGATCGCTCCGTGATGTACTTCTCGCGCGCTTCTTCTAACCTCAGACTGACTTTCCTCGCTTTCACCTCGCCCTGTGAGAACCTTTGTCGATAGATTCTGCAGAGTTTTATGGGTTACAAAATCTTTTCGACAAGAAGCATGATACTTCAGGTGTCTCGGGCTAAAGCTGTCTTTACAGGTTTCCTTGTCAGCTTCTCCTTCTGGATTCCTCTGCATCAACTTGTCCCAGCCCCGTTTGATGTAGGTAGAGATTCTTTAGAAACAAAGTGACCAAAAAGTATGTTAAATCACTCTTTTTATGTCGACAATCGATCGGAGCTTTCGAACATTTGCTGCATCGAACAGTAATGGCCACTTATAAAGTTTCCTGTTTTCCAATCTTTCAAAGACAATTGACTCAGGTTCATAGCACCACGACATTTCATTATCGATATTTTTCACTAGTTTTGCACCACAAATCGTGCTTTTTTCGAACGGCACGACATGACCGTCCTTCCTTTCCACGTTCCTTGCTACCCTCAAATTCCATTCGCAACTTCCGCCCAACCGACAAATAGCGATTTAACTTTAATCCGTCTTTCACAAAAAGATGCATTTTGAAATGAGCTATGTAATTACAGACGCACGCTTTCAAAGGCAAATTGACTGTATTTTCTGATCATAGTATATAAAAAGTGTAGCTTTCCTCTGATGCAATTAAATCTTCACAGAGTTGTAACCTAATAGAGTTATTAACGCCCTACTCAAGCATATTCCACGTTTGCGAGCCTCTAAGCGAGCCCAAAGGCTACTTTTGGCGAGTCTTTGAAAAATCATTACGCCGAGAAAGGAGTATGGACAACCTTTTAGCCAACTTGCCTTATTGGGACAGAATTATTTTATTTAATACAAAACGGCAGAATATACATCAAAAGGCTCGGCTCGGGGCTCCGTGGCTCGCAAAATAGCAACCCCCGAATTCCGTAAGCGGCGCCATCTTTTTGTATCGTGGATTGCACCAGAACTGTTAGAGATGAGGGTCCCACGAGATCTGTACCCTTCTATACTACCAACAGACCCCCTCTACTAGTCAAATTAATTCTAAGCAAGTATAAAGAGAGCTGAATCTACTATTTCTTTTTTTTTTGGACTTTTTGTGTGTTTCTTGTTTTAGTGTTGTATTGATGTATTTTCCTAAAACAATGTAGAATTAATTGTATTGCTTCCGCTGAGTTTTAGCCACCTGGCTTGATTAATTATTTCAACTACCTCCATGTGGCTTGTGCTCTCTCTCCTTTTATTTCTAAAAAAAATGTAAAAATTATATATATATAATTTTTCTTTTGTTAAAGAGTGCTAAATAAATTATTGTTACTGTCTTCAAATCTACAAGTCGTCCATTGCTGGCACCAGGTATTTTCCTATTTGAATCGTTTATTTAGTTTTGTTTGTTGTCTAACATGTACAAAAATGTTTCTGTTCAGTTTCCCCAGTCTCCCCTGGACCACACCCTCCTGTGACAACAGCATCACCTATACCCAACCCACCTGTGACAATGGCATCACCTCTAACCCACCCACCTGTGGCAAGGGCTTCACCTATACCCACTCACCTGTGGCAACGGCATCACCTCTACCCCACCCACCTGTGGCAACGGCTTCACCTATACCCCACCTACCTGTGGCAACGGCTTCACCTATACCACACTCAACTGCAACGACTGCTTCGGCCAGACCTCATTGCCCTTTACATGTCATTCAATGGGGTGGGACCACTAGTTCTGGAATTCATATTAGGGCAAACACTTGTCCCCTTGATAACTGGCTCATGATTCTTCAACTGACGGCTAAGCTTGGTAAACTGAACTTTGATACTTTGGGCCAACCGGGTATATTATTAAAATCAGCATTAATGCCTATTGGTCAACACCTTTATGATGATGCCAAGTTATGTGTGCTTCCAAGAGCTCCAGTAATCAGATCTGGTGTTATAAAACTATATGAAAATGAGGCTGACTACATTTTAAAACCCTTTGCTGAAAAGCGCAGTAACTTCATTCTGTGACCAGGCAAACTGTCCTAGCAATATGAATAATTACAGCTCACACGGTGCAGTGCTTGGCATCCCTCTGGGTGTCAGCTTCAGAGAAAACACAACTGTTGATTTTTGTGGGAATGAGTCTATTTCCTGTCATTGTGCTGGGAACAGAAAAAGAGGACCACGTCACCTACTGAACTTACAGAGTATGTTTTTATGTTGAAATTCTTAGCAGAGCTGGAAATGTGACATTAGGACAGCTTCCACAAACCATCAACTTTCAAGGAAGGGTATTTAACCTCCAGGCTGCCACACTTTGGGGTGGAAACCATTATTTGCATTTTTCAATATACACCCGGCAACTGGTATATTTATGATGGGCTGAAGGTACCAGATAAAGATGGAATCCAGATTCTCCAGAAACAACCAGAAGGCTTTAATTTACGTTGTATTCTGTATATAAAGCTAACTTGATTTTTTTAGCGTAATAGCATGACTTTATGAAAACTATTTTCATTGTAGAGATTTCATTTCAGAAAGCAACATATCATCTCTTATGCTTTAAACGCTAGCAACAACAATATTATTAGAAAAATATCATTTGATCCAAATTAAACATTTGCAGTGTTAAAATGTGTTACAAAATTACCCAAATGAAGTAGTCTAATATAATAATACCCGAAAATCTAATCATTTCAATTATATCCCCATTTATTATCCAACTGCAACGAGAGGAGTACAAATATCGCAGGAGTAAGACTGGAACGAGTACGAATATACAGCGATATTTGTTCTCCTCTTAACCGGTTTCTACACACGGATTTGATGCTCAACGAACAAAATAAATTAGACTCGCAACGACAAGGAATAAAATAAAAAAATAAGGTAATATGGCAAACAATTCCAGATTTAACAGAATAAAGGATAATCCGAATAACATCAAGGACATGATAGTGAGTTTCACTATTAGGGTGCAATATTTCGGTAAATAACCGAAATATTGCACCCTAATAGTGAAACTCACTATCATGTCCTTGACGTTATTAGGATTATCCTTTATTCTGTTTTATCTGAAGTTGTCAGCGAGCCCTGAATTCCAGATTTCTATACATTTTAAACCGGACAACCAAATAACTTCATCAGAAGATGAATGGGAAAAGACAAACAACATTTTATTTCGAGAAAACAACTACTAGACCACGTTTACGCTACGGCTCGGCGACTCGCGAAAAGTGATAAACAAAATAGAGGTAGAAAGACAGAAGACAGGCTTGGCAACTGACCTTTATTTG
The DNA here is from genome assembly GCA_033964015.1 of Scolanthus callimorphus. Classification (NCBI taxonomy): domain Eukaryota; kingdom Metazoa; phylum Cnidaria; class Anthozoa; order Actiniaria; family Edwardsiidae; genus Scolanthus; species Scolanthus callimorphus. The sequence continues at coordinate 23,619,190 of CM066913.1, forward strand.
ACTTGAAACACAGTCTACGAGACAAGATCTAATAACAACCAAGTTCTTAGTGTCTCACTTGTTCTTTTTCCCTTTTTCTGACCCGTAATGAGTTTTCTATAAGCTCTGTAAGTTCTAGCTCATTTCATCTCAGCTTCTTTTTTTGGATTAGCGTTGGAGTTTTTATCCACAGAAACTTTCCGTCTTTGCAGTTCTACATTAGCCATTCTGTAAACTAAAGTCACCTGTGATTGTTATTGAGTGGCATAATAACGGAACTCCTGTGGAGCCCCATAGGCTAATGTGTGAAAAAAAAAATTAAAAAAAATATATGAAAAAAAAAAATTTAAAAAAAAATAAAGTAACCCATCGAGCTGTATTCGAGTGGTTGTATTTTCCGTTGGACAGCCGCTGGTGTACCGTCGGCTTATTTCTGAGTGCGTACATGGTGTGTTGCCATGGGTTACGATTCACTTTGGTTAGGCGGCCCTTGTGCAAGTAAAGATTTCGTCCGCCATCTGCAGTTTCTTGTAGCTTGTATCATTGTTATTGGCCACAAAATTTTGAAAGAACTTTCGGGGATGTTCGGAAAAGATACATGAAGCCTTTGGGTTACCTGTCTTTGGTTGCTGGCAGAATGGACTGGGATCAGGGAAGGATGAGTAATCGATAAAGTGGTTTATTCAGCCGGGATCATACCAGAAAGAAATTAAGTTAAGAGGTTTAAAATCAAGCTATGAATCATTTTAGATTGCAAAAACAAGGAAAATAATTTGCAGCTTTGTTACAGCTCAAGCACGGAATAAATTTAATTGGCATAGACACGGAATTCTCACGGAATTTAGCCAGCCTTTGCAGTTGGCTTGTTCAAGAAAAGAAAACATGTCGCTCGAACTGTTAGGAGAAAACTCAATCATGGAAAAAACAATGTACGACTCGCTTCTCAAGGACATCCTTGGAGCTGAATAAGTTTCTAACGACAGAAATGCTTTGGCATCAAGATTCCTTCAAGAAGAAAAGATACGATATTCAGGTAAGTTTTCAAGTAAGTTAGTTCCAAAGTTGAGTGCTTTCACAGGGCCTAATAATGAATTTAAGTTCCCTTAAAGGTAACTTAAAGGTCACTTAAAGAATGTTTTACATAATGTTTAAGGTAAAACGTAAAAATTGTAAATCTTTGTTTAATTAGCCTTTAAGTTACTGCTTAAAGCTAGAAATGGAAGCTTTATGGAAATTTAAGACTAATGCATTAAATACTTCTTAAAGTTCAATTTATAAAATTTAAGGTTGGCACTTAAATAGCGTGAAAGAAGATTTTAAGTGCAAATTTAAAGGAACGGTAATGAGTGTAAAGCTAGTTTTACAGTCTTTAAGGAGTCTTTAAGGGGACTTAAAGCTCCAAAGCACCCAGCCATTCGACTTCAAGTGTCTTTAAGTTCCACTTAAAGATCAAGTAAACAAGGCAATAAGAAGCCTTTAAGTACTATCTAAATATCAGAAATTCATAAACTGGAACTGGGTAAAACAAAAAAGAACTATGGGTGAAGGAGGAGAGGATGTACAAAGTTAAGCCCTTATGAAAAAGAGTTTCACTGACAAAGCCAAAATTACCCTGCTAGTAGCAAGGGCTTTTCCTTGACATTTTGTTCTCTCGTCGCAGGGTAAGCAAAAATAAGATTTAGGGAGATTCAATACCCCACGGTAAGAACAGACTGACTTAGCATCAAATAAAAACACATTTTTCCAAGTCTCAATTTTTATTGGCATTTAAACTCTACACATTTAACAGATTATGAGACTCGCATTCTGGCGACTCATTCGAACTTCATTGTATACACAGTTATGAGCTGGTAAAATTTTTACCTCGATCCCGGTCAAGTTACACATCCCCAGACAACTCTGCTTCTGCGTACGAGAGAGTTGACTGGCATACATTTACAGTAATTTCAGAAAAAAGCCTCTACTTGAGGTTATTGTTTGTAGGCATTGGAGCGTAATTCGAACATGGCCTATTTGAGGCCTTTATGCAAAAGTTAGGGCAAAAATTTGCCCTGCTACTAGCAGAGGCTTTTTCTTGACTTTTCTCTGAGGCTTGGCCCTGCACCCGGGGTCTTAAAGAAAGACTACACTACAGGCTATATGCATGAATTCCATGTGGGACTGTTTTTCTGTACAAAAAAACGTACCCCCCCCCCCCCCCCCCCCCCATTGAGGAACTACAAATTTTAAAAACTTGCTCTAAACCTGTGGAAATTCCTCATTCTCTTGTGGGCCTGTGGAAATTCTTAGATAAATTGAATGGCACTGTGGATATTCCAGGGTCAAACACAGCGACCCTATGCAATTTCAAGCTTCCTCGATGGGTAAAATGAGTCAAATTATTCCATTTTACTCTCTGTACATGACACATGACAAAGTGACACAATAAGGATTCACGGATTCAAAAATAGTTTTCATCCGTTTGTAATGTCCCAACCAAACAGTACAACAGACTACTAACTTTGACTAATTTGCGATATTAATTTAAAACTCAACTTATGAAATTATGCATAACAAAGATAACAAAAACTGTATATTGGACAGTTCCAGAAAATATATGTACCCCCAGTACAACAGACTACTAACTTTGACTAATTTGCGATATTAATTCAAAACTCAACTTGTGGAAATTATGCATAACAAAGATGTACCCCCAGGACGGGTGGCACTAGTTTTAGGGGGGGGCCCCCATGCATCCAGAACTTCCAAAATGGCTTACCCCCATGCTTTGAGCTCCCCCCACCCCCTCTTTTCTGATTCTGAAAACTCACCCTCCCATTCAGAATTGCCAAATGCCGCCCGTCCAAAAAGGTACAAATATTTTCTGGAATTGCCCATGTATAACCCTTGCAGCATGTGTTTTTAGGTATAAAATGTATTTTAGGTATAAAATCTCTCATTCTGCACGATGGAGATTCTATGCCTGATAAAACACTACTGCTCATGTTTTTAATATTACTTAATTATTGCCTGTGTTATTTTGGCTGTTGTTGTTGTCATCAGTAGCATTTGTCGGCTCATTATCTGCACTGCGGCATGCCCAACTAGGGCAGCCTTCAGGGCAAGTCCTGTTAGATACTATGCCAGGTCGCCTGACACGCTTCAAGAAGCGTGACCTGGCACGCTTTGTTTGTTGTTGGGCAAATGCCTCATCAAGAATGACCTTCCTTCTTTTCAGTCGGTTGCTCTGCCACTGCAACTCCTTGATAAGGTAGCACGTTGGGGCCTCTGAGCCTTCCTCATATTCGGATTCCTCCGATGACATAAAGTCCTCTTGTAGAACCTCTGCCATTTTCCCCTTGAGTCTTACTGCCCAATCAACTTTTTCCAACATAAGGGTTCTTCTTGTCAGTTTCTGAAAGTTAGAATGGATCACCGCTGTTATAAGGAAAGTATAACGTTGATAACGTTTAGGTGTATTTATGAGGTTAATTTAGCAAAAGACAAAAGATTTCTGTCTCCTAAATTTCTGTCATGTTCTATTCATCAGGGAAATTAAGAGATGCAGTGTTCAAGAGGGAATTCAGCTAGTAAATTTCCCTCTGAGAACAAAAGAAACCAAGGCATAATTGGCATTATGTAAATAAATCCATTAAATAATACAGGGGCTTTAAAGCTCTATTATGGTATTGAAATTGAAATTTAAAGGAAAAGGCAGAAAAGAAAAAAAAACTATATACTTCCCAAGTTGCTTATCACTGACCATGAGATCTGATACATACCTCTCTTGTTCTCCCTTGCTTTCTGCATTTTTTCTTGTGTGCCTCATACTTTCCATCTCTCCTCTTTTTGGCGCTTTCAAAACATGTCAAGAAATATCTCTTGAATGCACCTGAAAATGTATAAAGGAGATTTAATGAGAGAATTAAGCAATTTGGAGAAATATTATGCCCCTTGAAAATTTGCTCAATCCTTGTTTAAACATGGAGTTCCGGTATAAAAGGAGCGGGCCCGCGGGCCTTTGATTGTCAGTTGTCACTCAGCTGTTGTAGTTAACACCTCTATGTGGCACGAAATTCAAAATTTCTATTCAAAACACGATTTGTAAAGAAATAAATAGGAACACTTTGCTTTTTAAACAACTGCGAAATTCAAAATGTGAACTGAAAACGTTAGTAATCATCAAATAACCAATCATTCAGTATTCTTCAAGGGAATTACATTGCTATTTATTCAAAAAGAATTTTATTTCAACTTGCTTGGGGTCCTATAAAAACACTTTTGCCGGAGACTGAACATTCTCGACTTTATTCTGTTAAAATATGAATTTATAATTGACGATTCAAGCGTGAAAGTGGGTGGTCTTATCCCTTTTATACCGGAACTCTGTGTTTAAGAAAAACACCTTTTCAATTATCAGAAGAAAAGGGAACTTTCTAAAATGTCAATTTTATGATGCCCCTAAAAATCCTTTTGGATTCCCTATAAACATGTTTTTCTTAGAATAGCAAGAAAAGGGCATGTTATGTACTTTTCCAAATCACATAATTCATTAGCTATACTCAATGCATACATAATGACACACAGAGGATATTACATGGCCATGTAATGTTCTGTTTATTATATAAACATGAGTGAAATACCAAATGGACATTTATTTTTCGAAAAATTTTAAAACTAGAAAGCTATTTGCTATGTTCACTGGGAAGTGTGAAGATATCATTATCTTCGCAGTGTAATAACTCAGCAGGAAACAGTGAAAATTTTCAAATCAGCAGGAAACAGTGGAAAAATGTACTTTGACAGCTGGTATTTAAGAGAAGGTGTGTAGTGTCAAAGACAAGATTTTACTTTCCCCAAAGAAACAGCTGTCAAATGAGCTTTTGTGAAATATGTAATGTCTGGTTCAAGAAATCCCCCCCCAAAGGGTTGGGAATTCCAGAGGGGATCTTTTTCATACAAATACTGTATTTTTTTTGGGGGGGGGGGGGATTCCAGAGGGGAGGGGTGGGCATCGATTTTCAACACCTTTTCAGGGGGGATGGATATGTTTTTGGAACCACACACAATATAATCAACATGAAATTACCTTCCATTTGTTCCTGAGACCATGCACATTTGTCCTTTCCACCAACATAATGATATACCTCAGCCTCCAGTCGGTCATAAACTGCTCTGTTATTTGCTGAATCATCCCTTTCAAAAAGTAATCAGTTACAGGAATTATAGTAAGTATTGTGATAATGAAAATTACACTGTACAGTCAAATCGAAAATGCTTGAATAACTTGAAAAGCATTTTATGAATTTAATAAAAGCACTGCCTGATTATACAATTGCATTGCACCGGCTATAAAAATTTAATAACACACCTGGACTTACCTTACAAATTAACTTACCAACATAAATAACTTATCATATGAATGTTATCACACTGCCGACTGCTAGCAAGTGAAGCACTCGCACAATCTACAGCCTAAAACTGAAACAGTTTGACTGCTAAGCACTGTTATTAACATTTCCTATACAATAGCCTCAAATGACTTTTTGTAAAGCAGTGGTTGCAACAATCCACAGACAGATTGCAGTGTATAATAGCACAATTTAGAGAATATACAGTACTTGCCATTCAAAATTACTTACCAAGGGGAATGTATCACAAGTTATCACACTGCTGATTGCCAGCAAGTGGGGCACTCGCGCAATCTACAGCCAAAAACTGAAACAGCTTGACTGCTGAGCACTGTCATGATAGCTCGTCAAGGTACATTAAAAAAATATAAAAAGTAGACAAATGACATATATACCTAAATTTAGTAAATATTTGCAAATAGCAAGTACATTGTTTAAATCATGCAAGCAAACCCGTGGTTAAGTACCGGGTAGATATCACACTGGCAATTGCCAGCAAGTGAAGCACTTGCACAATCTACAGCCTAAAACTGAAGCAGCTTGACTGCTAAGCAATGTTTGATAGCTGAAGGCACTTTCTAAACATCGAAAATTGAGAAATTAGGACATGCATTATTTGTACATTTGACAAAGGGCATGAATATCAAATGAAACTTCACACAAATCTTTGTATAAAAAATGATACTATTGCCAATCATACCATAGGTATCACACTGCCGACTGCCAGCAAGTGAAGCACTCGCACAATCTACAGCCAAAAACTGAAACAGTTTGACTGCTGAGCAAAATGGATAGCCTAAGGCACTTTTGGAAGCAACAAAATTACCAAACAAAAAGCTGGTGGAACTTTACTGGTCATACGAAACCAAATTTATGCATGTTATCCAATATAGAGAAATGGGAAATGGAGAAGGCAAGTTGGAACAGTGAAAATTTAGCTGTGTCAATCATTTTATGCCATCTGCCAAAAGAGGAGGAAACCACTGCTCGCAGGGTATCATTTTACAAGGTAAAACAGTAGGAATCACACTGCCGACTGCCAGCAAGTGAAGCACTCGCACAATCTACAGCCAAAAACTGAAACAGTTTGACTGCTTAGCAATGTTAATAGCCTAACTAAGGCACCTTGTTTAATAAATAACAGAAGCAACAAAACTACCTAAGAAAAAGCTGGTGGAGCTTTATAAAAATTTTGTCATGCGAACCAAACTTATGCGTTTTAAATATTATCCAATTCCAAGGATGGAGAAATGAGAAAGAGAGAAGGCAAGATGGAAAATTGTTTTGGTCACTCATTTTACAAAGATTAAAAGATTCAAAACTTAACAAAAGTGGAGAATTTGATATTCGAAAACATGAAACCTTTCCCGGTAAGGGTCTAAACTGTTCTCCACTATACACTATACACTCTCGTCTCGTAGTCATAGGGACATTAATTAATGCGAGGTAGTTTGAGCTAGAACTTTTCTTACCGTTCGTCCAGATAGAAGCCGTGAAAGTCGTCCTTTTTGATCAGAACGTTGTACACATGCCTTAGAGTTCGCTGCAATATTCAAAGAATAATTGATTTTAGATTATTTTAATTTCTAGGCCAAAAGATTAAAGCTACTCGGTTCGATCTGACCGCGAAACGGTTGTTCGAACTGCGAACCAAGAATCAAGATGGCGGACTATAGATAGGGCGAAGCGAATGATACACACAAGTCTTGCTTCATGGAAAGCATTCACACATACCCTGCAGGCTGGCGGTACTTTAACTGGAGCAGATTTTCTGCCTCGCTTTCCGCGGCGTCGTCCCCCGTTTTGCTCATTAGATTTCAGCTTATTGAGTTCACTGAGAATGGCGCCAAGAACTCTCCTGTGTTCATTGCCTTGCTTCTCAAGTTCGTTCCTCAGAGCAGTATTTTCCTCGATCACCTTCGCTGAGGAACCAATTGATTCTCTCAGGAGAATAACATGCTCGTCACTGAAGTTTGCCATTATATTGGATACAATAGAAGGCTACAAGCACTCGCACAGACAAAGAAAAGATAAGACAGACAAAGAAAAGTGTAGCGTTCGAGTTGCACTCCCGGCGGAATAAATCGATTTTGGCGCCTTTTGCATTAGACCGTTACAAATATTCTAAAATTGTGGGGGTCCTAGGGGGGATGCAAAATTACTCACAGACTACACCAACGTTATGTGTTATTTACAGTTCTACTTGGACAACTATTCAACCAAATATTTACCATTTCTCTCTTGAGACTGGTATTTTGGATAAAATGGGCAAAATCCTTTGTGTATTTCATCAGAAGTTGTTTTTTCTGTTCACGGTACCCGTGGTGAGTCGCATGATTAGCCGCAGCGCGAAAAGCTACGTCATGCTAAATGCGTTCCAGTCTCACGCGGTTGGATGGATTTAGCAAGTGCCGGTCACGCGTAGTCACGCGACAAATACTTCAGGCAACGTAGCCAAACTTTCTTTCAACACTTACATTTATTCTAATATGTTTTTCCTTTTTCTTTTGAAACAACACACATTTATTTGCAAGGAGGGTCCCCCCTGGTGCATGTTAATATACCGAAATGGCCGTTGTATCGAAGCATTGCCTTGCCTTATTGGCGTGACGCACGTCATAGCCACGAATGTAACAGTGACGACGTCGCTTATGCTTGCCACGCGCGAAATGACACTGTATATTTTGACATGAACTTCCTCTTTAGCCCCTTTCTAGACTGTTCGAATACTGTGAATGAATAGAGTGCTGCAGTCCGGCATTTGAAACCCATGGAGCCGAACGTTGATTACGTTTTCTGTCCTTGTTGCCAAAATCATGTCCATTACTCGACGTATCGTAGGCATCAAGCAAAAAGTGGACTCTTACAGAAAACTTCTACTACACAAAATATTTCACAATCGGATTCCGACTGGGAAAGTGAGGACTCGGAGGCAAGCTCATGGAAAGGTGAGACTGCTAGCCTTGATTCAAGGGGAGTACCCTAGCGAATAATCTAACAGTGATCGCTACGCCATTTTAACTTCGAGGGGCATGGTGTTGCATGAGAAGAAACATCTCCGCGGGCCAGGTCCGACGTATTTTTTTCTGGGGTTACCCTCGGTTCCCGTCTTGGGTAAAAAAATGTGCTGTAGTGTGTGTCAGGGTGTGTGTCGGGGGGGGGGGGGGGGGGGGGGGGGGGGGACGAATCTTTGGTCCCATATCAAGAAAAAAAAATTTCGCCAAAAGCTGTCGTTTTGCCGACGTTGCAAAACTTCCTTATTAGGAAATCCCCTTACCTTATTTGGAAGGTCTGTAAGTACTTTTCCTCATATCTTAGCGAAAAAAAGCAGGAAAATTGACCAAAACTTGTACAGATACTCGAGAAATATCCTTCTCTTGGTCGCCATTTTGTTTTTACCCCCCGCCGAGGGGCCTGAGTCACGTTTTTAACACCACAGGCAACCCGCGCGGATTTGCCATAAAAACGACAGCACTTTCTCGATATGCCGTTATTTTCCATGTTTTTTTTGTGCTCAATATGCATCATATTTTTGGGTATAAAATCTAGGTAACTTCAGGGGTGCGCTATAAACATGTAAGGCTTGTGTTATTAACACAGGAAGCCCAAGCAAAAAAGGTGTATTTCCCATTTTCGTCAGGCAGAAACGACTACGGAGGAGGCTAGGCACTGAAATCTTATCTAGCATATCAGTTTTAAGATAAGATAACGCAAAAAAGGCAATGACGAAAAAAATGCTCCCTGGCCTCCTAGATATAACTGTACTGTATAGTTGCTTCTATTTTTTTCTGGCTATTTCGAATTAGTTGTAAAATAATATACAATCTAATTTAATGGCGGCGGGGGTTATTCGTTGTTTTTTGTTTATTGATCAGTCATTCTACTCTTGTAGCCGGTTCTGGACAAGACCCTGCCGCAGACGATACCAGCGAGGCTGAACTGACAGGGCTAATGGAGGATGATAGTACCTACGCGTCGACAAATGTAAGAATGTAATCGATCGATATACCTTAACTTTATTTCGCATTTCAATTGTACTTACATCGTAAATAAGGTTTAAAATAGAACTATATTTAGGGTAACGGTTCTTTAAATTTTCAAAAGTTTTCGTGTCGACAAGACTCTAGACAAGTAAACGCTCTATGCTGAGCCCCGGGTTCTTCATTAATTTTGGGACTCGTAAAGGGGGGGGGGGGGGCTTGTTTAATTTCGGGACTCATAGAGGTGAACTTATTAGAGAAAATAATAATATCAATAACTCGAGAGACAAAATACCAAAGCCTTATGAAATCTCACTCAGCGTTAATAAATGTATAGAGTATTAGTACTATGAAGTATACCTAGATATATCAGGGGTGTGTTGGAGGTGTGTCTGATAAACATCCAATCCGCCAATCCGAGTGAGAGAAAGTTTGACGTCACATTTTACGGGCCATCGTCGTTCATTCGTGCGATTTGAAACGGAAAATATTTTTCACACAAATATCCTCTGTTGGGCGAAAACATCTTTTACGTATCAAACGCTGCGCTTCAAAGTCTTTCCACTTGTAGATCTTCGTAAGCGGGTCTCAAGATAAATTTTCCAAAACTAGCATTATAACACGACGAAATAATGCAACAAAAGTATTGATTCACACGGTGCGATGCTGCGATTTGAGGAGCGATTTCTGCGGCGATCCCATCGCGATGTCATATCGCGCGGTGTGAACGGCCGGCGATCTTATGGCGATTTCACTTGTGATGTCGCCGCGACGTCGCAGGCGTTTTGAACATGTTCAAATTCCACTGCGATGCGGGTGCGATTTCTCCAGATCGCCAACAAAAGTGACAAATATCGCAGAGCCAAATCGCCGGCCGTTCACACCGCGCGACATGACGTAGACGATCGCCGCAAAAATCGCACCTCAAATCGCAGCTGAAATCGCGCCGTGTGAACGGGCCTTTGGGCAAATGTTCAGTTGTTGACAAAATTCACGAATAAAGCTCATTTTAAGATACTTAGTGTTCCTCCATATCTTATTTGTAGGAAGATGTCTTGGAAATCATATCTGATAGTGCGGCGAGTGATGGCTCGGATAGCGAGGAGATTTCAGCAGACGAAGATCAAGATATTTGTAACTTGGATGACATATATCAAGAGACTGGGGAAGTCCACTGGGATGAACGGTCTGAGGTCCTGGATAAAGACATACCCGAAAGCGCACCTCCTCTCCCCGAACCTGAACCTAAAAGAACGAGACTGCAGGAAATGAATGCCTTGGTGTTTTGGTTCGCGTACTTTCTGTTGCTATGGCAAAGCTGTTGCAAGATAAGCGATAATGGTTTGGCGTGGCTTTTGCAATTATTTATCCGGTTTTGAGTGTAATAGGAGTGGAGATATCGAATGAGTTCTTCGCCGACCTGATAAATATGATGCCTCAATCATTATACTTTTTACGGCAATTTATCAATCATGACAAAGATGATTTTACTAAATATGTTGTTTGCTCTAAATGCACAAAACTCTACCTTTACGATTCGTGCTTGGAGCTGGTGAGAGGTAGAATGTTTGCAAAGACTTGCAGCAATAAAATAATGTACAGGGGAAAAGAGAAATTATGCGGAAATACTCTTGTCCGGAAAGTTGTTCTCAAGGATGGAAAAGAGAAGTTTTATCCATTAGCCTATTATTGCTACAACAGTATTATCATTGAACTGGAAAAGCTTGTCCAACGGAAAGGCTTTCCGCAAAGTTGCGAGAGTTGGAAGGAAGACATGCAAGATGCGCAAGACGATCAACTACTCACTGACGTGTACAATGGGAGCATATGGAAGGACTTTCAGACCATTGATGGAAAGGAGTTCTTGAGTTCACCGAAAACAAACTACGCTTTTATGTTAAACTTTGATTATTTCCAACCAATGAAACATCGAAGGGATTACTCAGTCGGTGTTTTTTACCTTGTTCTGCTTAACTTACCCCGGTCTCAGCGATTCAAATGGGAGAACGTAATTGTTGTGGGCATAGTGCCGTCTCTTGACGGCGAGGCCAAAAAACTCAACGAATTTTTAAAGCCGGCCATCGAGGACCTTAAAACTCTATGGAAGGGTTGCAAACTAAAATCGAGCTTGAGTTCGACGCCCCCTTACGTGACATCCAGAGCAGCTTTGGTGAGCATCGCAGCAGATATCCCTGCTGCAAGGAAACTTTGCGGCTTTAAAGGGCACAGTGCACGACACGGGTGTTCTCGCTGTATGAAAACATTCCCTGGTGGTTTTAAAAGAAAACAGATTATTCTGGATTTGATCGCGAAAATTGGCCAAAAAGAGATAACACTAGTCACAGACGAAATGCAAGAAAAATAGAAAACTGCAAGCAGGTGACGCGGAAATCTAAACTTCGCACAGAGTATGGCATAAATTACTGGAGCTCTTTACTCGACCTACAATACTTTGATGTTGTTCGATTCTGCACTGTCGATCCCATGCATAACCTGTTTCTCGGGACGGCAAAGTACGTTTTCAAACTATGGGACAAGCGAAAATTTTTAGGAAATAAAGAAATGAAAATTGTTGAAAAAAGGATCGAAGAGATGGACGTACCATCAAACATGGGTCGTTTACCAAAAAAGATTTCTTCTAATTATGGATCTTTTACGGCCGAACAATGGAAGAACTGGACTCTAATCTATTCGATGTTTGCTCTTAAAGGCGTATTACCCGACGACCACCTTAGATGCTGGCAAGCATTTGTTTTGGCGTGCAAGTTCTTGTGCAGAACCAGCCTAACAAGTGCAAATCTACAAAGAGCCGACCATCTATTGCTAAAGTTTTGTAAATCGTTTGAGAGGTTGTATGGAAAGAAATCGATCACACCTAACATGCATCTACATTGCCACCTAGTAGATGTTATAAGAGAGCATGGGCCTGTGTACAGTTTCTGGTGTTTCAGTTTTGAACGCTACAACGGCATCATGGGGAGTGTTACAACAAACAAACGATCACTAGAGCTTCAGTTAATGCGCAAGCTCATGCTCTCAAGGTACCTCAACGAGCTTCAGCTGCCACACGAATATCGGGATGATTTTGCATATCTTATCAATCCTTCGCATTCGGATTTACAGGAAGAGTCTCTTGCGACAAATAAGTACATTGCAACATACAGAGCTTGTACATTGTCAACAATTTCCCCTATTCCTCCCAACATAGACTGGTCTGTTCCCTCTTACGTCTCCTTACCGTCTGATTATAGATTAGTGCATTTCAATAGTGATGACCTTGAAACGTTAAGAGATGTGTACAAATCTCTCTACCAATATGAAGTACCCTTGTCGGAAATGGCAGAAACTGCCAAGAAATATTCGTCTATTACTATGGGAGATGAGCATTTTGGATCTCAACGAGACTGCCGTTCGCTGCGTTCCTCAAGGGTCTATGCTTCATGGGCGGCAGAGGACGGAAGTATTAATGTGGACCAGCTCAGCTTCGTTGCAGGAAAAGTGGCCGACTACTTTTCTCATTCCTTGAAAAAAGGTGGAAAATATTTACTCCATATATTTGCTCGCGTTTCTTGGCATCAAGCAGACATCAATCCAGAACTGTTTTGGAATCCCACTAAAACATGGAAAGCTCGCGCCTTCATATTAGGTGGTCCATGCACATTTGTTCCAGTGCAAAGAATTCACTGCAAGTATGCTGCAGCTGAGATAACGATGAATAATGAGAAAAAGCTAGTTACAGTACCGCTAGAAAATAGGGTTAAGGTGTACACTTAACTAGTGGGCGTTGACCATGAAATAAAGCATGAAATATATCACGTCCCATGTTCGATATTACAATAGCCTTTAGCTTGAACGTGAATAAGAAAATATAAGGTTTCTCAATCCAAAATGGGGTAGAAATACTAAGAATTTTAATTTGCTCACCCACTGCCGGGGTAACGGTTCCTGAAGAGTGTATTCAAGAGGTCATAAAGTTAATATGTAAAAGGATCAGCGTAGGACACGTGATCATATTGATATCAGGGCTTGGTCCTAGGGCTTGGTCCCAAAACCAGTCGATACTGGAGCGGAGAGTTCGCTAGTATGAGTTATCGACTGTGTGTTTAAAGGGACTCTCGCACGCTTACAGCCTTTCTCAGTTACACGCGGTCGTCGGGAAAAAAGCTTGCAAGCGAAAACTGTTTTTTTGTCAAAGTTTCCATGGCAACGCACGTGCTTTCGCAGCTCAGACAAGACAGAAAACGAGTTTTCGCTTGCAAGCTTTTTCCCCGGCGACCGCGTGTAACTGAGAATGGCTGTAATATTCGTCCACCGTGGACATAAAATAAGTAAAATTGTAACCGCGAAAACACATGTACATTTGCCCGTAGTAATCAAAATAATCCTTCAGATTGATAGAAAAACCTTTCAAGTGTTAGACAAATGCAATTCTAGGTTGCCTTGACCCGTTATCAAGAGGATGGAATTGGATTGTGATCTGAGCTATTTTCTTGTCAGAGAAGTGAACAGAAAGCGTGCGAGATTGAGCCCCTTTTTAATAAAACCATTGTGGAAAAGTCAACTTAAAATGTATTCATATTACCTTCTAATAATAAGGCAACAATTAAACAAACACAAATTTATACGTTTGGCAGGCCCTTTCCAACGCTAAAATGAATGTATAGTTTCATAACTTTTAAGTCTCAAGAACACTGGGATGAATTTTATTTTTTTCACATTGATTTAGTTAAACTACTTAGGCGTCTAATGGACTATTTGAAAGTTTCAATAAATTATTCGGTTTTTAAAAGGGAGCCGAAAATTTTAGATAGTACATGAGAAGCCCATAAAAATTAATCTATGCGGTTTGACTTAGCATGCGTGGAATTATTTCAATCCTCGTAGTTCTACAAAAGATTACCACATCAAACGTATTTTGTATAAAATTATACCTAACCTCTCGACTAACCATACATCCTCAATTGTGTGAATCAAGCAAACATAATTGAAAAATATAGATACATACAATGGTTTGCTTCAAAAAAGCCCGGGGGGGGGGGGGGACTCCCATATTTTTGGGGCGGGGGTGCTCGTCGGGAACTTTCGTTTTCACCCCTAAATGGTACCAAACATGGCGTCGCTTAGTTGATTTTGACCCCTAAAAGGTACCAAACATGGCGTCGCTTAGTTGATTTTCCCTCGTAATTTTGTCGCGTATTTTTTTACGAGGGAAAATACGTCTGAAATTCAGGCTACCAACAAGTGCGATTTGCTTGATTTGCTAGAACGGTCCTCTAACAGGTACCTATCTGGAAAAAAATACACGTTTTCGAATTTTACCCCCTAAAAGGTACCAGAGGCTTGATTTTAAACCCTAAAAGGGTTTAACCCCCCCCCTCCCCCCGGGGGGCAAAAAGGTTCTTCATACTTGGCTCAAAATGTCCATTATTTGTGATAGGTTTGGTCTTGTCTGGTGATCTTTAGATAAGCAATTTGAGCACGGATCTTTAAGAATTTCCAAGCTTTTCTTATGACGCTTCCAAGCGGACTTGACTATCAAGCCAAACGCAAACACGTCACTTGCAACTGACTGAGGCTGTGCGCCAGTTACTAGCTCAGGAGCAATATGCGGGTGGTACTTTCTGTACTCCTCCTGCTCCTTCGTGGACAAAGAGTACGTTTTTGCATTTTCAAACTTCCTGGACTTTCCAAAGTCTATAATTATTGGATGATACCTTTGTTCGCATCCCGTTTGAGAGGAGAGCACAATATTGTCTCCCTTTAGATCGTTGTGCAGGAACCCTTTTGAATGAACGTAGTGGAGCCCATCAGCCACTGCCCAAAGAATTGACGGCCAGTTAGAAGCAGGGTTGACGCAGCCTGATCTTAAGGCGTTTCCTAGTGTCATGCATTGGCCATTGACTCCATAAAAATGCATGATCAAAAGGAATGGTTTCTTTTCTATGCAGATGCCGTACACAAGTGGTAGAACTACGGAATAAAAATAAGCACTTTTAAATGTTTATACCTTTGCCAGATATTTTGCAAGTCATTATATGGTTTAGGTGCGCGGGAAGCTTCACTTTGTAAAAAAGAGGGAGCTACTAGTATTTAGTATAACTATACTGGGTGATCAAAACTGTCGAGTATGCCGGCCTCTCTCTCCACGCAAGATGCCGATGCAGTTTTAAACAATTTCTCAGCAACCTCGATACCACGGTACGTCTTTTTCTCTACTCGGCCAAAGGCTCCCTCGCCCAAACAAACGTCATTCTGCCCCTCGGTAATACTCTTTACGAGCGTTCTGTCGATTGCGCGTCTCGGATTTGGAGGGCTGTAAGCCAAATATGTAGTTGATTAGTACCAGGCATCGAAAGATAACCCCGATTTACAAACGTAGACCTGTAAAAGAAGAAAATCCAAAGAGTACTTACCCTATCCTCTTTTCTTTTTCCTGCTTCCACTGCTTCCAATCTAAGTATACCTACCAGAGAAAACTACCTGGATCTGAAAAAAAATCCAGGCTGAGTGGGATTCGAACCCACGACCTTCGGGTATCTAGACCGCCGCTCTACCAACTAAGCTATCAGCCTGTTGGGATTGGTGTGTGGGTCGAATCCCTACTCATTGCCAAACTAAGGCAGGATTTTCCTACCATGTAGACTGACACATGAGAAACTCAAAGTGAAGACTTCTGGTTTCGATTCAATATATAAATCGTCTTCAGGGACTCACAAACTAAGTATGCCTACCAGAGAAAACTACCTGGATCTGAAAAAAAAAATCCAGGCTGAGTGGGATTCGAACCACGACCTTCGGGTATCTAGACCGCCGCTCTACCAACTAAGCTATCAGCCTGTTGGGATTGGTGTGTGGGTCGAATCCCTACTCATTGCCAAACTAAGGCAGGATTTTCCTACCATGTAGACTGACACATGAGAAACTCATATATTGAATCGAAACCAGAAGTCTTCACTTTGAGTTTCTCATGTGTCAGTCTACATGGTAGGAAAATCCTGCCTTAGTTTGGCAATGAGTAGGGATTCGACCCACACACCAATCCCAACAGGCTGATAGCTTAGTTGGTAGAGCGGCGGTCTAGATACCCGAAGGTCGTGGGTTCGAATCCCACTCAGCCTGGATTTTTTATTTTTTATTTTTTTTCAGATCCAGGTAGTTTTCTCTGGTAGGCATACTTAGTTTGTGAGTCCCTGAAGACGATTTATATACTGCTTCCAATAATGAGCAGAAATGCGTCTTTCTTTGCCATAAAGGCTCTTGCATTGTTCAAACTTATCTTTAAATGGCTGTGCTGCCTTTGCTTTAAGCCATTCTCGTTTTTCCTTCTTAGACATGTTTGAGAGCAAGTCCTTCTTTTTCTGTTTCCTTTCCAATCGCTTCTTTCGAAGTTCCTCAACTGTGTTTTTTCTGAACTTTCTTTCCTTGCGGCTTTTTTGTTCGTCGGTTTGTGCATCCATGTTTCGGAGACGGCGGTCGATGTGTTTTGTTTGCAGTAAATTGTCTCGTTGCGAATACTTAGTTCGCCCTACAGACCCGCTCTATTTATCGGAATCCTAAGCTAAATTTAGCTGCATGCGTAATCTTAAAGACGAGGAACACCCAGGCTATATCCAGGTAAATTACATAAGCGAACTGTATGCGTCAAGTAGGAGCGGTCAAATTTCTCTCGTAAATAAACGTAATTTTGTTATCTTTTTGGTGTAGCATTTCTTGTTGGGTAACCAGCAATAGTCACGAGATAGCTCTACTGACTATTGCCCAACTGCCCCGGTGACGCAAAATCGGTAGTATTTTTAATCATTATACTTAATTACCCTTAAAGCCAAGCACGAAGCTTTACTAAATTTAAGTTAAACTTAAAACGTTCTTAAAGCAAATAATTCCACGAAAATGTAAATACCAGCGCAACGCGTCTTTAAGAAGACTTTAATTGTGACTTAAATTCATTAAAGCCAGAAGTCTAGGTTTAGTAAATTTAAGACACCTTTTAAACATTCTTAATGTCCTACATGTATTTAATTGGACACTTAAAACATGTAAAGATCTTAAAAGGCTTAAAGATTCCTTAAACCAACTTAAATACAACTTAAAGACTCACATGATATTTACGATATTTAAGGGGATATTAAATTTCACTTAAAGATTATGTCACGCTTTAAGTGACCTTTAAGTTGTTCTGACAGGCCCTTAAAGCTAGCTTTTTGTCCTGTGTTTGCTCATCTCTTCAATGCTTATAGGGCGCATGTTCTCCATTGAAAATGCAACACATGAATCTCTAGGATATCATATTTAAACTACTCTATCTATACTTCATATCCCTTGTACTTGCAATAAGATAATTGTAAATACACATTGGAATCATGTTTCAGTCCCCTGTGATTCATTCAGCAACTCTCTTTAATTTTACTATTGGAAATTAGACTTAACTTACTTATAATTAACTCAATATTTGAAGCTTGGCTTTGTGGATGAGACTACATGTGTTTTGGTGAAAACGTTTTTGCTGAAAAGGGGTTTGCATTGGCTTGAAATCATAGACAGAAATCAATAATGATTGACTGTAACATTGTATCATGATAATAAAGCCAGTATCACAGCCAGCTGAAAGACAAAAGCATTTTCCCCTCTTTTAATCCTCTGGTAATGTCATTTTTTGTCAACAATGCTCACATGCATAACAAAGTTCCCAGGCACAACAGGCTTTGGCAATAAAAAAAATCCCCCAACCCCTGGACATTTGCTACAAGCTAACTTTGCATTTATAGAGCGTGGGAGAAAAATCGCTCACATTTCCTAACAAGCTGCCTTCATAAGAAAATGTCTCGGCCTGATCTCTGTTGACAAAAAATGTTATTAGTATAGGAAATCATACGACTTCGAGTTCAATTTGGAATTAATTTGCACGAGTGGGTTTTTCAAAAAGTATCAAAATTGCACGAGCCGAAGGCGAGTGCAATTTGAGCTTTTTGAAAAACCCCGAGTGTAAATAAATTCCAAATTGAACGAGAAAAGTCGTATGATTTCGTATTAATAATACACATGAAAAAATTTCCAACAAGGAGTCATTCACAAATCTGCTTACAAACTGAACAAGCCGCACGTATTTTTCCTTGATTGAAATCTGGACCAAAACCTGACAGAATTTGACAGAATTTGAACAAAAACCAAAGTTTCCATAATATAGCTCTATGTATCAAAATATTTTAGCATTTCAAAAATAAAAATTTGCATTTTGTTAACCATTTTTGCACTTTGTTACCTTTTTTGGCACTTTGTTACCTCAAAACTGCACTGCTCTCAGCCAATCAGAATCCAGAGATTTTTTCATGTGTATTATAACAACAGTAAATACTTTAAAACAGTGGAAACACGTTTGTCTTTCAGTTTGCCAAGATGCTTTTATTCACTGTGCATTTTTTTATGCTAATTTAGCTTGTAGATCTCATTTCTACAAGCTAATTCTAAAGAAACAAAGTTCTATAACCACCTACGGACAATTAAGAAAAAATGCCTAAGAAAAAAATCGCCCTAACGGGCTCGACAAAATACTGCAGACTCGAAAAAATATCCAGCGATATTGTACGCTAAAATGTCCAATAAGATATATGTATTTGATGTCTGATGTCATCGTGTTGCAAGTGTGCGGCATTGCTTTCAAATAAAAATAATTCCAAATTTTAGACATCAGATTTTCGGTCCACAACAACACTGTACATTGGAGATAAAGTACCAAGACATGAAAACTTACTCAGCTCTAGAAGCCGCTTATTAGAGCATTTACAGTGTATATACAAGTGAAAAGTACACTCAGTTAGTGTGATATGTCCCAAGACTGGCATGAAATTATATATTCATTTGTCAAAAATAGAGAAACAAAAGCAAACATATCAGAATTTTTATTATACACATGGCTGGCAAACAGAAACAGAGACGACTAAAAATACACATTATTGTTTGAGGCTGAGTGTGTCCAAAAAAATACTAAGATGGGAGCCAGTACAGCCTCATGAAAAGTACTGTATGTAAGAAATGCATCCCATTCCATCAAAATAAAAGAATGTCTTTGAATACTGTAAAGTCATAAATTTTTTTAACATTAGGAGAGCAGTCGGGGGAAATGGGCACAATCATTGTTTGGCCACTTCTATTGTTTTAGCCCTGTGCAGTAAAGCTCTTAACACTGAAATGACTATTTCACAGATCAACCAACTTTCATGTATTCCTTGGAACATAAAAAGCCTTCTCAAAGAGGGAGCCAATCTTATTTTACTATCTAACATTATATACAATGTAGTATACAAGTTAGAAACCATGAGAGGATATTTATATTTAGTATATACCAATATAGTGAATAGTCATTCTCGTGTACGCTGATTTGTTCCTGAAATAGTACATATCCAACACTATTTACTGTTTTGAGAAAATTCTCAAATGGTGGCTCGTTTCGTCAGCGATACTGCGTTTTGAATCTTAATCCGACATATTTTGTTCTACTGATTTGGTATATACTAAAACAACTATCCCCCTCAGGGTCAGTGCCTAGCGGTGGATATATACCTCGACGCTTCACGTCTCGGTATATATCAACCACTATTCACCTCCCATTGGGGGGATAGTTGTTTGATATTTCTACTTAAATATTTAATTTAGTTGCATAACACACATAACACAAGTGGGGCAAGAGAAAGAGGAATGGTTGTTCCAAGAAGCCTTCAGTCGCTGGTGGAACTTTCCAACATGGATCCTGGCCTTAGCTATTTTTCTGTTCAGTTCCTCTGCTGCACTTAAGCTATCCCTGCCTTTCAAAAAGTCCGGAATCTTGATTCTCGCTTGAAGGGGATGGACTAGATCCTTCACAGTAAATGTCCACGAGTATAATGTCATAGGGATTGATGGCTTTAGGATGCCACTCTGCTGGAAATACTGACATTATCTATGTCTCCTTCGAAGACATCCGAAAGAAAAACAAGCGCCGCCATTGGGGGCTACAGCAATGAGACACGTGAATGTGTTTGCATGCTTGTATTGGGAAAACGTATTCACTTGTGTTGCAAAATCCCGATAAACGTCCCTTGAGGGAAACATTATTGCCTTCATATCCCTGAAAATATTGTACATCAGTTGAGTGAATGTCGTGAGTATATCCCGTATTGTAGTTTCCTTTATTTGCCTTGTTCTAGTACTCAAAAGGATAGACATTGTCTTGAAAGTAAATCCACGCGGACGAGGCAAATGTAGAGCCTTTCACCAGAGATGATAACTTCGATGGTGCTTTCGCAGGCTTTGTTTTGCTCTCCAGTATGATATCTTGTCATTCAGAAAGTTGTGTAGCACTTCAAATTGTGAGGAACTCAGGCCAGAAAAGTGGTTCATTATTTCGCTCACATTTCTCTTCAGGAGAAAAAGGAAAGGAAACTCGGACTGAGTCACCAAAAGGATAATTTTGTCCTATTGCGTATTTCCTGAATATGGTGATCCATTCTTAGATAACTTTCATTATTTAGCGCAAGCAGCCATGATTGATATCAGTCACACAAGGCGCGCAATACACAGGGTCATAAATGCGTGAGATTGAGTCTGCCAGAGTGTTAGAGGTTGTTGAGATAAATCGTGAGGTCACTCGAAAATTGACTTTACTGAAAGCCAGAAAATCTCATGTAGCCATTTCATCACTAAGGGATTTAGAGACGAGCCTTGTTTAAGGCACTTAGAGTTGTTGTATTGTCCGTGCGCGCAGTAACCCATGTCCCTCTAAGGGTCTCCTGCCAGCGCTGTAAGTAAGTTTATGTGAGCATTCATAAGGGAGGGCGTATCCGCTGCCCAGTTCATGTAGAACCAGTCCCCTTTAAGAAGCCACCAACACCAATCAGGCAGGCATCAGAGGAGAATTCCAATGAAGGGATTGGCTCATTATCAACAAAAAATGTTTTCCCGTTAAAAACACACAGAAAGTCTGTCCACCAAGTTAAATCAGCTCGCAATGGAGAGTTAACCTGAATATGGTGATGTGGTTGCCGCATCTTATTTACAGTGTTAATTATCCGCCGCAAAAAATTATCGCTCGCATTCTAGTTTACTGTCAGACATAATGAGGAAATCATCAAGATATGCAAGTATTGAGTGATAGCCACGCCTGTCCATCATTCGTGTTATCACGTCGATTAAAGATCTCGGGACTCTTTGCCGCCCCGAATGGCACTTTCGTGTCGTACAGATAACTGAGGCTGTCATCACCGCTATATTGCCACACAAGGCCAGTAGCAGTGTAGTTGGATGGGTGGATAGGAACATGGCGATACGCGAGTTTTAGGTAAAGTTTAGCTAATATTTAGATTTGGGCAATGCCTAAAAGCGAAACTCCAAAATAATCTTGAAATAAAACTAAAAAATAAGATTTTTAGCGAAATCCACAACAAAGACTATATATACTTGACACAGTATTTGTCTCTTGTACTAACTAAATCTAACATGTGACAAAAGGAAAATCAAGGCTAGAATATCAGAAATGACCTGTTTACATAAGGCAAAGTAGAACCAAAAAGGTACTCAAAACTATAATTCGAGTTTAGCCGGAGAAAATAAAACCTTGAGGGAGCCAAAATTGCAGCAAAACGTATACGTTACATGTAAAGTCAGAATTTATCAGGAATGCAAGAAACTTTGAAGCTAAAAATATACACAACATAAGAAGCAAGCTCAAACTTTTTGCTTACCGATAGTCGTTTCTTTCCATTCCTCCCGAAAGTCTCCGTCGTGTTGAGTTTAATTCATTCTTACTTGACGTCAGCTTTTGCACAAAACCAAGTCTAAATATATGATTAGGCTTAAACTATTGCAATTTTCTGTTATTATCAATCCTGTTCAATCCAATTCTGGCTCCCTGTTCGTAGATCTCCTATGAGTTGTCGAAGAACATGTTTTGCATGTTTTACGAAACTGTTTTTCTTGAAAACATAAGCTTCAAAAATTAATTGAGCTGAGAACGCCGAAGACATGCTTTGCCGGTTGAATCTTTTGCAACTTCCTCAAAGTTTCTCCAAAATGACTAAACAACATTATAAAATATCCGCGAGAGAATAAAGTCCGAAGTATTTTGACAATCATTAGAGAATTCTTTTGAGCAAATTTAGCGTGGTTCGCACAAATAAGTTTGTTCTTCAGTTTCACTCAACAAACATGCTCGACAGTCACTCGAGCGAGCCGAAGCGGGCGCGTGTTTTGTGAGTTATTTCGGCGGAAAACGAAGGAGCGACTTCCGGTTCGTAAAAACTTCGAGAAAAAGTGCCATATAAAAAAAACAACTTACTAGCCTCGAGCGTTCGGGCATCCCGGGAAATATCAAACTTCGTCAACCTCGCTATCGCTCTATCCGCGATACGCCAAAATCAGTTTGTTATTTCTCGGGATCACTCTTGTTTTTTTTTAGGAGTTTAGGTCAAAATGCAACAACATTTTGCAATTTCGAGTCCAAACCAAACGTCGCGACGCTGTGCTGGATGTGGAGAGGACGAAGCGAAAAATACGCAACAAAATAATTGCTATTGCTATTGCTGTTGCTGTTGCTGTTGCTGTTGCTGTTGCTGTTGCTATTGCTATGTAGCGTTCTAATATGAATGATACCAGGTGAATATATAAACTGGAATAATGAAAAATGGCATTGACGGAATAACAACAACAACAACATTTTTATTTGATTTGTATCATATTTACAACATTTTTAAGCTGACCCACAAAATAGCAGAGCTAATCGAGGCGGGTAGCTTTTATCATAAATAGAAATCACACGTTGATGTGAGATGTCCTGTTTACTTGTTATTATAATAGCTCAAATTTGCACCAGGGGCCATATTTGCACTTTTTACTTCTGTAAATAAAGTAATTTATGCAAAAGGCAAATATAATACTGGATACTTCTAAGAAATCCGCATCATGTGTATAAAGATACTTAATAAAGAATGATTATCAACTTGAAAATAAAAACAAGCATACCGAACTGGAACCCGAGCCTTGGTTTCCTACACGCTCATGCAAATTTGAGGGAAGTATCCAGAAGAGGTCCATTCAGTTCACTCAACGAGCCTTGATTCCCATCTCACTGTTTTGCTTGCGGGTGTTGATCTATTCAAATAGGCTTCAGGCATCTAAATTGCTTAGCTTGTCATGGTTGAAGTCAGCAAAGTGAACATATTTGCGTCCTTCTTCTGGACATTCTGGACATTGAAACAAGCAACCCTAAGTCCCTTTCTAGACTTTCTGGCTGCGTCTCTCCCAGATCGTGGATTACGTCGCAGGACATCATCTAGGTGGTCGAGGATTGCTCTGGGGGCGTTCCAGCTTTACATAGCCGTGAAACAGCCTGCTCTGAGATATAAGGCCCAAGCTGTTTTGTGCATTGTTTAAGGAAGTTGTTGCTGTGTTCATTGCTTGTCTCCAAAGCGATATTGGTTCCTTTCTTTCCGTGATTATTCACTGATCTGTTCCATATCAGGCGTTCTCTGTCTCTTGAAGATAGTAGAGCTTGCACCTGGAATGATTGATACAATCACTCCATAGCATACTTTGTGCTATGGGTTCCCAAGCAGCCTTGCAGAAAAGCTTAAAGTACTTATACTGTATCATCAGACGATCACCATCACCTTCTTTGATCGCATGAAGAAACTTAAAAAAAGAAAGAGGCGTTGAACAGTTCTAATTAAAAACATCGTCGCCTATTTGCTTCTTTACTGTAGGGGGAGGTGGTCTTGAAGATTACAAATTAATCTCTTCATCTAACTGTACTGGGGGGTCATGCGACAGCTCATGGTTTTTCCTGCACTTGCCATTGTGCTTGAAAAAACGGTGACATCCTGGGAATCGACACTTCACAGCACCGCCGACGAGGACATTTAGTCTAGCGCTTGCGCCCGCGACAAGTAGATAAGCGGTCGTCGTTGCCCTTGACTACGTAATGACGGCGTCTGGTCTAAAAATCCCCATTGTGTTTCAACCAATCAAATCCAGTATATTTTAAGCTAGATCAGGCCACTAATATGCAAATTATCGAGGGGAAGTATGTTTCTCGCCATGAACACAGAAAACGGCATCGGTTTTGCTAAAATTCTCGAGAAATTCGATCATTATTTGTGGCCTTCGGGTTCCTAATTGATTAGCATCGTATTCATTGGGCTTAGAATGCATTCATTTTGCTGACTTGTCTGAGTTTTCCATGGAAATCGGAGGATAACAGTTCGAAGTATTGGCTATTGTGGACTGATTGACGGGGTAAGTTCGTCTTGCGAATGATTTTGAACATTCTACAACCTCTTTTGTTTTAGCATATTTCGGTCGTTATTCTATCGCCATTTTTAAAAGGCTGCAGTTATTGTAGTCGCATACTCCAGAATATGCCATTAAAACTAGGTTTTGTTGTTTTGTTGTAAAGTTTTTATACAACTAACAATGATATTTAACTTACTTATTATCAGTTCACAAAGCGTAAAATAATTTCCAGCTTTTACAATATATAGGTGAAATGATTGATTTTCGTAACTTGCTGGTGAAGTTTGAAAGAACTTGAATTTTGTGACCTCGACACAGAAAGCAATGCGCGTTTGCTATTCTCAGCCAGGGAGGTCGTGCTAAATTATTAAAAATTACTCGAGTCAGGCAGGGAAAGTCAAGATTCCTTGTTTTTGCCTTTTAGATTACGCGATTTCTTTTCGGGAATGATGTTCCCGTTCGCCGGTGCAACAATCACGTAATGCTCTTGCATTATGGCTTTGAGGCGATTGGTGGCTGGTTTCACTGCATTATATGTGCGATGGAGTCCCTGGAATTCGTGGTGCACCGATTCGCCTCCCTGTTCCCCGAAAAAGCCCAAAGGAAATTTCCAACGTCTAATGATCTCCACGACGTGATGCTCCAACATATGGAACTTTGGTGGGAATGTTTCCAAAGGGAATTTCTCGCGGTAGTATGTACATAATCGTTTGATATCTTGCTCTGTGGAAGTAAAAAAATGGGGAAAATACCAAGTTATGAACAGGATCTAGAATATCCACAACATTCATTTTCATGAGTTTCCGTAAAGAAAACCAAAGTTTTTTTACCCAAAGTTGACAGCTGTTCCTGGGACATTGGGGCAGCAGAATTGTACTTTAAGTGGCAGACACTGAAATAACTAAACAACTTGTGGAACTTTGTCTCTATCGCTGTTGCTCGATCAAGCAGTTCAGGGCATTCTGTCTGGCAGACATCAACAACTCTATGGCAGATCGTTTCGATATTCTTGGGCTTCAAGAAAAAAAGAAATCAAAATAAGTGAAACAAAGATCTGAGTACTAATGGTTATTTCTAAGAAAGTCTCCAAATGTTATACACCCTACCAGCTACAATAGCAAAGGTCTCTTATCTGAGAGATCTTTTCTACCTGTAGGATAGCAGTTTATTTTATACTCACCACCAGGGCTATGTTGACATGATTTCCAACAAAACTGTTGCTGTGGTATGCCTGGCGCCTAATGTTCAATTTTTGTAGCTGTTGCTCCATAGCTTGATAGATTTTCCCGGTTGTCTTGTCAAACTGCAGTTTTTCTATCAGGCCATTCGCAAGTTTTTCCTGAAATAAGATTTTATATAGGTGAGATTGAATTCAAATTACACGCATGATCTATGGAGTTAAACTACAAAATAATATATTTAAACTTGCCTCATTTTCTGCTCTCCTTGGAAGATCTTCTGCCAACTTCAGCAAGCCAGTGAGATATGGATGACAGTAGCTGGCGTCATACTGTAAGCCATCATGCGTGATTTTGTATGCAATGTGGTCTTGCACTAGCTTGGCCTCCTCCCTCAAATTTTCTGCATTTTCACTATGCTTTTGGGCTGCATGGAGAGTCTGGACATATTGGTCAAAATCTGAATCACCAGTTGGCTCATCAGATGTTTTAGCCTTATGCTTAGCAATCAAAATA
Source organism: Scolanthus callimorphus (assembly GCA_033964015.1). Taxonomy (NCBI): domain Eukaryota; kingdom Metazoa; phylum Cnidaria; class Anthozoa; order Actiniaria; family Edwardsiidae; genus Scolanthus; species Scolanthus callimorphus. The sequence goes on from CM066913.1 coordinate 23,645,491, forward strand.
TCCAGGCTCTCACATTCAGTAATGAAAAGATCATAGAACTTTAGGAAGAGACCAAGGCTTATGTGAAGGCCAGGCACACATATCTGTGAAAAATAATGATAACAAAAAATTCAAATTTTGAACAATGGAATGCAAGAAAAATGTTCTAATTTGTACCCTGTCGCTTGGGATATCCAGCAAAGGCTCGTGGATGACATTGTAGAAGTCCTTAGCCTTTTTAAGGTCCCCATTGGCTTTGTCATTAAATTCCCTCAGCTGTTCCTGCATGTGCTCCGCTGTCCTGGGCTGTATAGGGTCACGCTTGTTTGGTGGTTTCCGCATGTCTTGGCTCGGTATTAAACACCAAACACATGGGTATCGTCCTTACAAAATAAGGAAACATGAACATATGAAGATTGAAAAACTAGGCTTTGTTGTTTATACTTTTCCTTACCACTTGCTCCTGAAATCCCAATCATCCGGCAGATGTATTCATAGTCACCAAAAGCAAACAAGATGACGTTTTTGCCCCTGTTTTTAAAATAATGGGTAGTGTTCTTTGATTAGTATTGAGTGAGTTATGGGAGATATATTGCCTGCCAAACAACATTATTCATTGGTGTTCATGACTTACTGCCACTTTTTCAACTCATTCAGCTGCCCTTTGTAGTTTGTCGTAACCACCCGAAGGTTATTCCTTGTGTCCTTCCCCTCGTATATACAAAACACAACTGTATTTTTGCTAGAGTTATGCTTCTCCAAGTTTGCAATCTGAAATGCGAATTTCATTGTGCCTTGACCATGGTCACCACCAAGCTTGACATAAATGGAATCATCTGGGATCCTCCCATCGTGCCATGTTAACACCCCAGCACTGCAAGTAAATAATGCGTCACTTTTGTCAGTGTCACTCCATATTTAAATAAAATACATTGATTGCACATTAAGGAATATCTCTTACTTTTCACTTTCATCCAGATATGATAAGATCTTATTGCCAATGTCCTCTACAAAAGCGCACGCTGTTTGCTTTACCACTGTCACATTTTTATTTCCCTTTTTGGTTGTATGCTCAAGTGGAAGGAATTCAGCCTCAATGTCATCACCAATTAGCTCTGCCTTCTGGGATCTTTGCTTTTTTCCGCTATCCATTTTTATACCCCAATTGCTGAACCACCTGTCGAAGTAAAATTGAATACTTCAAATTTATTGCCATTTTGGAGTTTCCTCTTATTGGTATCACAAATAAATGGAAACAAAGAAATGGGTTTGCTTTATTAATGTGCAAATGTAATGAATGAATAAACAAGGACTAAAAATGACTTACCGCCTAAGTTTTCCAAGGGCGAACCAGGGTAGACGAAGGTCGGCTTTCATGGCTAAGGCCTCTCCTTCCGGGATCTCTAAAACCAGCTTCTTCCCAAGTGCGTCCCTGATTAGCGTCTCGCGCTCCGTCTTCGACTTCTGGCGTAGGTGTTGGACTACCAAAGAGTCCATCTCACCAGCACTCAGCGTAGCACCAACTTGTTGAAGATGCGTCTTCTCAAATGCCGGGGAGACACCTCATCGTTTGTTTTGTGAGCCTTTGGGGTGTGGGTTAACACCAGCGACTGCGGATCAAAAATAGTATTTAGTGCAATTTTTTTTTCAAACAAGATGTTAAAGGAAAAAATTCAGAGAAAAATTTAGGGAGGGGCTGTGAAGTTACCTTTCCCGGGCCTGGCAGCGAGACAGTTGTTTTGTCAGTCGAACGCTTTAGAAGCTCACGGACAACTGCAGTTCCGAGTTTTGTGACCTCCTTATTCATTTTCCCCTTTCGCAATTGTTCTATGGCCTGACTTATCGTCTGCTCCTGTGGTGGGCGCTGCTGTTGGGCGTCGTTTGGTGGTACGGTGGCGTTGGGTTGGCACTTGTGGTTGGCACAATGCTGATATTCCATCACCAATTGGCACTGTTTACATTTATAACTTTGGATTTCTATCAGCCCAAGCACCACACGATTAAACTTTTTGATGTCGGCGCTGGAGTTAAGGTTTCTTTTGCAAACTGGGCATGAGGGGTGCACGGTTAGGGCTTGCGAAAGGCAAACCCCCACAGGCATTATGTGTACAAATTGTTTCCACCGGTTTATCCAATATTTCTTTACAAATGGGGCAGAAGAAATCGTCTTTTCTAGCCTCATTTAGCTCAAACAGCTCTGTCAAATTGTCCACTCGATGACTCGGAATATCTTCTGACAGACGCCTTATTTCCGCATCCACCGTACTATCAATATTCCGGGATTCATAGCTCTGTCGCTGTACTTTTTTCACATTTCCGCCACCTCGCTTAGATTTTTTTGGCTTTCCCCCCTTTCTTTTCGCCTCTTCTTTATCGCAAGTACTGCAAGAGTCAGGGGTATGTACTTCCCAAAATACGACCTCGCGACTGTGAGTGCGATAACACTCTCGACAGAACTTTGACGGATAAATCGAGGGATCGTCCTTCTCTATATTCAAATTGTAGGTCTCAGCTAGAAATTCGCAATGATCCTTGCAACTATAACTATTTTCGTATCTGTCTTTGTATATTTTCAAGCGATTTCCACAAATTCTGCAAAGTTTAGCTAGATTTTCTTGATGGATGCTTTCGAGGATTTCACCTTCAGAGGTCGCGGCGGCCATTAACACCAAGATATTAAATAAGTCCGAAACTCAGTCAAAAATCATTCGCAAGACCGTATAAGTATAAAAATGGGGAGCGAAAGCATTGCAGATTGCTTAAGACACAGTGGTTACGAAATAAAAACTCAGATAATATCATAGTTTGAGGATGAAGTCGTTTATTTTGCGCAATTCGTTTCCGCCATTACGTACGTAAGCGCTGGAAAGCAAACTACTGTTATCGTTACAGTATTCATTGCACTACTGCTTTTAGCACCTTATCTGTGAGCTCATTCCCTGAGTATTCTAATAATGCTTATTGCGCATACTTGTCTTTCAACGCTAGGCAGTACGCATCACGTTTTTACTACCAAATATTGAGTAAGCGTGACCCAGAAGTCTGCGCGTTAGCCATTAACAGAGTTAATAACCAGGCATCCGACCCTGTTATTAATAGCGCGGTCGCTAAGCTAAATGTCCTCTCGCTGACCTGTTTGAAATAGCTGTGTTGTGAGCTCCTGTCTATTCAGTATATCCTCCTTCTCTTGTTCTGAGAGCACATTGTGAACTACCTTTGATACATTGTTACTGAATACAAATGCATCAACCACCTTTGCAGATGGATTTTGCAGGAGCTTTAGCTTTGCTTTCTTGTTAAGAGATTTCATGTTCCAAGGAAGTGTTACTGCGGTGGGCATGCCATTCTTCTCAAAACCCAATACCTGATGGCAGCTCAAATCACTCACTTCAACACCAACCAGAGAAAATCCCTGTTTGGTCTAAACGATAAGGATGGATCACTAGTGACGTTCCTCCTATTAATCAGGGTGCGATCTGAGAACAAGGTGCAGTTATTCACTGCAGATTTTCCACTGAAGAATCTGTTAAAGATCAGCTACAAAAGAAACAAGAATGAAATAATAAGACATTTGCATCGCCCATTCGCTCTATTTGAGGATTCTGGACCTCAAGCCAGACTAGTCTCCCTAACATCACGGCTTTGTGACAGACACGCAAGGCGTGTGTATGTATGGGCGAAGGGCTGCACACAAGCTTCAGCCAAAGGGTGTCGTGCTTCAAAATATTCCACCAATATCTGTGAAGCGTTGTGTGACCGACACAAAGCCCGGATGCGAGGGAGACTACCGGATTACCAGACGGGTGTTGAAGTAATCGGTAATTGGCTCTTAACATTACGACATAATTGACCCTCTACTTGAATAAGCACCCGGCAATGAGCCATTGGAGACATCAGCCTCGGTATGGAGAGGTAAAGAAGTACAAGTGGTATCATTGGTAAAGTCAGAGACTTCGCAGCTTTCGCACGAGCTTCTGACGGGTCGATAGCTAACCTTGATCGTTTCGTGCGAAGCGTCTGACTATTTGCGAAGTCTTTCACTATATCGTGTTTTATCTGCCATAGGTTGTCCAAGGCACGTTGATATCTCCTACTTGAATAAACACCCGGCAATGAGCCATTGGAGACATCAGCCTCGGGATGGAGAGGTAAAGAAGTACAAGTGGTATCATTGGTAAAGTCAGAGACTTCGCAGCTTTCGCACGAGCTTCTGACGGGTCGATATCTGACCTTGATCGTTTCGTGCGAAGCGTCTGACTATTTGCGAAGTCTTTCACTATATCGCGTTTTATCTGCCATAGGTTGTCCAAGGCACGTTGATATCTATCTATTTATTTGGTCAGCACATTTTAGCACTGAGACTTGCAAATGAACAGCTCGTCGCTCGCCGAATAACTTCTTACATCCTGCTTTTGAACAACAGTAGAACACATGAAGTAGCGATCAAGATCGACGAATTTCTTTGGAGTCTCCCGTCATTGGTCGGAATGCAACAATGCGTCGAGTTTGATTGGTTATAGTGATAGTTGTACTGATGCTCAGCTAACAATAGTGAAAGGAATGTTATCCAATAGCGAGCAGCCGGGTGTGGGGAGGAAAGCGTTGCATGACCGACACAAAGCCCGGAAGCGAGGTTCCGACACGAATTGCAACACAAGCGCAGGAAGGTAGCCAATACTTTTTCCAGGGCATCAGCTAACCCACCCTGTAATTCAAGACTTCATTTGCACTAAGCACTTGAAATGGCGGAAAATGTCAGTCTGCCCACCCTGGAATTCTAGAAGTCATATATAGCCTGCTTACCCAGTTGGCTCATTCTATAATATACAAGTTTAGCCTCTGGCTAAAAGCGGAGCTCCCGGTTACATATGTTTCTGTGTTGATGAACCAAAAAATGGCTGCTATTGAACATAGCTTGTCACTGTATGCTTTTCAAAGAAAAATGTCTCTTGATATGTATAAACTGTTTTCTTTGGTATTTTGCTACACTGACACAATAAAGGTATATATAAAAATAGGCATGGCCTGTGGAAGTAAGATAAAGAACCACTTTCAGAAAAGAATACGGTACTAACCCCTCCCAACGGAATGATTCTAACAAAGAACAAGTGCAATAAAGAAAAAAGGAATTATTTGTCATGAGTTTTTTGAAATTTAAAATTACAATAAATGTAAGCGAAAGCTCTTGAAAGTGTCACACTCACATTTCTAATAAAACCTTCAAAAAAAATATATTTATTAAAAAGTTAATTCTTTTTGCAATGGCCCGCTAGTCCATTCCAACGATATATAGGTTGACATGTTTTGGTTCAACTAAGGAGGTGTATGATTTTTTTCCGAGGATGTGCGCGAAGGTTATCAGTAAACTTGATGAAATGTGTCATTCTAGAAAATACAGATACCAACCATATAATGAGCAGAGAATAGGTGGCTGCCAATTTTGGTCTTTCCACTAATACCTTCTTTGTAAAGTTATTGAAATTCCACTGAAAAAGAACATTTTTTTCTGAGGGAGGGGCTGGGGCTGCAGAGGGGAGAGGTATCCTTGATGTAAAGCACCATAAGATGGAGGGTCATTCTCATTTGTAAGCATTTCAGGGGGGGGGGGGGGAAGGTCACACCAGTCTTTTACATATACATGTTGCTTCCAATGAATTTATTGTATATTTAAAGCTACCTTGGTTATAACAATACTCATATAGTACATCTTCATGAAACATAGTTTTCTTGGAGGGCTTGGAACATAACATATACCAATGTGAGGAGAGGGTTGTACCTTTTGAAGTCCCCTGCAGATGGAGCGTAGGACGTTTTCCCTCAAAATGCTTCAAGCCACCCTGCGAGCAGTGGTTTCACTCTCTTAGACCGACAGCAAGAGAGGGAGAGAAACCACTGCAAGGAAGTGCTTATTATTGATGATGGCATAAAGAAAAGGAATTATTTGTCATGAGTTTTTTGAAATTTAAATTACAATAAATGTAAGCGATAGCTCTTGAAAGTGTCACACTCACATTTCTAATAAAACCTTCAAAAAAATTATATTTATTAAAAAGTTATTTCTTTTTGCCATGGCCCGCTAGTCCATTCAAACGATATATAGGTTGACATGTTTTGGTTAAACTAAGGAGGTGTATGATTATTTTCCGAGAACGTGCGCGAAGGTTATCAGTAACCTTAATAAAATGTGTCATTACAGAAAATACAGATACCAACCATATAATGAGCAGAGAATAGGTGGCTGCCAATTTTGGTCTTTCCACTCATACCTTCTTTGTAAAGTTATTGAAATTCCACTGAAAAAAAACATTTTTTCTGGGGGAGGGAGGGGCTGGGGCTGCAGAGGGGAGAGGTATCCTTGATGTAAAGCACCATAAGGTGGAGGGTCATTCTCATTTGTAAGCATTTCAGGGGGGGAGGGAGGTCACACCAGTCTTTTACATATACATGTTGCTTCCAATGAATTTATTGTATATTTAAAGCTACCTTGGTTATAAGAATACTCATATAGTACATCTTCATGAAACATAGTTTTCTTGGAGGGCTTGGAACATAACATATACCAATGTGAGGAGAGGGTTGTACCTTTTGAAGTCCCCTGCAGATGGAGCGTAGGACGTTTTCCCTCAAAATGCTTCAAGCCACCCTGCGAGCAGTGGTTTCACTCTCTTAGACCGACAGCAAGAGAGGGAGAGAAACCACTGCAAGGAAGTGTTTATTATTGAGGATGGCATGGGGTTGGGGGGAGGGGGTTGTCCTCCTCCTTGGGGGGGGGGGGGGGGGGGGGGGGTCAAAAAAGTATTGCTAATGCCAAAAGGGGGGGGGGGGGGATCAACAGAAAACGAAAGTGCAACACTGACCCCCCCTAACAAAATAATAATAATAATAATAATAATAGTACTGCAAATGCATTAAATTGATTCTTTCTTGACAAGTATTTAGTAATCATAACACAAGGATGGAAGACGGTGGGGGGGGGGAGGGGAGACGGTGGGGGGTCAGATTTTAAACATCAGATTTTAAACGTTTCTGTCTTATTGCTCCCCTCCCAACATTGTCATTGTCATCTCTGATCAGCCCCCTTACTTCAAAATCTGTTCTGCCATCCATGCAATACAATTATGTTGATATCAAGTTAATTTAACATTATGTTTTCCTTATGCCATTGCCTGTCCAAGAGCCATCTCCCTGGCTGCTGCTTTATCACTGAAATTGATAGAGAATAGGTGTCACCAATAAGCCTGATGAAACTGAAACATAGATCGTCTTTTTTCCAGTCTAATTTACAAAGGCATATGGCATGGATATTATTATACATTTAAGTAACAGAACATACTGAAGTCCCTTAAGCCATAAAAATGATCAAAACATAAAATCAAGGATGAATAGCATTCAGTCTTTCAGATTTGCCTCGAAAATAGTGCATTGAAAATAGGTTGTATTGTTATCACTCCCTCTTACCATTTTTTGGCTTGATCGCCTAAGAGGGGGAGGTACACAGATTGTCTCTGTTGCCCAACAATGGCAAACACAATGGGAAACTTGAGGAACAACTTTTTAAAGTTGTGAAGGAATGGTGCTGGCTGTTGGTGGTCATTTCATGTCGCTTGTCAACTTATATAAATTGTATGGGTTTGGACAATTTTCAGGATTCATTTTCGATTGTTTGGAAAAGTATTTGCATACTTTCACACGAAATATATTTGAAAATGTTCGTGCCTTCTGACAGTGGAACAAAGTAATCTAATGATTCAAATCTCCACATGCCTGTTTTATGCGGAATACACCGTGAAGCACACCCTATCATAACCAGAAAAATATCTTGGGAACCTACAAATTAAATCAAGCAGTCAAGAGTTTGGCTTAAATATCTCTTCAGTCATTCAGTTCTCCTCAGTTATCTCCTCAGTTATCTCCTCGAGCGAAATGGATAAAATATGAATAAAAGGTTAGTAAATTCAAGGATTACTGTACCATTGCCTAAATCGAGTTTAGAGGCGTTTGGAGACTGTATTGCATAGTTCTTTTCCGAAGTTCGACTACGTTCAATTCGATGAAGTTCAATTGATGAAGGACAAGAAAAATTTGCTCCTTCTCTTGTCGAGAATTCAGACACGAAATAGCAAAATCTCTAAACATCCCTTCAAATAAAAATCACCATAACCATCGCCAACTAAATTCAAGCGCGCGCGTGCTCATTTTCCCGCTCAAAACTGGTGGGTTGCCTGTGCGACGACGGACCATCACAGAATCGGTTTCTATTACGTTTCTTTGTGACTCTTCTTCATCGTGATTTTCGTGTCCCAGAAATAAGAATTTCATTAATCGCGTAGTTTGATTTTCAAAATCGAAGCGCGCTTCGCGCGCATCCAGAAACACACATCTTCATAGTAGCGAAAATCCTAAATCCGGTGACCAATTACCGCGAAATGAGAGCTTGAAATCATACCTTATTGAATTGTGATCAATTGTCGTTTTGATTGCGACATGTTTAAGTGATATCCCAAACCATCAAAAGAAATATCAGGAAAAAAATCGAGCACAGTCACGTTCTAGGGGAAAAAACATCGAGCAGTAAAACTGGACACGAATAAAAATATCGAGCCAAAAAAAATTTGCCACCCTCCCCATCAAATGTGAAATGTCCCTTAAGTACATCAAATATTAACCTTTACTGCGTCATTTCAGTAAACGCGCCCTTGGACACCTCTCTTACTCCGCTCAGTATGCACCCTCTTGTTTTGGCGTATCTGTTCTGCTTTTCTACTTTTATCGCTATATTAACTTAAAACACAACTTGCATAATCGTTTTTAAAATTTTACTTCCGTGATTCGTGAAAAGCGTTTTCATAACTCCGTGATCCGTGAAATAACGAAAAATCGGTCCGTGATTCGTGATCGCTACCCCCTTCACCCCCCTGATTGTTGTTTTGACTGAGGACACTGATGTACAAATCTTTTTAATCTCCTTCACTAAAGGTTATGCGAACAATTCTTCTGCTCGTCTCAACTCTCTGCCACAATAAGGGCAATTGTGCCTGAAACCCTTCTTGTGATTCATGTTGTGGAAGCATTCGATGTGCTACCCAAGTCTACTGATGATTTTAAACATTCTCGGCCATTCCAGGAATAAAAGGCATGGAATTTCCATAGACAACGGTATTTGTCATACGGGAAGCCTACCCTCGCGCTCGACCGTTGGCGGTATTATCAGAAGAGATTTGAATTTCACTTGGAAAAAGGTAACTTTTTGTCCACAAGAATCACTGACGGATGAAAATATAGCGAACACTCTCGATTATATAATGTTCATGCCAGGGGTTGAACCTTTCAAAGTTCACTTCTTTGATGAAACATCAGTCATTCGAACAACTGGCAATCGAACGTAGGTCACAGCAAGAAAGGCGAACCCGCAATCGAAGTCAAGCGCTACGCTTCCGACCGCAATTACACAGTAAACCTATTGCAAAGTCAATTTGGAATAGACAATTTTAACATCGTGGAGGGACCATCAAACGGGTTTGACATGTTAGACTTGATAGCATGAATATTGTTGATCAAGTTTATGGTAACCCTGTCTTGGCGGATGGTGATATCGTAGTCATGGACAATTGTGGCAATTGGGCGATTTGCCGAAGCAGAACTCAGGAGAATTCTAAGAACTCGTAATGTTAGTCTAATATTCCAACCTCCGTACAGCCCATTGACTTTAATAGAGTTTTGTTTCAGAGTACTGAAATCCTTCATGCAGAGACATGAGCAGTTTTCTGTCAACAATACGGAGCTTGCCATAATTTTAGGTTTGCAAGAAATTACGCCCGCTATGTCACAGAAGTTCTTCTCGCACTGTGGCTTTGTAATTTTAGCTTGATGGGAAATCTTGTTAGTCTAGGGTTTCTTCGGGTTGTATACACAAACTTCACTGAGGCGATTACCTATTTGAACTACAGGGACTAGGAGTTTGCTATATTCATCGCCAGAATGTGAGTATGAATGTGAAACTCATACGAGTTGAGGAAACAAATTCGTTTATTTGACCCCAGCACTTCACTGTTGAGTTTTATGGTTATACTTTTGAAATCCATTTGAACTCAACAGACTCGCAAATAAATTCTTTGACGCAATTGTTGTCCAGTAAATATCAATGATTACCAATTAAACCACCGGGAGTTTGTGATATTAATCGCAAGAATTTGAACTCTGTTTTATAATCGAAACTGAGAACCCTATAACAGGAGTTTTGACTTGTGTTGGCAAGACAAATAGCAAAACACATGAGTTCAGAAAGTCAACTTTGTTTATTTATAACACAATCTCATTGTTTCTTTTGTAGTTGCTTTAGTATTAGTATGAATTTCATTGAACTCTTTGTACAGTAATGTTTACCGGTAGTTCTTTTATACAACAGAGCAGCTGTAACTGCGATAGTACGCGCGCTCTGATTGGTCGAAAACAAATTACCATAACGCTATGGTAATGTTATAGTACATGGCTTTGACCGGAAGTGTGTTTCCACTCGCCAAACTATGATAAAACTACAATAGTTTCTATCATTTCTCATCTAAATCTTCAAAAAATTGCATCTTTAAAACAATGGAACCTCCAAGAAACTATAGAAAAGATTGGCAGCGTGAGGAATTAGCGAGAAGGACAGATTCTTTTTGATTTAGCAAGTGAAAACGATCAAATCAAACGTGCGAACGGCAAATAGACGGAAAACGGCAAGATTGCATACAAATTAGAGGGTATTAGCTTCTTTACGCTAAACAACCTTTTGAGTTCGTTTTTGCTACGAAAACAGAAAAAAAGTGCTGTCACTTTTCAGATTTCGCATGTAAATACATTCATTTTCAAGGCATTTTTCCATTGAAGACAATTCACTTAATGAAATCTCTTTCGTTATAAGCTGAGCATAAGTGCTTCTTTGACTTTTTCGTCTTTTCTTTTTCTCTTGATGACGATCTTTCCCTTTCCTGTGCTTTCTTTTACCTTTACTTGTAAAATCTTCAAAATCGAATTTGGAAGTTGGGGGCGCAAATGCTGATGTGCTTGCTACTTCAGCAACAGACGGCAATTTATTTTGTTCTTGCTCTAGCTTCGCGCCAAAGAGCTGGCGGTCACCAGATGGATCATTAGCCGGTGGGATTTTATTGTCGAATGCCTGTCGTAACATTGTGATGTCTTTTTGCAGTGCTATCTTGCCTGCACCCGTTTTCGTGATTCATATATGTTTCAGGAAAGGCGCGCAACAGCCTTGAAGTAACGGCTGTTGAAAACGCGGATATACTGAACTTTGTGATGTGTATATGTTTACCTGATCCCATTGAACAGTATCTATTTACTTATTTATCAGCAATATTTACACAGGCATGCCCAGTTCAGCTAAGGCTGGTTTAAATGGGGGCCTGCATTAACTGACTTTACTACAACGACATACTAAAACACTAATCATTACAATAAAAACAGTCCGATGAAAACACTTAGGCGTTACACAAATAATATTTCAGCGCCTTCCTGAACTTTGGAAGAGATGTAGTTTTCCGAATGTAGTCAGGAAGGCATCACCTATGATGATGCCTTCTTCCAGCCGATCCGTTACATCGAAAGATGCACTTCATCCGGAGATCACTAAGGGCTATGCCAAGAAGGGGTTGGTAATCACAGCCTCTATCCTTAGCCCATCGACGGCCAGGTCTGCGACGTTTAAAGCTGTCAGCTGTCTTACTGTCTTATTGAATTGCTTTACACTTACCTGTCTTTATTATGCACCTTGCAGTATATACAAGCATATATAATTTATGCAAAAACGTGTGAGTCACAAACTAACATTAGTATGTCATCTGCTTTCAAGGTATACCTCAGTGATGTGGTAGTGATGTACTTTGTGTATTCCCAACAATCTCGTCATTGTTTTATGAAAAATATACTAATTACCTTCTCTAATTAAGGTATGAGCACCGGCTAATTTGGGTCATATTTGAACGAATTTAGAGAGAAATTTCTTCAATTTGACGAATTTGATAGCTCAAAACGATATCTATACTACTATAATCGGGTTGTCTGCGCAAGCGTTTCTGATTGGCTAAATCGTCCGCACTCACTCCGTTTAGCCCTGTAGCTTTGCCGCAAAGCGAAGTTCACAAACCTGAAGTGAAGGTGGAATCCTCGACAGTTGGCGTGTTTTGGTTGCAAAGGATTCACCCTGGGCTAAGTTCCAATTCAAGCGATTTCTTAAGCGAGGGACAAAGCGGCCATCGCCGTCATTTTGAAATCTCCCACAGAAACTTAAAAATAACTCAGTTCGCACAGCCGAAAGCACCATAGTCATCCTAACCTAAATGGTTCTGTCACAAATTACTTGCAGGAATATGCAAGGATAATTCTTATTCGAAAGCTTTAAGCCGAGAAAATTTTTCATTCAGCCTGAACAAACGTACACCGCTGTACACCGCCTTGCTTTCCTGGGCGCGCGCTAAGGCGAAATGCCACACTACACAAAGCGAAGCCATGAATAATATCGTCTAAGTATAAATCCTGACGCTGTATCGCAAAACGAAGGACACAAACCAGAAAAGAAGGAGGACATCTCTCCGGTGGGCGTGTTTTTGTTGGAAAAGATTCATCTTTGGCTAAGTTCCAATTCTAGCGATTTTTTCAGCGAGGGACAAAGCCGCCATCGCGGCCATGTTGAAATCTCCCACATAAACTAAAAAGGAACTCAGTTCCCTTAACCGAAAGCACCATAGACATTCAAACCTAAATGGTTCTATTACAGATTACTTACATTTGTGTGCAGGGATAATTCTAATTCGAGAAAGATTTGAGCTGAGAAAAATTGATTCAAGTTTGAACAAACTTACACCTGGCACTGCCTACACAGCGCGCGCTAAAGTCATGAAAGGTATTCTCTTAATATGCCTATGATAAAGTAAGCCATTGCTTAACGTTCCCTTACTGATAAGCATACAAACAATTCAAATGTTTTTTTTTCTGTAATAGTTTTTAATTTTAGCGGGTTCTTAGACAGACTTGAGAACCGGACTGACTCACCGAGACACACGTGTGACATTTTCTCCACCAAAATCAGGGAGACCAGTGCAAAAAAGGGAGGTCATTAGTAATGTAATTGAGCAGTTTAAGGAAGGGGGACCCAGGTTGAGTCACGAAGTGACGGGCTGTTCTCTTGTTTGGATTAAAATGTTGTTGCCATATTTTTCAGTTTTTTCTCATTTTTTTGTCGAAGCTTTTAAATAAATCGCGCCTTTTATTCATTCAATATGTTCTACAATCAATCGGAAAAAATCGTACGAGAGTTTTTTTACGATAAAAAAAATTACTTGAAATATCTTGATTTTAAGAAAGTGCAAATAAATCATATGACAACAAAATTTAGACGAAGCCAATCCAAAATAACTCACGCTTGTTTCTTCACAATGTAGCATACTAGACTTGTGCCAAGTTTCAGCGCCTCAGGTTCATTTGTTGCCGTAAAAAAGCGTGATTGACTGTACATAGGTCTGTTTACAAACTTCCTTTCAGTCGATTTAAGCAAAAACATATTTCTTAAAACGTTTCTAAAAAAATCTCGATCGGTTTCGTTGTTAATGCCGCTGTTCAAAATGCTCCAATGCTCATGAAAAGTACTTTTGCTCTTACTCTCCCCCGTTAGGCGATCTAATCGTCTTAGATCTCACAATAACATTCCAGATGCGCCAAATGCCAGCAAAAGGTCACTAAAATGCTCTTTCTGTACCACGAATAGTTTCCTATCATAGAAACTGTTGTACACTGCGCCCTTAGGTGATATTGTACGGAAACCTGGCCTGTCTTTCCACTTTTATGCTGATGATTCCCAGCTATATACGTCCTTCGCATGCAATAATGATCAAGAGTTGTCTTCTGCTAAGAAGCGCCTAGAATGCTGCGTGGGGGTTGCTATTTTGCGAGCCACCGAGCCCCGAGCCTTTCGGGGCGAGCCTCGAGCCTTTTGATATATTTCTTGCCAATTTTGTATTGAATTAAATAATGATAACTCAACAAGGCAAGATGGCAAAATGGTTGACCATAACCCTTCTTGACATGAGATTTTTTCAAGTTTTTATTACGTTTTTCAAAGACTCGCCTTACATAGCCCGGGGCTCGCCAAGAGGCTCGCAACCGTGGCATGAACTTTGATTGCGTTTAGAACTGTTGGGATCGTTTGTGTAACAATTCTGTTAAGTTTTAATTGCATTAGAGGAAAGTTACACTTCTATCAACTTTCGTAAGATATATTTATTTACAGCGCGCGGCTGTAATTGTGTCTCATTTCAAAATTCATTTTTGAAAGACGGAATCAAAATCGCTATTTGTCGGTTGGGCGGGAGTTGCGAATGGAATTGAAGGGGGAGTGAGGAGCGTGGAAAAATCGGTCAATCTCCATGACTGCCTACCATGCTGGATAAAGGCCGATAAACTGAGTAAGAGAAGTTGGCTAAAGCTACGTGGTAACCAATTTTAATGAGCCGTGCTATTGATAATGTTGAAGGAACTAAGATTTGTTTGGTTTTTGCATTTCTTTGGTAGTTTAATAATTGTCGAACAGAGTGGAATATTAATCCTTGGTATCTTGAAATTGACCACCGGATTACATGTCTGATATGTTTTCTAGTTTTTAATGCATTTTTCAAAGGCTAGCAAGAAAAGGCTCCGGACTCGCTAAGAGGCTCGCGGCTCGCAGGCTCGCAAATTAGGCAACCTCATGCTTTGTTGCTGAGATTAATCATTGGATGACAATAAACAAACTAAAACTAAAAAATCGGAAAGACAGAACTTTTACTTATTCACTCTCGTTTCCGTCCTCCAACGTCGTCGCCTTCCCTTACTGTGGGTAATGATGTTATAAATGCTGCGACCCATGCTCGTAACCTTGGCGCCTTTTTTGACAACACGATGTCCTGAACCCGGCATGTTAATGATGTTGTGAAAGGAGCATTCTACCATGTCCGTAATATCTCTAAAGTCAGGAAATACATTAGTCGAAGCACCTGTGAAACTCGTCCATACTTTTATTTGTTCCTGGCAAAGAGCTCACCAAGTTGCAGTCGGTGCAGAATGCTGCTGCCCGTATCGTTTCATGCAAAAGAAAATTGGATCATATTACGGAAACTCTTAAGGAACTGCACTGGCTGCCTATAGAACAGAGGATTATTTTTAAGATTAATCTTATCACCTACAAGGCCCTAAATGACTTGGCGCCATCATATATCAAAGAACTATTGGATTTTTACGCCTTAAGGAACCTAATTTTAATCTAATTACTTATGGGCGACGGGCTTTTTCAGTTGCAGCGCCGAGACTTTGGAACGCGCTTCCTTTTGAGATCAGGGCTTGCTCCATGTGAACAGTTTCAACTTTTAAAAACCCATCTTTTGAAGATTGCGTATGATGTGTAATGTTTCTTTTTTGTAATTTTAGCTTTTACTACCCTTTTTATTATTTGTAAAAAAAAATTTTTTCCATTAGCATTGTAAGATTTTATACCCAGTTTTTATATGATTTAAACGATTTATTTTCATTATTATTACCATTGTAAAGCGCGCAGAACAGAAATGTATGCGCGCTATATAAGAAATTTTATTATTAATATTATTACTGTTATTGTTGTAGCATTTCTGGGGCAAATAGTTGCAACACTCAATTGTTTTGTTGAGCGAACCGGCAAAAGCTTCGGTCCTACAGTAATATAATCCGGTAAGGATTAAGAATTAATCTTCTTAAGTTAGGTTCTTATCAGTGGAGTTCCTGTAAGGTGTACCGGTATAGAACTGCTGAACTAAGATCATCATGTAATTACAATTAAAAGCAACTTGACATATCTTTCAGGTTCTTAAAACCCAGGTTCTTATAGCGGCTGTTTACTGTATGCAATTTGCCATTATTATTTTTACCCATTCTACTTCACACTGGCTTAACTAGTAGTCTAAACATACATCCCATGTACCCTTTCCAGTGGTCTCGCGGCTGGAGTCGATAGCGCGAATGAAGAGTAAGTTCTCACAGACTTCAAGCGTCTATGACACCAAATTCTTAAAACATATCTTTTTTGATATAATGAAAGGCATAGGAATATTTAAACCATCTACCAAATTTCACAGTATTCGGGTAAATTTTGAGCAAGATATAGCGATTCGAATTTCAGCATTTTCAATTTAAAAGTGCGAAATTTCCCGCGCGCGGCCAATTGCATGCAAACGAGGCTATGACGTATGCAGTGTGTCTTCGATTCTCCCTCGGCTTGCAAAAACGAAGAAAACATGGCGAACAAGGAGAGGAATCACAGAAAAACATGAAGCGTATGAGGTCGCCCGGATGGAATGTTTACCAAAAACACGAACAATACACCTGGGATTTCGCTACACACGTTTCCGGAAAGCTTAGTTTCCTGCAGAAGCGAAGTTTGTGAGAAAACACCGCCCACCACCGAACACTCTGTTCAAGGAATTTCTACCCTCCTCGTGTTCTGTTCTTGCTAATGGGTTCTATTCCGCTTTCTTCAACTGTAAAGCTTATGGACTATCACTAGAGGTAAAAGTAATACAGAATTACAGTGCTTATTAAAAGTTTATTGTCAAAGTTTTTTTGCCTAATGTTTTCTTATCTTGATTTGCCTTTTTCGTGACTTGATTGAATGATTCCCTCGCTAGTTAAGTAAGTTACTGGTGTCCATCCCTTCCATTAATGTTTTTTAAAGATACCAGAGTATAAGCGAAATGAAAAAATATCTTTAGTGAGATAAACTTGATTTGGAAACTATGGTTTTCAGACTATGCTGTCGGGAAGGTGTGAAGGAATTTTTTGGTGTGATATTTTTGTTCTTTTCGTCCAAAACCAAACCTTAGAATTTTTTGGGGGTACAAAAACTTGACATGGCAAATTTTCATTAATGATTCTCTCTAAAATTTGGCTTTCTCTAATTTTACAATTAAAGTCATATTTGATCATGGTATTTTTGGACATGGGGCAAAGAGACCATGTATTTTTGAGGCGTTTAACATGACTAATGAGCACCTACCAAAGTTTTTAAATATGGTTCCATATCTTTGTGTCTGCCTATGTGATTCCACTGATAACATTTTACTGTATAGCAGCTGATGGACTCTCTCTATTCATTCCCAGACTTGAATCAGTCACTGATTCTTGGCAACCCTAAAACTCTGAATATTACCTCACCCAGAAAATCATGTCAGCATGTCTTATACTCTGCTTTCAGTGTTGCTTCATCATGGTTCATAGGAATAAGTACCATGATGAGTAAATAATTCTCGGTGGTAGCAAACCCAAAATTAACTGCTCTGTCCCATTTAACAAGATTTCATTGAGTCAAAGCAAACTTGTGTTTACTATGAGTTCCTAATGGTTGAGCTCTAATCAGAATAAAAACAGTTTCTTTTGGTTTTATTTTTTTTGGTCACAAGTTTATCAGTTAGTTGTTGAACTTGTTATGTTTACAACATAACCAAAACTAAGTTCTTATTGGATATTTTCAGTTACAGAGCAGCAGCAGATACATACAATATGTAGTTCAAAGGCAGTTAAAGCAAGGAGCATCATGCAAGGGAAGCAAAAAAAAGAGCCATCCGTGGGGAGTCTGCAAAGACGCACATCAATTACAATGGCACATTATGATGGTTTAGCATATTTTCAAAATCTTGAACCACATTTAGAGAAATATAATCAAAATTGTAACAATATTATAAATTGTAATCTTGTGTTTAACTTCCAATAGCATTCTCTGCTAGCATCTTTTCTCTGTATTTCACTAGCTGAGGAAAATAGACCTCTGCTCTAGGTTGAAACTCACTTTGTTTTACCACTGTCCACAACCGTGGATATCTACAGACGTTTTCTGCTCCATTTGGCTCAAATAATATCAGCAGATAATGTCTGTAGATATGCTTCCACATATAATGGGCTCACAAAATGATTAGGAAACCACCCAAGGTTGTGGATAGTGGCAAAACAAAGTAAGTTTTGATCCGGGTCTCTTTTTCTTGCAACCCTCAGGCAGAAAAATGCAGAGATTAGAGGTCTCTACTAGCAAGGGACCAATAGCAGTCATCATAGTTCATATTCTTTGACATTGTGTGGTGGAAGGTGGCAAAACAAAGCAAGTTTTGACCCGGGTCTCTTTTCCTTGCAACCCTCAGGCAGCAAATGCAGAGATTAGAGGCCTCTACTAGCAAGGGACCAATAGCAGTCATAACAATTCTTTGACATTGTGTGGTTCCAGGAAAATCCATTCCTCCCCCTTGGTAGGGATTTGGAAATTCTAGAAGGGTGGGGTGGGGGTAAAATATTTCCCATACAATTACTATATTTTTCACTGGAAATTCAAGTGGGTGGTGGGTTATAGTTATGGACAATTTCTGGAATCACACATTTCAGAAAACAGGCACCTCTAGCTTGCCTTACTCGAATGACTTTCTTGAAAAAGAATCTGGTACAGACACCAATGTCCAGGAGTTGTGTTTGGCTTCACTACACTAGCTGCATGATCAATATTTGTAGGTGCGAAATTCAAAATTAACCATAAAAATTCTCAAAGCAGACATCAATTTCATATGAAAAGCACATTGTTCACACATTTAAAATGTGTGAACAATTTAAACTCCTCCTTCAAAGAAATGCCTGATAAACAGTTCAAGTTCCAATCATGTTTGTTTAAATTAAGCCCAAAACATGTAGCAAGCCCATCGCCTGTAATGGATTACTGGCCTCATGCTGTCTTGACATTTGGAGGTACAGTACAGTGTACCATTGAAAACTTTTTCACATCAATTTGGAATTGAATACATGCACATGGCATTGTGCTAAAAAGATTTCGAGTACCTCATATAAGCTTGGACAACAACAACCAAAGGTTGAGATTTATGTTAAACACCGTGGAGAAATGCTGTTTTGCTGACCTTTCAAGCGTTACCTAGCTTGGAGTTAACTTTTTTTCTTTGATCCGATGAAGGGCTAATGCTTAAAATGTCAGCAAAACACCATTTCCCCACAGTGTTAACACAAATCTCAACCTTTGGTTGTTGTTGTCCTTGTTTACATCCCCACTGAAGCAGACCACCTAGTTTTCCTGAAAACTAGTCATACCCGTGAGTAAGCTGAGTCAACAAATGTGTCTTCCTTTGTTAGAAAATCTTGACAACTGAAGGTGCGAGCCAGGGAAATTTTTTAGCACAACATTCATCGATGGTGAAAAATTCCATAGGGCCAAGTAGTGCAATTATGTTCCTGCTATTGTGTAGCTTTGTATCCATGTAATGGGAGGAAAATGCTGTAAACATTCAACCCAGTCAGATGATGATGATGAGCCATGCTTCACTCATGCCATAAAAGATGCAGGCTAGCAGAGGTCTGGAGTTTTCACAGCCCTGGTACCCAAATATCCACTTGTTGAAAAACAGTCGGTGTAGGCAACCACACATCAGGATACAGACGAACTACCAAGTTATTAGTCAGAATTTTACAAAAAAATACCGTAAAATTTACTGTACTTGTACGGCTCATGATTTAATTTGATGTTACACTAAACTTTAATTGAGATACTTTCCACTAGCAAGCTAATCCACTTTATCCAAGTTTCCAATGCCACAAGTCATAAGAAAGCAAGTGCAATATCTGCTACCATATTGTTTTTTATCAGAATGTGGGTATAAATTAATGTGCTAAAGAAATGTAGAAGAGGATCATAAGAATAGGTGAGGAATTTAGAAATAACTAACATCAAAAAAGTTTTATAAAAACATTTCTAGGCCATCTTTTTAACTTGGGGAAAAATAAAAATATGTAGCTGCGTCCTCGACTACGTAACGTTTTGAGGCATCAATCACGAAAAGTTATCCACTCTTTAATAATATGTAGCTGGGAGAAGAAAACAGCCTTGTGTACAATCCTGCTGATCGTAGCTGTTCTCAAGTATGCAAGCCAAGCCGCACTCGAGAACGTGAAGTTCAACAGCGCAATTTCTACATTTGGAATCTTGAGTAATTCACAATAATTTCCATGTAGGATGGCAACGCAAAACCAGCAAGGTTCCTGAGACAAAGTGCAAAAGAATCGCGCCGAGTCGATCGAACTTGCTCCATCTTTATCATCGGTTTCTGTGTTCAGAATTCAACCAAGAATAGCAGTCGCTAGCTAAGGGCTCATTTGAGTAGAGGACTACTCGAGTTCCTGTTCTCCAACGCATTCCTTGACCTCGAATTCCAAAGAAGAACACGAACTGCTGCTGCTTTTGACATGCTTGGAAGCCATTTTGATTTGAGAGAACACACTGCATACGTCACACACTCGGACCCAGTCTTTCACCGCTTGAAGGGAAAATTGCGGTTTTTCTGACCGCTCTAAGTTTTGTAAAAAATATTAAAAAAAAGTGGAAAAGTCTCGAAAAGTAGTATTTAGACGTTCTTCTCGACATTTAAGACAAAAAACTACTATGTAACATTTCGTGTCATAGACGCTTTCAGGGCAGACTTTCATGACAATCTAATCCCGCCTACGATGACAAACTTTTGCTAAACTTATGGATTCAAAAGATGCACAGAAATCCGCGTTATTTCAACATAAACAAGCATTTGAAGATCTGCAGCTCGACTTCCGACGCATCAACTTTTTTGCGATTCCTTTCTATAGCCCTAACAACCGGTAGTCCATTACCAGTCAAAGTGGCACTATACATTATTTATCAATCAAAGTTGTAATTATATTATTTCAATCGTTCTATATATCTACTTTTATAATGATAATCACTTTATACCAATAATCAAAACTATAAAATTCCTATTAAATGCTATTATTTACTTTATGAAAACCAGTTAACTATTTACAAATTATGGCTGATTAAAATGCAATGTATTACATATGTATTAGAAAATTGGCAAAGAAATCAATAATGAGTCTAGGGAATATATGTAGATGCACCTCCCGCGGATTGGAAAAAAATGGCGGCGTCCAAGACAGAGAAGAATGTGGATGACTTTCTGTTCTTTCTGTTTCTTTCTTCAGCAACATCTTGAAAGATACCACAGTAGGACCCTGGAGTTTTCTCCATCACTTCCCGCCATGGTGCGTCCACGCTTCTCATGCAGGCTTCCGTGAAGTCTCCAACTGACTCAATTTACGGTAGCCCGCAATTGATAGGGATTACTTTGTCATGACTTTGTCCCACTCAAACAAGGCTTCTCCTGGTAATGGGCCCGTATAATTTACCTGAGTTTCGGCAGCGTAAGGTCCCCGATAATTTCTAAGTAACCTTGAGTTTCGAGTCGGGACTGATCACCCGTATCACAGCATCGACAATTTCTGTTTCAGAGTGCCCCTTAGGAAAGGCCACTGTCTATTACCGGTTTAGTCCTCCGAATAACAGTTTATCTTTCTCAGTTCCAATAGCACCCACGATATTAAACTCCTTCCGATAGATCCCTTGAACAACTGGTTGTTTTGAAATGTTAGGATTCGTGAGTTCCAGCGGGTAAGCTATCACGTCGCTAGCGCTATTTGCCTGTTCTTGGGAACATTTTGGCGAAAGTTGTTTCATTTTCTCTTCTGCAGCCTTAAGTAATTCACCCTGTGCTGCCATAATTTCTTTCATCTTGACCTGCAAGTTCTCATACTCTTTTTTTCGCATGCAAATACTTAGGTATTTGAACGGATGGCTCGGTGGTCGTGTCCGTAGGTTTATTAACGAACTCCCACAAGCCCTTCACAGATCCCTCCTTGTTGCCATCCTCCTCGCTCTGCTCAATCAGCTTCTCTAATTCTGAACGAATGTTATTGGAAAGTAACAAACGTCCTTTTCCCTCATAGCCCTTGCAATCGATCTTGAGATATTGCCCCAATTCCTCGAGTTCGGCAATCGAGAAGCCGCAAACTTTCCCCCCGATCCCCAAAAGCAAATCCTCCATACCGAACACTTACAAGGCGCACACAACTGAAATTCGCTCAGACTTTGCTTTTTTGCGAGAAAAGCCCAGCATCAATCCTGTCACTCTTTGCAGCTTTGTTCCTATAACTGTTAACTTACAACGCTTGTTAGTCAAATAAATTACTCCAGCAAGTCAAAATAAGAATCACTCCAATAATTCAATACAACTCCTTTCTCCCTCGCTGTGTCACGCCGGAGTCACCAAAATATTCTACACGTCTGATATGTCCACAATTCAGAACGACACTGTTCAGGACAAGCTGCTTAATCTCTCCAATATATATCCGACTCTTTCGTTCACTGGTTCACATGTTTTACTAAACTTTTCCTCTCTCTATCATTAAACCAGCTCCGGCTACATATACACGTAGGGTGTTATTTGATAACTCTTGCATAACAAGACTCGCATCGGGCGTGTGTGTAAACTCGATACTTCACATTTACGACCGAAGAAACCCGAAAAGCTATCCACCTTCTTGATTCTTCACTGATCCCGCGTACTCTTACTATAGGTAGAGTCCTTATTCTCCGCTGACGGTTGACGAATAAACTTATTTCAGTGTACGATTCAAGCTATAAGCGCGCGCGCTTTTATTGAGAAATGCCTTCGCCGTGCCTCACTCCCAGAGCCTTTTTAACAGGTCTTTGCTCGACCGAAATGCAGCGCGCGGGTGCGTTAAAACTGGAATTAAGGAGAAACATCGATAAATGCAACTGATCATAGTTTATAGAGGGGAATGGTTAGGAAACCTGACACCTTGTTATTGTACTATCTCTTTGTTCACTTTTTCAGAGGAATCCTTTTTTTGTGCAGGGTCACGCTACCAAAATTCAGCCATTACGATACAGTGTACAACCAGACATGCATATTAGATGAACATGAAACAAAAGATTGTGCAGGGTCAATATCACGTGATAGCCCCTTTGAACATCCAGCCCACGCTATTGTATTGACCCCCTTTGAAGTTTGCCGGGCTTCCTAACCATTGCACTCCATTAACTTTTAACTGATGAACTACAAAAGTCCAGTCAATCTGGCACTAACAACCTAATCAGCGCAAACTAATTGCAACACATCGGATTTTCCTATTGCTTATCTTTTTATTTCAGAGCTCTAGGTCGGACCTGTTTTTAGATATTGACCTCAAATTTACGGACATGATAGACGCATGTATTATTGAGAAAACCGTGTGCGGAATTTTGATTTTCTTGGCAAATTTACTATTTTCGATATTTCGTGACGTAGCTATGTCAGCAGGCGCCTCGAACTTGATTGGCTAATTACAACTGACCTTCAAGTAAGAGACGGAGCAAGCCAACTAACAGCGAAAACCCGGAAAAACTTTAGGATGAGGTTTTTAGTGATTTGATTTTGACGAAAAATGTTCTCCTTCTCAAAGCTCTAGGTCGGACCTGTTTCATGCTTCATGCTTTATCGGGCTTCTTGATTTTCGGAAGCAGCGGTTTTTTTCCCATCTTATAACACTTAACAGTGTATCGATTTCGTCTCTTTACCATTCTATGAAGAAAAAACAAATGATGGGCCTTGGACATTGTACGAACGCTTTTCTTAAATCTGCCCAGCCAGGTGAAAGTTTGCTCGGCGACCTCTGAGTTGTCGACCTCGCTGAGATGGTCTTTTGGGTTGTAGTTTGCTTGGCAGTTCCGATCTGTATGGTTCCCGAAGTGTAATCGATCAATGGCCTTTCCGATTTTCTCCATATGTCGTCCCACGGCATAGGAAATGGTAGCCACTGCCTAGCTGCCTTGACGCCATCAAGGTGGCACATGTTGTCATAAACCAGAACAACATTTCCCCACAACATTCCTCTCCAATATCTGAAGAGTGCATTTCTTTAACACATTTTGCACACCATCACTGGTTGAACTTTCCTTTGGGTCTGGCTGCGCGTTTGCACCTCCTAAATTGTGGACAGGAACGACGGGTTACTCTAACGCAGAAGATATCAAACTTAGGTACTAAAGATTTAAATTTGATCCGCACTGGTTGCTTAGATATCAAAAATGTAATTTTGGTCATGACTGTTGGAGATACAAGGCCGCATAGGCCATAGTTGTTAGGAATGAGACAAAGCAATTACAGTACAAATGTGGTATACAAGTCCATGAAGTAGTGATTTGTGTTGATTTCCATGCCAATTTCATGCAGAGTAGAGTGTCGTTACCTAGACGCTTACGCTTTTAAATTGTGAAATGATAATAAATTATCGTATCTACCTTGATTGCTGGTCAAAACACCGCGTGACCTTCAACACAAAGCCAGTGCAGCCCCCGATAGTCGTGACATGCTTCAATAATTCGAAACCAAACGAAGATCTAGGAGTGAAATTCTCCCATTTGAGATCTATCGCCCCGTCTTGTTGCACTACGTTAGGCATTCCTTTATAAAGAAAGAATCAATTCAACGTATTATTTGGCATACTATAATCATTTCTGAAGAAATAGCAAGTGAAATTATCATAATATGGACTTATAAAAATAAAAATCATTAAAATAGTGGGGGGAAAAGCGCGGGCTCTTTGTAAACAACACAAACAGAAAAAGTCCTCAAAAGCCGACGAATACTTGCTATATAACCTCACATTACGCTTTCATACAAAAGTCCTCCAAAGCCGACGGATACTTGCTATATAACCTCACATTACGCTTTGATAAGCCCTTCTTTGTGGGGCCGAGATCTTGTTATCTATATGCAACCGCTTTTCTTTACAAATCATGAATGCTTGTCCTTCGAAAATTGAATGGCGCGCGTGAACGTGAAAGCGAAGCCAAATTCTATGAACACAAGAAGTCCAGTTTCGAATTCTCTAATCTACCGCTGAATAGGCATCAAAGGCGCATAAATACAGTAGTAGCCTCGATTTGAACCCGAAAGTTGCGAATACCAACGAGTCCAAAACGTTGTCTCTATTGTTTCCATTGAAGCTTCACCAGTTTCTCGTCGGTATTCAGATTTTTTTCTTTATGCGCCGTCGATGCCTATTTAGGGGTAGAGTAGAGAAATTGAAACGGGACTATTCTCTCCTGTTTGTCTAGACTAGCAATCTTGGGTAATTGGTAATTGCTGAAAACTTGCGTATATTAGCTCCTTGAGTGAGCTCCAATTTGAAAGGCGATGTGTCTATCATATTTCCCTGACACTTTTTTATTTATTTATTGTAAACAATAAGTATATATATTTTTTCTTTATTCCTTTAAAAAGAAAAGCATGAAAAAATAAGGCACTTGCACTGCTAGGATTTTTGATATGTTCTTCAGCGTCAAATTCTGGTCTAGCATTTGCCAAAATAGCTTCTTTTGCAGTTTGTTCCCGGTCAGACTACTTTTTTTGCTAGCTCTACTGGATTATAGTACTACTGTGGAAAATTTGAAATACTGAAAAGCTAGAAAGTCAGAGGAGATGCAGCAATTCATTGTCCCGGGAAGCAAGAAAACTCAGAAAACTGAAAAGGGGAATTCCAATATGGCTGACGAGTCTGTGATCATACGCGATTCGTTTTTTAACCGCCTCAGAGGGTCTCCGAAGAAGCTTCCCTTTTTTATTTTGAGTGCTAATGAATTTCCCCTCACTGCTTTCCAGGCCTGCAAGCCAGGCCGATAGTGATTGAAAAACACCTGAAAAACGACGTCTGTCCTCCGAGCCACGTGCTTTGCTGTTCGGGCTAGGTACCAGTCCCAGCCGAAATTTTGTTGTGTATCGAGACTCGGCGCTTTTTCGTTGTGTTTTGCTTTTCTGCCATGTTTTACGAATGATTGCTGTGCTTTGAAAAACAAATTAACACGTTAAGCAAAACTTTTTTTCGTTTTACGAATGATTCTTTGTTAAGCGAAACTTTGTTGTGTTTCACATCATATTGTTTTGTTAAGCGGAACTGTGTTGTGTTTCACATCATATTGTTTTGTTAAGCGGAACTGTGTTGTGTTTCACATACTATTGTTGTGTTCAGCCAGACTTTATTGTGTTCCAGAAAACGTTTTTTTTTTCAGCCAAACTTTGCTGTGTTCCACAAAAGTTTGTTGTGTTCAGCCAAACTTATGTTTTGAGACCTGAATTTGCGTTGTGTTTTGCCCCTGTCGGCCACCGTACTGAAGATAGTTCGTTACTTACCTGATAGAGAAACAGCCGAAAAAATCTACAACATCCTAATCGTGCAGCGGTTTGACTATTGTAGTCTAGTCTGGGATGGCATGGATCTGGCATGGCCTGAAGATTTCCTTGATAGCGGAGCCCCATAGCTACATGCAGGAGAAAAGGAAACAACACAAAAGTGTATATGCATCGACCTGTTTTCTGATGGACTTCCGGTTTATTCGTCCGTGTGTCCGTCGTCGCAGAGGCTTGGGCTGCCTGTCTCGATTTAAGCGGGAAAATGAGCACGCTCGCGCATTCAAATTGGCGATTGGCGATTTTATTTGAAAGGGGATTTTTTTCTTTGAGACTTTACTTTCGTGTGAAATTCGTGTCAGTTTTCGTCATGAGGAAGACGGTTTTCCTCTTCATAAAAAAATGAAACGTTAAATCAAGCTGACAAATCAAAATTGAGAAAATGAGTTACCATGGAGTGGGAAGAAGTTGAGACCGATGTCATGAACATGAAGAAATAAAGTTTGTCGTGGGAAAGAAACAAAGCGAGTAGAGAAGAATTGCCAGGGAAGACATGTCGAAAAAGAAGACAAACGAAGAGCTAGCGCGCAAGAGAAAGCACAAACAACGATAAGAAACTAATTTCAAGGTTGGTGGTACTTGAACTTTGTAGCTAGAGTATGAAAGGGACATTTAGTAGTGATCATTTTTTATCAATCGCAAACTTTCATTCGAGTTTTTTCGAGCTTTTGTGGTTGTTTTTCGGCTCGCTACTACGCTAATTTGAAAAAGATGAAAGTTGCACGGGACGATCGTAGCCGCGCGCAAGAGGGATTTCTCTCGGGAGATTTGTTATTTTTGCACGCTCGGCTTTTGTGTTAAGCTTTTTTTCAGGATTGCAATCTGGGCAGAATACCGTATTTTCTAGTGATTAAGTAGAGCTGACTGCCGTTATTCAGTGGCTGTGTTTATCCTTTGGCGTGGAGACTCGGGAGAAAGTCATGTAATAGTGTCACGCATAGCAGCCATCTTGAGCTCGCGAGCTTTCTCCATGCGGCTCCAAAATTCAGATTTAGACAATGGTACAATGATTCTTGGATTCTCTAATGTAAGTTAGCTACCAATTCTTAAAATTGAGACGCTTTCTATATATTCCGACTTCTCAATTTGGTTCGGCTACAACGAGTTTTCACTTGTAGTAGTAGACGAGAGAGACGGATTGATAGTAAATTTTACGGGGTCGATTATAAATTACCTTTTGTGTTTTATTTAATTTTGTAGAAATTCTCAAGATGTATTCCTGCAGGGTATGCTTCACAGAGTATTTCACATATGACAGGCAAGTGGAGACACCTATCTAGGGATAATTATTGCTCTCTATCAATTTATGCAATGACATTTTTTAGTTTATTGTTTCTCTGGTCGGCAGTGTCAGGCATGAACTTAGAAGTGGAAGTTTAAATTTTGCTCATTTAAAATATCACCCAAGGGGATTCAACATAGAGGATGTTTTTCTTCGAATTGTCATTTACTTGAAGTTTTGACAGGCCCCCGAAATTGATTTTATAACATGGTATTGCCTGTTTCAGGCACTCCTATCATTTATTTTTTTAATAATTATAAAAAATATGATCTACTTGCCTTCCAATAGAAGAACACTTTGTGAGGGGTCCCTAACATGCTCTGGATCATCTGCAATTCTCCCTCAATATTAGTCTCATTCAAGGTTGTACATTTCTTTGTAAATTATCACTTTTTGTGAACGGAAATATACAGTTGACTTGAATGTACTAAAAAAATGACATTGAAGATACATGTACATTGTATGTTTATTAGTATGTATAAAAAAATAAAAAAATATTCATTCACCATATTTTCCTGCTTCTGATTGGTTGATCACCACTGGCAAATTCTTGATGTTTTTAAATTCCATCAATGACATCAAAGATTGGATAAGTTGAAAGTTGTTGCAAGTGTGACATCACACCTTTGTAGGCAGGATGGCAAACTGACTGCTCTGGGGCTTGAAATTGTGCCAGATACAGGTGTAAATACACCTAAAAAAATTCCTTATTTATATTTTTTATTGAAGTAAAAAATATTTACCCTACAACTATTGAATGAGACTTAGTCATCCTTTTTTTCCTGGGCGGGCAAGCAGGTTTTTTCTCCCCATGTTGACATTGGAAATGTTACTCCCCCCCCCCCATTAGCTTTGGTGCTGGAATGGTTTTGAATGCATTTCTATGTAAAGGTTTTATCATCACTAATTGTGAGAAGCCATACTGAAAAACATACCCTATCAGTGACAAACACGGCAGACCTCAGGAGCCCCCAAAACATACAATATATTAGGGAGTGCCCCACCCCAAGCCTATTTTCATACCTGGGAAATATATTTCTTATTGGCTGTTCAAGTTTTAGTTCAAGCATTCCAGCTATAAATTACATTTACGTTTTTGATTGTAATCTAATTAATTAAGTATTGTAGAATATTATAAGTATTGTAGATCCATACTCATTCCTCCATAATGTGTTTTATACAATAACACTAACATTTTCAATAAATTTGGAGATATTGGAAGATGACACAGTAAAACTCATGTCAAATAACGTTTTTATCTTTATTGCCATTTGTGCTTTGCTATAATATCATTCCATTGGAAGGAGTTAATACCTTAATGGGAACCCATGGAAAAATATATAACTGAGGGAGCTCCGCTTTTAGCCAGTGGCTAAATCTATATATTATACTGGTTCCATGTACATTTTTTGCAATGTAAACTCCCAGGGATTTGGTGTGGTCAACCTTGTTGATACTTTTTTCATTGGTTTGAATTTGATGATTTTGTGCGAGTAATTTCTGTCTTGAGCCAATTACTATGAAGTCGGTTTTTGCAATGTTTAGGCTAAGCTTGCTAGCTATTAGCCAGGAATTTACATTTTCTAGCTCATTATTATTATCGTGAAGGTTTGAAGCTGTGACACTAAGGGTAATATGATCAGCGTACATTCTTGAAACCCATTATCTTAACAGTTAGGAAAATCATTGATGTAATTGAGAAAAAGTAGCGATCGATCCCTGCACCTAGAATATCCCTTCACTAGAATAATAGCCATTAACATTACATAGGATTTGAACTAGGTTATTGCATTCTCGTTTATACCATATTTATACCATATTTGCAAAATAGAGCTCAGATGTTCTAAATATCTGAAGCAATTAAACTGAACATCAATTTTGAAATTTCATGCAAAAATAAAAGCACAATTTTGTTTTAGAGATATTTAGAGGAACAGAGGGGGTCCACCGTAGCCGGGACATTATTAAAATAAAGATCGCAATATGTTACATTATTGCTAAATGACATGTCCTACTGTCCTCCAAGTTTAATATCCGTCAGACGAATATTATAAAAGTTATGACTAAATTTATATTTATAGAAAATGCGCTTGGACGGTTCGTGGAGTCACCTCCAAACAAATCAAAACAAAGTGCTAACTATTGACCTATTGTTTCAGACTTCGCATCGACTTTAGATTTTAAAATATAACCCGCGACTCAATTTCACTCAATTTCACTTAAAAGCAGTCTAATTAAGGTCTCTGTAAACCCGTGAAGGGTGTCTTCGGAACAAAAATTGTCATCGCGTCGCAATTTATGCTATGATAATCAGCTATATATCATTTTAAGGCTAAAATATTGCTCTATCTTATGACGTTGTTTAGTTTATCGAAGTTTAATTTTTTTCCTGTATTTTTAAGACGCCGAACTAAAAACTACCTTGTTTACTTGAGAAGCTCCAGACCACTAGCGGTTTGTTGCACAATTTCACACTTTGTCGGATTTTAATCTCGGAGAAATGAACCTTGTCAGCGATTTTCGATTACGAAAATATAAGGTCGCGAAGTTGAAAGTCGCATTTTTTACAGTTTGTGGCCGCAAAATTTATTTTAGCAAACCAAGGGCGGTGTCGTCAGTTGGTGGGCGGTAAAAGCTTGAGACAATTTCTTTTTCTTTACCACTTGTAGGGAGATCGTTATTAGTTCGCATTCGTCGACGCTAAAGCGGCCTTCCTCTACGACTGTGAGATCGCGGCGGGAGGCTATGAATACACCGCCGCCGCCGGCCGTTCTGTCTTTGCGGAATACCTCATATTTGTCCGGAAAAACAGAATACGTAGGGACGGATGAGTCTATGTTAGACTCGCAGCCAAGTATTAAGTCCGGATCGGCATAAAAGAACATAAAAGAACAATTGGATTAAGAACACTCAGGCTGAAGTTTGGTCAAATGGTTCCTTTTATACATAAGAATGCATCCTTAAAAAAGGAAAATTATTCTTCTAATATAAAAATAATGGATTCGAGTTCAGTACATCAACGAATGCTTTGTGCCGAAGTAATTATCTTTTATATTAACTAATCTTATTAAAATGCATTGTTTTCTCTCTAGCATAATATTTGCGAAAAGGTCAAGCGAAAAGGTCAAATTAGATTGCTAATCAAACTACCGCTCATAAAGCTCCCCACGCCAAACCCAAACGGGGATATGTGTGGCTAGAAGAAAACAAGGTTTTACAAATGGAAATAATGAAGAAAAAATTAAATGGGGGAAAAAATTGAATGATATAAAGGCGAGTTAAAGTTGTTGTGCCTTAATGTGTTAAGCCATAGTGGTGACCGCTTTTCCTTTATGGGAGTCAGACATTTCCAGATATACTAAGTAAGCATCGCTGTCAGAGACCCCCTGTGTCTTAATCATCTCTCCAGGGAGACCGCATTCAAAATCGAACGTAGCACCGCCACGACGAAAACTGTGGGGGGAAAAACTTGAAGGCTGAAGGCCTAGTGCCGTTACCGCAAGCTTAATAATACGACAAAGGACGCGGGGCCGTGGTGGAAGTGTATTTCACCAAAAACAAGGTTTTTGAGGCAATACTTGATTGATACGCAAATGATTATGAACTGCCGTGACTTGGCAAAGACAGGACCTGGAATAGATGGAATCGGTACGAGTAAGTAGCGATCTCTAATTGTTTTAGATTCCTGGATGCGCAAGACTGCACCATGTCCTGAAAAAGATAAGTGTTTACCGTCTTGAACCAGATTGGACTTCCGAAGAAAGGAGAAAAAGGCGACTAAAACAGAGCCCAGGTCGCGGCGTGACGAGGATTTGGAAGGTCAAACAAGCCGCACATATTATGTGACATTTGTGGTGTAATGGCGCATTTAATACGTGCAATATGATTACCTAAATAACGCTTAGAGCACGCAAAAAAATATAGAAAAGCAATAATCGCAATAATAATCGGAAACGGCTTAAAACGAAAATCAAAACAAAATTTCTTAAAGATACGTAAGTGCGCTAGCATGTTCCGTTGTGTCGTATCTGCTACAGCAAGATGCATAAGCTGATCACACAAATCATTGAGGTCGACATACCTGTGTTCTTGACGTTCTGGAATCGAGAGAAAAGAAAAAAGTAAATAAACGATATTCGTGATATCATCGCTCGCTCGCCGCTTCGCTCGCTTTCAGTCGCTCGCTCACCGCTTCGCCGCTCACTCGCTTTACTCGCTTCGCTCGCTTCGGGTATCCTATGAGGTCAACTTGGAGCAAGTCTAGGTCTACAATTGACTGAAGGAAAGTGAGATGGCAACACTTATCCAAGCACGCTGCTCCGCCGCCAGTGAGACAGGCGTCCGTAGAAAATTTAAGATAATCAAAGTCCCAGTTGAAAGGCTTGATTACTGAAACACCGTTAAAAGAGGGTAGAAATCGTAACCACCAGTCGATGTCGAGTGCCATGTCAGACGAGATCCGTGACTCTCGTCGAGACCGTGGAAAGGACCGCAGGTTATTTAACAGTCGAGACATAAAGATCCTGCCAGCAGAGACACAAGCTGTGGCAAATGAGAGCTTGTCGAGTAAAGACTGTAGATCTCGAATCCGATAGGTCTCCCTACATTTCCAGCGCTGTAAGTCGTCTAGCAAATCCATCACCCGATCCTGAGGAACGCGAAGTGTCATTTGTTCCGTGTCTACGTAAGTTCCTAGACAAATCATGGCAGTGGACGGCGCAAATCTTTCTCGGGAAAAGATTGTAGTCCAAGCTCGTCAAACAAACCCTGTAAACAGCCAAAGGCGTCGTGCGCGCCCTCTATGCTGTCTGCACCGTAATATATAGATTTAGCCACTGGCTAAAAGCGGAGCTCCCGGTTGTGTACATGGTTTGTCACTATAATAATCTTTTCAGAAAAAATGTCTCTAAATATGTGCAGTATACAGAGATACAGATGAAAATAAGCACGAAAGAAAGGTAAAAAAATAGGTACTAGCCTCTCACAATGGAATAATTCTAACAAGGTGCAACAGTGTAATCAAGAGAAAAGCTTTTCTTTGTCATGAGCTGTTTTAATATTTCAACATATACATACCATACATGTACCATATTATTACATGTTCAGTGTATTTTTATTAAAATGTGTCACCCCAGAAAATACCCAACATGAATAAGCAGAGAAATTCAGAATACTGTAGTTGGTTGTCAATTTTGGTATTTTGACTGAATTTCTGTGTAAAATTTATTGCACATTCCAATTGTAAGGGAAGGAACGCTTTTTTTCTCGAGTGATGGGGAGTGGGGGTAGGGAGGCACAAGGGTAGGGCCATACCTATATGAAAGCTTTTCAAGGGAGGGCACACCATTCTCTTACATGTTACTTTCCATTTAATACCTCCTAGTTCATAACTTAAACTACTATTTTATATATACACTTTTTTCATGATGCATAGTCTTCTCAGAAGCCTTGGAACAAAACATATACCAAGGTGACGGGAGGTTTGCACCTTTCCTAGACCCCTGCAGATGGGGGACAAGATGTTTTCCCTAAAAATGCAAGGGAGGGCCAACACTTTATTGAAAACAGTGCTGAAATTCCCCAGTCCTCTCCCCCACCCCCTTGAAATAAAAAAGCTACCTTTCATGAGTGCAAAACCCACCATGGGAGATGAGTATTTGATAATCTGGCATTGTGTGGACCTTCCAGAAAATATCCATCCCCCTCCCATGGAATGGTGTTGAAAAGTCCCCCCCTCCCCCCCCCCAAAAAAAAAAATAAATAAATAAATAAATAAATAAAATAAAATACAGTATTTGTATGGAAAAAGTCAGGATAGTTGACCCCCCAACCACTCTGGCGTTTCCAATCCCTTCCATGGAGGGGGGGGGATATTTTATGGAACCACACACAGTCAGTACTATCTATGTCTATGTACCATGCATTACACATAACAATAAGTTTATGGATTATGAAGATGGAGATTCATATGAGGAATCTTCCATCAGTTCATGGAAATCTAGAGCAATTAATCAAAACAAAATCAATTCCCATGGGTATCACTAATAGGGGTGCTACATGATTTTGTATCACACCAACTCAATGAAAGTTATACCATTTTTAATTGCATAAATAGTCATGAAAAGCTTACCCTGGTCCCAGGGTGAAGTTTCCGTGTTTTCGAACCAAGTTGAAGTCGTATTTGGGTGATTTCAATGGTAGTTCGTTTTGCCTCAGTGATTCTAGTCTTGCTCTGTTTCTTGTTGAAACTTCACCTGGGGACACTCACTAGGATTCTCAGTTCTATCAATCAAAAACGTCAGTCCCAAAGGCGGACCTTCAGGGCCTCCTATCATTGGATGACGCATTTGGCGCTTTCTCATTGGCAGCAGGTTTAGTTCCGGAATGACATTGTACTATTCAAGGGGAAATGATTGGCATGATCTTGTTCCGGAACTAATCCTGCTGCCAATGAGAAGGCGCTAAATTCATCATCCAATGATAGGAGGCCCTGAAGGTCCGCCTTTGATTGATAGAACTGAGAATCCTAGTCAGTGTCCCCAGGGTGAAGTTTCAGCAAAAGACAGAGAATCCTATGAGGTCGACCTGCAGCAAGTATAAACAAACTACCATTGAAATATAACCCAAATACGACTTCAAACTTGGTTCGAAAACACGGAAAACTTCACCCTGGGACAAGGGTATGAAAAGTTATGTCTAAACCAAACTGTGTGTGCACTGTGCAATTACAACTAAGGGACTGGTCATAAATTAGAGGGGGAACTCAAGCACATTAAGGCCTGGGATTCGAAATGGGCTTGGGGCTAGCCCCCAAAAACGCAAAATGTGCCTTAAATTGCTTTAATCTATTTTAGGCAGGCTAATTTTTGGCACAGTGATAAAACTGGACGAACTTAATATTTTGGTGCTATAACTTAGTACGGAGTGACGTCACAAGGTATGTCACGTGACAAAACAGTAAATTGCTTTTCCGGTGATGGAGAAAACATCTTTACAATACAGCTTTGGTGAAAATGGATAGACCTCAGCAATAGAAACATAGTACCGTTTTGGCTGCTGAACTATTATTTACTGTTAACGAGATATAAGGGTCGGAATCAGGTCACGTGACCTAATTAATATATCAATCCCTTAAAGCACCTTAAAGGAGCAAACGTTTTCCACATGTAAAAACGTCACTATGTAGAACCCAAAGAGAGAAATATTATTAGCTAGTAACTTTTCAAAAAGGAGTGAAACTCACCACCGGAGAAATTTTTAAACTTTGAAAAGTGAAAATGTCACCTGACTGGTCACGTGACGAGTGTATCAGCCGAAATTCCATACTAAAACATTTCACTCGATGAATGTTAACTATCCTGAAAATTTCATGCTCCATCATTAATGATTAGAAAAGATATTTGAAATTTTGTAATTTTGTCGATTTTCTGGGCTGACCCAGGCCTTAATACACAAGATGCAGGAAAAATGTTGGCCCTCCAAAATGTGGTGACATAATCAATGGTGACCCTCCCCCATCATTCACTGGATCTAGATATTGCTAAAAAGACATTTTTATTACTTTCTAAAATCCATTTTCATGTAATAATAGCAGTGCAAGATTCGATTATGTCTTTTGTTTAGGGAAAAAGAATCCGAAAGTTACTTCATCTGTACGTATGTTTTACATAAAATACTCACAAATATCCTAAACTTCAACAGACTATTTCTCAATTAATAATAAATACACACAAGATAATTTTAAAATTCTATTTTTTGGATAGATAAAGTAGGGCAGAGTGATACTATTAGAGTATCTTGTACAGTTGAAATATTGGTGGAGTCAGAATTTTATAATTTCTCTTATGTGTGTATTTATGTTTAACATAGATCTGTACATTATGTTGCCAAGTTCAGTGTAGTTCAGCTGTAGCATTAGTCTCCAAACACTAAAAAAACTAGCGGGGGGGGGGGGGGGAGACAACATATAAACAACTTAAGGCAGCTTTTAGGGAAAGTTTAAACTCTCTTGCGCACGATGCGCGCTGGAAATTTAGAGCCCAACATGTGAAATTACTGCATGTTTGGGGGAACTTACTGGGGAAAAAACTGTGGAGGCACAGGCCTCCCTGACCCTATGATCACTATGGCCCTGTATTACCCTAACAACATTTGCGTAAAAAATAATGACCCTCCCTTTATCGTTTGCACCATCCCTCCCCTCCCCCCTCTAATGTATGACCAGTCCCTAACTGTTTTGCACAGTGAAATGCAAACATACACATGGGTTATCACCAAGAAAAAACAATCAGAGGGCACATACATATCACACACACTAGGATGTAATGAGGCTCGGCCTACGGCCTCGCCTATTCCACCTGTCTCGACATGCATTATGCATCAAGGCTAATGAAGGATGATACTAAAAACATTTGAATTTTTTTTCCTATTGTTCTTACTGGTATATTTTTACTAAGAAGCTAACTAGCATATTATCATAAGGTTTTATGTATTCACTCTAAATAGTAGACAGTGCCAATTCAATAACTTCTGCTGTGCACAAGAAACCCTTAAGCCTAGTTTCCATAAAGTCTTATCTGTCGTGTCTGACGTCTCATCAGTCAACCGTGAAACAACAACAACAACAATTCGTTAATGCGCTCTGTAGTAACAGGATACAGTACAAGAAAAGTTATGAATTAAAGTAATTAGAGGATCACAGTTACCTAAATAGCAGAGCTAATCGAGTTAGGTAACAGTGGTCAAGCATATAATAGTCATGTACAATTCATAGGAGTTATAGTTAAGGGAGAGACAAACAAAGGAGAATAATTAACTAACAATAAAGAAAATAAATAAATAAAAAAACAATAACAACAACAGCAACAGAGTAGTACACTATGAAATAAGAGGATATGAAATAGAGAATTCCAATTTTCATTGTTTCACGGTCGACTGATGAGACAGATACGACAGATGAGACAGATAAGACTATATGGAAACTAGGCTAAAGTAAACAACTTCAGTACCATAAGTCATTGTCCTGTTGCCGAGGATCCAAGGCAGCAAAGAGAACACGGCTCCATCACCATCTTCTCAAGTAAAGTAAAGTAGTTTTGACTGCCAGCCAAATGTACAGCAGGGATCAGCAGCGAGCAGAGGTTTTCTTGTGTGCCGCTCGATACAATACAGTACGTTTTTCAGCGTTCTTATTTATCTGTGAATCAGAATAATGATAATATGTTAGTCTTTATGTAATGTGACAGGCGTTTGTTTAACTCACTTTTCTTTAGCTACCTCGTGGTTCTTGTTTTGATTTCGAGAAATGCCACTGAGCGTGCAGAAACCTAATGTTTTTCTCAACACACACGGCTCAAGCAATAGTTAGCCTTATTAGAAAGTTAAAGGAATTCTAGAGATTTTCGGGGTCGCATATTAACTCAAATGCATATTTTTTTGAAGCTAAAACAAGTTCGCGTTTCAATGTCACGCCGGCTTTGTTCTAGCCGCCGTTCTAGCTAGGATTCAAAGGTTATAAATGCTTGATGTTTACTAACACAGTATACTAACTTTTAGCTCCTACCTTCATCCCGAGTAGTTTTTTTCTCCCGTGTATAGAAACAACCTCGGAACTGTGAATGTCCTGCCATCTCCCAATAAACACTGCTTTATCCAGGAATTTTGAACCACGAATTGCTCGACCGCCATTAAAGACCCCACTTGTGTTGCTAATTATTTCTACAAATAAAACCGTCCCTTCACAGCTTCTGCCGTAGTGGAAATGAGGGCTTCTCCCAGTTAATTTCACTCTTCAAAAAGTCACTGCCCAGTTATTAAAACGCCTCGGCTTTGTGAAAGAAATGGAGAGAAGATGAAGAATGACTTCGCAAGGAAATGCACAGCCATATTGCAATTCTACTCGGCGCTAGAATCTTGGTTGGACTTCTAGATGATGAAGACACTCTTCTGATTTCTTCAGACACGGCTCAGACATTGTCTTGTACTCCCTGGCTTTTTGTAAACAAATTATCATTTGCGTAGCACAGTTCTGTAGTCGCGTACAGTCGATATTTTTTTTCAAAAGATTCGTCAAGATGTTTGGGTTTCCTGTAGTCTGTCACGTGAGCAGCATCCCCCCCCCGACTACCCACCCCTCCCCCCTCACTGCCATACCGCCATGTTGCGACGTCATGAGCGCGCGCCATCCACCCCTCCCCCTGTCGCGCCATGTTGTGACGTCACGTCAAGTTGTGACGTAGGGCTTCACAGAAATCACGGGAAAATGGCGGGAAAATGCCTCGACGTCGAAAATTCACTCGCATCCATTTGCAACCTGTGATGCTTTGGGTACCCTGTGGGGATATCATACATGCGCCATATTTGCGATCATTTGGACGCTTTTTTCTTAGGTATGGTGCTTCGCTCTGCGGCCTTCGGCCGCAAAGGAGCTCCGCTAAAAATCATCCAAATAAACGTGAGCGTTAAAACCAAAACGAGAAAAAATTTTGATGACTGCAGAAGTCGTTCGTTGACAGATCATTGCACTCCATCGCAAACCAAAAGGGCAGCGAAGGTAAAAAAAATAAGTATATATTGAACGAGAAACCAACTAGATGATAATCACCGCGATCGACCGGAAGTTGACGGTATGCGCGCTAAAGGTCTTTCTTGTAGATTTCACAACCTTGTCCGTGGCGTAAAATAAAAGAACACAACCTGTCAATCCCTGGGAGGCGAAGTTTTGTATGGTTCATTTAGATAGGAATCCTTTGGAATGCCACTTTTGACCGAGGCATTGTTGGGGGAACTGAGATCCATTACCACTCTCCGTTTGTTTGATTCCCGTTTGCGAACTGTTTGTAGCGGAGAATAGATTAACTGTCGATGCGGCGGATTGACTTTAAAGGGACCGGCAATGGCATGAAATATCATCTCAGTCGTAATAAAATGTTCGACATTCCTCGAAAAATCCTCTGCTGAAGGATGATTATGAAGAGTAGAAGTAGGCAGATCATGAGCTGAATAATTAATAGGCCAGCCGAACCGTAAAAGGGTGGCGCAAGGATTATCATCTGTACCAGCGAGATAAAATTCTCACGCGTCGACATTCAAATTCGTGGTAATCGGCAAGCGAGCTCCGTACGCGTTAGGAAGACCAGTTTTAGTTACCAACAAATGTTGAACCACGGCTGTGGTAGTGTGAGTTCTAGTTGTAGACGTGTCCGTAAGGCATAAGTCCGTGGGCGTTTCCGAAGTCGTAGTTGCGAGAGAAACCTGGGTTAGTCAAGATTCCGTGGAAAAGTCGAGAACAGGAATCTGATTTCTTCGTTTTGGACAGTGGAGCATCGAGTGTTCCGAACTAGCGCCTACTCGGCATTTGTGGCATAATGTGCCGCCGAAGTCTCACAAGAGCAAGAGGCCGTACAATTCCACTTCCTACATGCCCCTGTCGCTGATTTGTCTTAGCCTGTTATTGATGCGCCGCTCGGAGTAGTTCCGTCGTTGCCCTTCAGAAGGTGATGACAATTAAAATTGTCATCACCTTTAGTAATGACCAACCACTGATGTGACTGTGAGGAGCTTGGTGTTAGCCGGTGCTGGGTATTTAGCAGCAGTCTCTTTGGCTGTTTCTACAGCAAGCCCGCTGGTAAGAAGTGTTTTGACGAGATCTGTGAAGCCCTAATCGATGGCTGCAGATTTCTTAGCAGATTCAATATATGCCTGTGACAGACTTGCAATCAAGTCGTCTTTTGGCTTTGTGCTCTTGCTCTAGGGCACCGTGTCGGAGCATGAGACAGAGGTTGTTTTTGTTGAGCATGAAGCTGAGCCAACACTCGTGTCTGCGTGTATTTACTCAAAGCTTGGGCAATATTTCGCGAATCCAGACCACCGTCGTTTTGTTTTTCTCCCTTATCCGATTCTTCTCCTTGAAGAGGCTTGTGCCTCCATCTGTATGTTGGAAGCTTCGGTTAACTTCCTCAAGGCGGCGTTTAGTCCTCGGAGGACCACCTTCAACCCTGTTTCGTCGTTGTTCGGTTCATGCTCGACCAAGTGTAGTCTCGATCCAGACGATTTTTCTCCGTTCACATGTAAACACCACGGATAAACTCTTAATGAGCTAATATGACGCTAAAGTAAAGCGAAAAAGGACGATAAGTCGTGGAAAATGAGTATTTTCCCTGTTAAAAATCAAACTGTGTACTGATTTCTCGCGCGCTGCGAAGCACTGATTATTGCGCATGCGCTGCCAATCTCATGGGATCGCTGTGCAGTGACGACGAGATAGAATAGTATATTGCTCTTACATTTTTATCATAGTTTCTTATAGAGTAGTATATATATATATATATATATATATATATATAACTAATGCATGTAAAATGTTTTAATCGGATTTTTTTTTGAAAAATATTGTAAAAATTGCTTAATTCAGCCTTTAGACTGCAATGTGATTTTAATAATCGTGGACGTACTTGACTGGTTTATTAAGAATAGCGTCAGTGTTTTTGCTTCGAAAACAGCTCGCGCTTTCATGAGTGATTTCTTGTTCAATGACCAGACACACAACATTTTGCTCAAATTTCGATAGAAAATGAAACGACCCCCAGCTAATTCTAAAAGGCAAACTTTAGAATGAGTAACAGAGCTGCGTTTAAAGGGTCGTCTCACCCTGCCCATAAAGCATTGCTCTGTTTTCGTTTATATGATTCATTGCATCAGAAACTCTGACTTAAAGCAAATAATTCTACTATTTATTGCGCTTGTACAATAAAATGTTCTAACCTGTACTCATTTTGTCGAGTCTCTGATATATAAAATGGCGGCGAAGCAGTGCATATGGGCAGAGATAAACGGATCCTTTAAGAGCTATTATAATATTCATCAATTCTTCATGAAGCAGGTATCCAGTGAGAAAGCACAATTTTGGTCACATGACTAGCCTTGTAAACTGGATACAGGTCCATCAAACTAAAAGAGCGGGGAGGGCTTGAATATTCAGCAGGGAAAGGGTGGGGTTGATGAATAATGACAATAGCTAATAGATCTATTAGTATTCTTTAGCTTTTTTTTCTAGCTTTTTCTAAACTGTGCACGAAATGCCCCTACGCTCCCTACGCTACTACGATCGTAGTTTAGAAAACCCTTGTCATAGAACGTACCCCTCATGACATAAGCTTATGTGAGACGCATGAGGACGATTCGAACATTGTTAACTTTCTCATTTTGCAGAAGTCTCCGCTAGATTTTGTTTCTTCTAGATTTTGTAGTTTTTTTTTCCCCATTCGACTTTGCCATTGAAAAGAAATCAAACCTGCAGTACTGTTTGCACTTAGCCACAACGCTAGATTATATGTTGTGAACTCTATGGATTTCATTTTTGATGAGATGCAAAGTTATTCAATGTCATATTTTTGGGGCTTTGTTCAAGCCTGTTTGTCTGTCTGGTCTGGTCTGGTCTGTCTGGTCTGGTCTGTCTGGTCTGTCTGGTCTGTCTGGTCTGTCTGGTCTGTCTGGTCTGTCTGGTCTGTCTGGTCTGTCTGGTCTGTCTGGTCTGTCTGGTCTGTCTGGTCTGTCTGGTCTATTTACTCGCATGATTGTAACTGTTTCTTGTGTAACTGCCCTGAGGAGTAGCTGAAGTAAAAGCTTGAAACGTTGCCAAAATCTGATAGTTTGACACCTTTAGTTCGGAGATAAAAACATCACACTTTTTGGCATGCCTGATTTTTATTTACTGTGATTTACTTTAAAACATTCCGGCTCTAATCGGCCGATTTGTAGATTATGTTGGCTTTCAAAAAATCGCAAAATTCTAGTACTTCTGAACTCAGGAAAGACGGTTTTACAGCTCTGTACTTAAATATTTAGTGCAAGGAACTGCCATTATTTCCCTCACATATTTGTTGAAAATGAATTTCGGAATTTTTTTCTACCGAATCATCGTTTGGCTGTGCGCTTGGTCACCACTTAAATACGGATCGAAAGATCCCTTTGCTACAAAACCTTCGCTCCGTCAAGTTGTTCCAAGCTAAATCCACATGACCTCTCCTTAAATTATATATTAAGGTGATTTAGTAACAGGGCGTCGTCTCGGGGACGCGGGCGCGTGTGCTGACGAATGACGTGCGCGAGAAAGGGAAACATAAAGGCGTCATGCGAGACGCCTTTACTTAGATACACAGGACGTCGCCAGGTTGAATGTTCTTTTATTCTTTTTTGTATTCTCAAATTTAGAGTTCGTTTCAGACCTGGGGGTCGTTTCTCGAAACGCCCGAAAACTTTTCGGGCCCGATAAATTACCCTAAAAGCGTGCTGATGACGAACTTTGCGTTTCTCGAAAATCCCGAGTTTTTCGCGCCCGAAAAAATTGCGTCATTTATCGCCCCTTAATAAGGGGAGAAACCCTTCTCCCCTAAACTTTTTCGGGTTTCCAAAAATCCTCAGAATAGGGAAGAAAAATAACAAAATTAACTAAGATTTTTCACTCCTTTGCTACTTTATTTATCTCTCTAGTACATGCGAAGTTGAATTTCCCCGAAAGTACATATTTCTTCTCGTAAAACAGACATTTAATATATAGATTTAGCCACTGGCTAAAAGCGGAGCTCCTGGTTATAAAATTTTCTGTGAATGAAAGGGATTCCCATGTGTACATGGTTTACATGGTTGCTTTAGAGTCTTCCCTTCACGAGATATTAATTTTTCAAGCATAGATGACGTCATCGATGACGTCATATCACGTGACCACTTCATTTCGCTCATCTAGTTACCTAGACTACAATACCAAAGTTTGGTTGTTTTAGAGTCTTCCCTTCACGAGATATTGATTTTTCCAGCATAGATGACGCCATCGATGACGTCACATCACGTGACCACTTCATTTCGCTCATCTAGTGACCTAGACTACACTACAAAAGTTTGGTTGTTTTAGAGTCTTCCCTTCACGAGATATTGATTTTCAAGCATAGATGACGTCATCGATGACGTCACATCACGTGACCACATCATTTCGCTCATCTAGTGACCTAGACTACACTACCAAAGTTTGGTTGTTTTAGAGTCTTCCCTTTACGAGATATTGATTTTTCAAGCATAGATGACGTCATCGATGACGTCACATCACGTGACCACTTCATTTCGCTCATCTGGCGACCTGGATTACATTACCCAAATTTGGTTGGTTTAGAGTCTTCCTTTCATGAGATATTTATTTTTCAAGTGTAGATGACGTCATCGATGACGTCATATCACGTGACCATCTCATTTCGCTCATCTGGTGGCCTAGACTACACTACCCAAGTTTTGTTGTCTTAGAGTCTTCTCTTCACGAGATATTGATTTTTCAAGCATAGATGACGTTATCGATGACGTCATATCACGTGACCACCTCATTTCGGTCATCTTGTGGCCTAGACTACACTACCCAAGTTTGGTTGTTTTAGAGTCTTCCCTTCACGAGATATTGATTTTTCAAGCATAGATGACGTCATCGATGACGTCACATCACGTGTCCGTGTTACAGCACCCCCCTTGTGGCATAGACAAAATATCCCAAGTATGGTTGTCTTAGCATGTTCCCTTGAGGAGATATAATTTTTTCTTTGCATACCACAGGGTTCCCATGTGTACACGGACGGACGGACGGACGGACGGACGACGGACGGACGGACGGACGGACGGCGTACGCTATAGGTTTAATACCAGAACAATAAAGAAAAAATCATATCTCCCGAAGGGAAGCTTCTATAGAAGCCAAACTTGGACAAAGTTTCAAAGACCATAAGAGGAGCCCTACACCAAAGTCACGTGCCCTTACGTCATCAATGACGTCATCAAAATGATCCAAAATGCCCGTGACGTTCAAAAATCAACTCGATAGTATACTATACGTTTTTCCCTTAGGTATGGTGCTCCGCTTGCGCGGGCCTTCGGCCCGCGCAGGAGCTCCGCTATAAAGGTGTCTTGCTTTGTTTCCAAAATTTTCTTTCTTTGTCGCGAAATGGTTTCCCGGTAACTCTCCCGGGTTGCTTTTACCGCCATCCCGATAAGATACACCAATCAGGTGCAAGCATCTCGCTTATTGACCAATCAAATTCAATGTCTTGACAGCTCGCCTGTCAAATTTGACGAGGGGCTGTCAAACTTTTTGTGACATGTTGTAAACAAAAGTACGAATGCATCTACAAGAATTCGATGCAAAATGCTTGCTTTTTCGCACATTTTATCTAATTTCTTGCCATTTATCGATGGAAATACCAACATGGCGATACAC
Organism: Scolanthus callimorphus; assembly: GCA_033964015.1. Lineage (NCBI taxonomy): Eukaryota > Metazoa > Cnidaria > Anthozoa > Actiniaria > Edwardsiidae > Scolanthus > Scolanthus callimorphus. Next base: position 23,689,151 of record CM066913.1, read on the forward strand.
TTTGTCCCCTGACAGCGACGAATCGATAAGTTTCCTATTTTTTCATTGTTTATTTATGCAAACTATTCGCAAAGTCTGGACATTATAATTTTGATTTCGGGTTCCCGATAATTATGGGGGAGTTTTGGGAGTTTCGAAAAACACTTTTCAGGACTCCTAAATCTCGCCCGAAAAATCACCCGAAACATTTATCGGGCCCGAACATATCGGGCGATGTCGAGAAACGACCCCCAGATTCCCTTTAAAACAGCTAAAACTCGAGATGAGAAGGCAGCGAAAAGTAAGTCTGTAAGTTTACAGTTGATTTAAGCTTACTTCAGTTTGTATCCTCTGTTGTTCGTTGATTAAAATTTGAATTATTTGAAAATAATCTCACGTGTGATAAGTTGGTGTCACGGTGTTGGTGTTTGCTCAAAAGACTTGCTTATCCTTGTCGTTACACTGACATGGTTGGGCCGATTTTGACGCAATCCAACAGAGCTGTGTTTGATATTTAACAGTGTACTTGACAACATCTATGACATACACCATCCTCGTTTAAACAGCTGGAATCAGTCATTTCTCAAGCCCATTGAATTGCATCGTTATGCCAGAGCTATATACGACAAGGGTGCACCTCTATAATTATTTTTGGTTTATTGATGGAACTGTGCGCCCAATATGTAGGCCTAATACAAACCAAAGGGTTATGTACAATGGACGCAAAAGATTTCATGGCATTAAGTTTCAGAGCATTGTTGTCCCAAATGGTTTGATAGCCAATTTAAGTGGTTCATATGAAGGAAAAAAACATGACGGCATGATGCTATATGAATCTGGACTCTTGGGTGAATTGGAGCTTCATGCCAATTATATGGGACAGCCCTTTTGACTGTATGGAGAGTGTAGCTGTATTGCTGTAAAATGCTCATACCTGCTTGTATGGCAACAATGTATCAGATTTGTTTCAAGTTGAGCCCCCCATGTTGCAGGAGTATTTTGCATGACTTAATCTGTTTCCTAACTGGTGGCCAAAAAATTAATTCAAACTTTGGTGCAAGGCTTAATAGCATGACTTAGAGGGAATGCTGCAAAGAAATATACACCAAATCCATAATGGCTGCAGATTTGAATTAAAGCTATTGTTTTCAACTCAAATTCAGATGAAAACAATAAGATCTTCACACAAACTCAAGGCTAGTTAGGAAAAAACGATAGTTATTCAAATCAGCAGCCATTTAGGAATTTGGTGTATGAAACATTTATTACTTAATACTGGTAGGATATATTTTGTTCTGTTTCCCTTAGCCTTGGTGAGTAGGAGCTTCTTTCTTGGATCTGTGTATTCTTAAGGAAACATTTTGACTGACAAGTTATTTTTTTTTAGAAACGAGTTTTCAATTCAACAGGTCAGTTGTGACAAGACAAGGAGGTCACAAATTACAAACGAAAAACTGACAGGGCCAAATTTACTTTTTACATTGTGTAGTTCATACCCCCTTTTGGTATTGGAATTACCAATTTCACATTCACTCTAATAAAAGAGCGTGTGTCATCAGCTGCCATTTTGACAGCATAGCAACATACCAAGTGGGAGAAAGCAACCATAATTTCCATAGGCTGATTAAGAGAATACAGAGCAATGTTCTCGCATGAATTTGGTAAACACAAATTTGAAACTTTGTTCTCAGATGTTTTTAAGAGATTTCTGCATGTTATTCATCTTCATAAAAACAGTAACAAAGGAGTGGCTGACCATTCATAATAACTCCATGGGTTGACACAGGCTATTTAAGATGAGAAATTCCACAAGGGTGAGTTTGCCACCCCCTGCCACTAAGTGAAAAGGCCCAGATTATACAGAACAACATACTTACAAGAAAAATGCAAAGTAAGTTCAGAATTCAAAGTTCCTGAATGCTAAATCCTTAAGTTTTTTTTTTTGTTTCTTAAACTTTTTATTGATACACTATCCTTATATTTACATAGGTCATACCTTTTTGTATTTACAGCCTTTTCTTACATATGTCCATTTGTCATTATAACCCGTCTTATTATTTAAGAGCTTATACTGAAAAAACCTGAAATATGCATCGATGGTAGTGCTGTAGATTCTGGAATAAATAGATTCCCGAATTGTCTTTATTCCTCCCATCGACGCTAAAATAAAATGGGGTAAAATTTTCCAGGAACTATTATCCGTATTTATTAATTGCGAGATTGTCTTAACGCAACTAGCTCTAACAAATACTTCGAAATCTGGATATTTCAGTCCTCCTTCCCCATATTCGCCAATTAATGTAGCTTGTTTTATTTTTGGCTTCTTGCCTCTCCAGATGAAATCCCTTAAGGCATCTTCTACGTCCTTAACAAACCCCTATAGCTTCGAGCATACATAATATAATTTGGACAGAGCAAGCGATCGAACAATTTGTATACGACCATAGAGTGTCAACACCCGCGTACGCCATACAGATAGCACCGTTGTAAAATTATCTAGGACCCTTTTGAAATTATTTTCGTAAGACAGTTTGTCGTTATGGGAAAAGAAAATCCCCAAAATATTAATACCTTTTTCAAACATATCTACCCATTTTATGCCTCTTACCACTTCTCCTTTTTCCTTTTCTACTCCTATCCAACCTGCCTCCGATTTGGAAAGATTAATTCTAAGTGACGAGTATTTACTAAACAATTTCAAAATATCTAAGGTTTTCTTTAGCGATTCTAGGTCATTCAGGAAAAAGGTAGTATCATCTGCGTATAAAATTAATTTCTTATGATGTTCTCCTATGGTTATTCCTATTATATCTTTGCAGTCTCGTATCATTGTGGCCATAATTTCTAAAACGAGTATGAATAGATAGGGTGAAATCGGGTCTCCCTGTTTTGTACTTCTTTCTAAGGGGAAAAAACTTGTTGAATGACCATTGTTCATAACTGCGCTTTCATTATCCTTCATTATTACTCTTACCCATTTTATAAATGAAGGACCAAATCCAAAGTGTTTTAGAGTAGCGAAGATAAAACTATGTTCAATTCAGTCAAAAGCTTTATCAAAATCAGCAGCGAATAACAGCAGAGATTTATTTGTTTTCTTTGAAAATTCCATAATATCCGATATAAACCGGATTGATCCCTCTATATTTCTTCCTTTTACGAACGCTGCTTGGTCAGGATGAATGATTCCTGGTAAACATTTGGTCATGCGACTACACAAGGCTTTGCTACAGATCTTAGAATCTACATTGATTAAACTTATAGGGCGCCAAGCATCAAATGTCCTTATATCTTTTTTAGGTTTTTGGAGAAGAGTAATAAGGACTTGCCTCTGAGTTGTTGTTAAGCGACCTTTTTCATACCCATCATTTAAGGAATCGATTAAGTCCTTCCCTAAATCACTCCACATGCTCAAATAAAATTCCTTTGTGAGTCCGTCACTGCCAGGCGTTTTCGAGTTCCCCATACTTACCAAACTACTGTAACATTCATTCATTGTTAATTTGCCTTCACATTTCTCTTTCTCCTCTGTTGTTAATTTAGGAGTATTTATGTCTGACAGAAAAGCGAGGCAATCTTTTTCTGTTTTGTTGCTCTTTGTTTTATAAAAGTCGCTAAAATGGGCTTTAATACTTTTCAGAATTTCTTTGAGATCTGTTACTTCCTCATTATTAATAAGTATTTTCTTAATATGCGTTTTACTTTTATTTCGCTTTTCTAAGTTCAAAAAGTACTTATTACTTTTTTCTCCTTGCTCATACCATTTCGCCCTAGACCTTATAATTATTCCTTGTGTCACATAATTACTTTGTACCTCCAAATTCTTCGTTAGCCTATCATGTTCACTAAATAAATTTTCATCATTTTCCCACCCCTCTATCTCCTATATCTCTTTGATTAACTTTTCCAATATGTTATAGTCATTCCACCTAAGTTTTGCTAGTGTTTTTGAAAAAGAAATAGTAAATTTACGCGTTTCATATTTAATTAATTCCCATCTTAATTGCGAGTTGGTTATGCCTTCATCGGTCATCGATTGTTTAACCTCATTAATTTCTTTTCTTAGAGACTCTACATATTCTTTATTCTCGGTAAGTGAATTGTTGAATTTCCAGTACGATGGACCCCTTTCTTGGCTTTGTGATGATTTCAATCGAAGTGTTACTGCGGAGTGATCAGTCGATGGAGCAGGGATAATATCACATTCCATTACAGTTGTTTGAATGTCGTCCGAAATAAAAATATAATCTAGTCTCCGATGAATAGTATTACCATGTCTACTACTTTTGCCTTGGGCTGTTCCGCGCCATGTAAATCGCCTAGATAATGGATTGCGTAAACGCCAGATATCACACATATCCGATTCTAAGAGTATGGTTTCTAATGTTTCCACAGTGCGCGTTTTCAAAACAGGGTTTCCACCCGATGTTTCCAATTCGATATTCATTACAGCGTTAAAATCTCCAGCCAAAATTATTGGTGTATCTATCTAAATCCTTAAGTTAATAAACAAGGAAATGATTAGAATGACTGCATTTAAACAAAATGAATCCAGCAGCCACTTGTAAAAAAACAAGAAGATGGTCTTGAGTAAAAAATAGAAGGCACTGTATGGGCATTGTACTTGGGTTACAGTGAAGTCCAACTGATATGAGTCCATGAATCAGGCCTAAAGCCAGTCCAATTAAATAAATTGGTGAAGCACTTTTGTAGTAAGGTTGTGTGATTTGAAAGGGAAGCTAAAAAAAACTTCCATAAATAATTTTGAACATTCCCTGAAGTAACTATAATACAGGGGAAGAGCCACCTGGTGGAACATGTGTTTTATTCATTATTATCATGACACCAACTTGTCATTTTACAAAATGGATTCAAATTATTTCTAATTGTGAAAATAAATGGATTCAAAAATTATAAAAGTGCTTTTTTAAATGCTTTAAGTCAAATATTGTTTACAACTGCATCTGCTGCGATTATCTTCATGATTTGCTTTTCTATTTCTTTAAGAGCTGAGCAAACATTTGTGCTTGCTGTGTCATAAAGCCCATGAATTGCTGCTGTATTAATTGGAACTGTTGTTGCTGTTGCATGGCCTGGTTTTCTTGTGCTTTCCGCTGCATCTCAAGTTCATAGCGCAGCAAGTCTTGGCGTTCTCCCTCTTCCTTTCTTTCTTTCTTTCTGCCAGCTTTTCTTCAATCTCTTTTTCTCGCATCTCTCTGTCTCAACTTTCAACCGTAAAAACTCCACTGTATCGCCTCCAGACCTTCTCCTCTTTTTGTCCCCTTTCTATGTCTTCCAATCATCTGTTTCTTTCTCTCTTTTCCTAGTCAGCCGAATCTCTCGATTGCACAGTCTCTCATCTCCAGTGCCTGTCCTCTTTATTTATCTTCATTCTATCATTCATTCTATCTTCATTTTATCTTGCCTTCTCTAGTTCAGTATCTTTCTGCCTTTTCAATTCGACAAGGTCTTCTAGTACTTGGTCAATCTCAGTTACATCTTCCTCTCCTCCTCCACTCGCCTTTTTTTTCTTTTGCTTGCCTGACCTTCACCTTGCAAGCAAGAGTTCAAAAGCGATCTCGCAGTGCCTTCACATTTACGTTAAGTTCTTGGCTAGCATTGAAGTTTTTTTACAACTCTCTGCCAACAAGCCCCCCTCTCTTTTGACCGTGGCTTGCTGTGAAAAACACCGTCAGCAGAAATTTCCTTTGCAGAGATGGCGTCCATCTCTTTGGTCCAGACCATCACATTTCTGTCAAAAACAGAAACTAAAATATAAGATATTTCAAAATCAAGAACGGTAAGTTTTAGAATCAAATTAAAAAGAAAAACGTGAGCATTGGAAACTCCATGGGGTGGGAGGGGAGTGTGTTTGTTTGCCTTCATAAAAGAAGTAAATTCGGGAAAATGTTTCCAATGGTTTACATATATTGACTACCGGTATGCTGACTGTGAAAATTAAATATTACAACTTCAATTTGTCTATTGTTACCCTGCGGTGGGTGGGCATTAACCCCAGATAGAGCTATGCTTCTGCTTGAAATTATTGGAAATTGAGAGAAATATAGAAGATATAAGGCATTTGTCTTGAGACGTGAAGAAACGTGAGACTCCTGGCAAAACCAAGAGTGCATTGGACGTCCCTGGAACTTGCAGCTCTCATACAAGAACAAATTTATGTCAATGTTTTTGACAAACATTTTGGTGGGGACTTATTATTGCTATTGTGTGATTCCATAAAATGTGCAACCCCTACCATAGAGGAAATTTTCCATATGACCATCTTTCCAAAGACTTTCCAAATAAAAAACAGTTTTTGTAAAGAAAAAAGCATCTTCACCTTCTGGAAAATCATGCGAATTGCCCCATCCTACAAAATCTCCAAGTAGTTTTTTTTTTTTTCAGGAATTATTGGTCTTACTTTTGACTTAAATAACAATAATTTTGGTTACAATTTTGCAATTAAATTGCGACCATAGGTAGAAGCCCTAAACAACCTTTAGAATCTAGCACTTTATTCAGGGGTGTAGCCAGGATTTGAGAAATGAGCTTAGAAGATAGAGGTGTTTGATGTTTTACCTCTGAAAGATTCCCATAATCTCTTGGCCATGCCCTGTCATGACCGTAAATTCTCGTCACAGAAATAAACTAAAATGCGGTAATTAACAATAGATATATTATTGCAAAAAGACTTTTCTAAAATCAGCATTTAAGTCACTTACTCAGTTATATATTTTGACCATTATTATTTTATGTCCCCATAGTAAGGGAGTTTCTTCCCTAGCCAAGCGGTTTCTCTTGACACTTTAATAATGTTTCCATATCTATCTATCTTATCGAAACTTTAGCGGGAGAGAGGGAGCGTTTCTCGAAGGTCTCGGTAGCCTGGGGATACTTATCGGGCTTTTAATACGATCCATGATTCACCTCAACAGCACAGAAGCCGTGCTTACTTTTACAACTGCATTATTGTTTAGAAAAGCAACAGTTCAAGTTCAAAGACAAACCTACTCGAATGGCGATAAATATCAACTTCACTGCATTAGGCCAGACATAAGTAACTTCTGTCTCCAGGAGAGTAAACCATGCAGCTAGTTGTGGTTTTTTATTGCCATGTCTATTTTATATTTTAAGTTTATTTTATTCATCTTAAGACTTAAGTTTTGAGACAAGATTTCTTGTTTACTATATGTTGTTTGCTATCGTACCAAGCATCAAAAACATAGGAAATTGTACAGGCAATTATTTGGAATCATTTTTGCTAAGTTCTTACCTTGTAAATAAATAAAATAGAAAGTCAACTTTCCGCGTCGCCTGCACACATCTAGGATGTGAAAAACATCAAAATGGAGTCGTGGACGCGGCGGCAAAATGGCAAAACGTCGGCACCGGAAGTACAATTTACGATTCGTCAGCGCTCGCGCACCAAAATGACGACGTCTCCCCGACGACGTCACGGATCTAAATCACCCTATTAACTGAACTGAATTTTACTAATTTGAAAAATCCTGTTGGCAATAATGAATGAAGTGAGTTAAGACCCGTTTCAAACGTCACGCCAATGTCGTGCCGAGCTAAATTCTATTAGGTTTGACGTTAGCGCGACTCTGGCGCGACAGTGGTTTCAAACGTCGAACCAAAATGCGGTCGGGCACACGGCCAACGGGTGAAACTTATTTTTTTCTCAACTGGACAGAGGTATAACGGCACTCACCATTATTTCTTGCCTTCATGTCTTGCAAAACTGTCCCGTAAAGTTCTGTATTTCTGGAGTTTTTTCATGTTCTGAAAGATGAGTTTCTTTGTAGTTGTTGTTTGCAATAATATCTACTAAATCATCTACTTCCTTGCTTGTCCACATACTTCTACGGCCCTTCAACTCGTAAAAACGAAAATCTTCTAAAATGTCGTCTTCTTCAATAACCAGCCTTAACTCTGCAGGGGTATCTTCTGTTGAAAACCCAGGAATAAAACCCAAAGTTTCTCTCTTTGCGTTTGAGTTGATGTGCTATCTGCACAAGGTCGATGAGATGGACTAAAACCTAGCCGTGACGATGAAACAGCTCCCCCCTTGTTTAAGTGCTACTAATGCTTTTTGAGCAAAATCCTCTAATAGCGCTGCGCACAGATGACGTCATACAAAATGGCGCCCTGCCGTGGGTCAGACTAACAAACCCCACGTGCTCTCATATTCTCTATACAAATTCAACAAAATGCCATCTTTATTTTGCACTCTCACTGAAAATGACGGCGTTCCAGGTTCGTGTCTGAAGCAAGATCCTTCCGAATACACTGTTAAAGTGCAGAGGATTGAAATAAGCGGGAAAAGGCGGGGAACTGATCCAGCGAGTCACTGACTGCATTGCCTCAGGAAATCACCTCTTACTTGATCCAAGTATCGATGGGGGGAAATGGCTTGCTGCAAAGGCTCTACGGCAAAGTTCAGAGGCTCAGAACTCAAAAGCAAGTACAAGTGGGAACATTTCTACAAATGTTCCAATCGCCCCACTTCCTAACGAATGGAACAATTTTCAATCTAAAGACATCCCGTCTCATTTTAACTACGGCCATATTTATCACTATGCATTGGAGTCAATCACGGACATGGCTGCGGACGAGGAAGACGGTCTTGGGCACATGACCGATAAACCAATGAAAAATGCTAGAAAATATGTGGATTCTGGAAATGTTCATAACGTTAGGATGCAAAATCCGAAGATCACTATTTTGTACGCGCGCATGTTTGGCCTTCTATGAGAACAGACTACCCGCATAATGTGTTTATTGTTTTGTCAAACATCAGCGGTGCTGTTATTCACGCTGAATGCGAGCCCTGTAAAGTATCTGCCTTAGGTCGCTGTAGCCATGTCGTGTCTGTGCTGATGTCAGCCTAGTCCCTGGCGTTCTGGGTGGGCTTCCTGTGGTAGAAGCGCGACGTCACAGGAACGAGGTACAAACTGAAGAGCTACTGGTTCCAGTTCGGTCTGACAGAACAACACGAGGGACACCTCTGATCAGATACCATTCTCGACTCCCGCCATTAGCATTCAGAAAAAGCACCTTGAGCCCCGTCTTATGCGGTGTACTGCAGCACTAGTAGAAGCGGCAAACGAGGACTTTTACCTGCTTTTACCTCCTTCACAAGAACTTACTGCTAAAATAATTCCAAATTCGACCATTCAGTATGGAAGTCAAGCGTTATTTGGCATGAATACGGAGATTGAAGATAACCACTCCTGTTCCAGATCTAGTAATTCACTCAACAATGTTATGAATGGATTTATTTCGTGATTTTAACATTGTCTTAATTTTTTCCAAGTAGACTTCCCTCTTCCAGGGTTGCATAACTTAGTTTATCAATCATGGTTGTTGCAAATATCCACTTCTAGTACTCATTTTCCAATTGAATATTTTTTTATGTAGTTTACAAACCAAACATGGTGAAAGTTATAAACCACTGAAATTGTGACAGGTTTCACCACTTGTAGAGTTATTTCTTTGATGAATGACAAGATCTCTGTATCCTGATTAAACCAATATAAAGATACTAATGTAGCAATCTAATTCACACTGGTTATCAAAATGTGCATAATTCCAGATAAGATTCATAACCCCCACCATGGAGGGAATTGGAAAATTTCCAGGGGTGGCAGGTCAAAATATACCTCTTATTTCCAAATAATCACCGTTGGTGATTTCAAAGTCAGTGTAAATGTCTTTGGTTATATTTGACATACATGTAAATACCACTTGTGAAATGTCTAAAATGTTTGTAATCTCACTCGCCTTTCAGCTAGTGAAATTACACATTTGAGACTTATTACTTACCGTGTTTATGCCAAATATCACACATACCTACAAATTCCTTATGTATGTGGTGGAGTTATGGATCATTTCTGGAATTACAGTGGCATAGCAAAAGTGAAGTGTATATTCCCAGAGATATTAGTAACACCTACTGGTATTGACCAATGGGAATTTTGCCTCAAAAGCACAACTTTTACAAACAACAAAATATTAATGGGGTCTGTTACCAAGTGCTCCTTTCCCTTCCCTTGTCAGTCTCGATCCTGGTTCCATTCACCCACTTTCAAATGCTAAAATCCTGTATGCTGAAATACTAGAACAAAAACCTTCTGTAAAGGCATCTGTAGTGACTGTAGAGTATCACTAGTAAAGCTCAAGGTGAATGGTGCATTCACAGCTTTCAGATAATTCCAACACAGGTAATGCAAGTATTTTAATAATCATACAGGTACCCTCTGGTTTTCCTTGAATAGACCAAAGCAACTAATGGTGTTTACATCTTATGGCCACCCAATCATGTGATGATTCCTTTGTGTGGTTACAATTGTCAAATTATCAACATGACCAAGTACAGTACACAAATCTTTGTGCAGAACTAACAAAAGTACCCAATCACACAAAGGAATCATCACATGATCTGTATTAGGTGGCAACAAGTCGTAAACACTGATAGCTGCTTTTGCCTATTGCCACATATTCTTTCTTGGGATTTTAGTGATAAAATCAAATTCCTAGGTGTTTATTTGGACAGTAATTTGTCGTGGAAGTTCCACATAAACCATATTTGCCAAAAGATTTCAAAATCGATTGGAATAATATCTAGATCGCGCTATTTTCTATTTCACTATTTTCACAAAAGTGTCCTTGTATTACAGTTTGGTCTATCCTTATCTCAGTTATTGCACTACAATCTGGTCATCTACTTACTCCTCAAATCTAAATAGAATTTTTCTGTTGCAAAAACGAGCGGTCCGTGCTTTAACCAATTCCGAATATCGTGCTCACACTGCACCCCTTTTTGAACGTCTTCAAATACTTGACATTTTCAAAATTAATTCATTTTACGTGGCCAAGTTTATGTTCTCTTACTATCATCAGCTTTTACCCACCCCCTTTCATAATTTATTTGTAACCGGTGCCCAATTTCATCATTATAATACAAGAACTGCCTCAAACTTTCGCACCCATTATTGTCGCACAAACATCAAACAATTTACCATTTTGTATCAAGGACCAAAAATCTGGAATTCACTACCAATAGCGATCACTTCTGCCACTACACTTGCTAGCTTTAGAACAAGACTTATTTCATTTCTTAATAATTAGCCACTTTACAACAATACCTTTTCTACACTGACTCCGATACACAATCAGTTTGTATTTAGCTTAATATAAGCGAGGGGGCTCTTCTCGAAAAGACTTAGCTTCCAAGGGCTCCCTCGCCACACTTTTTTTTATAATCTTCCCTTTTTTCATTTCCTTATTTTCATTTTCATTTTTTTCTTCTTCTTCTTTTTGTTTCACAATGATATGTAAGTGAAAATAATTATAAAAATATGTAAAAATGTGGCGGAAAATAAATTGAATTGAATTGAATTGAATCCTACAAAACGCAAGAAAGGTGACACTGAAGTTATAGATTTTGATCCTAGGCCAATCAACAATATGCTAGTCCGAAGGTGACAAAAAAAAACAAGTTTACTTTTTTATAACTACTTTGGAGTCTTTCACGTCAAGTATCGTTTCCATGACAACAAGTCACTCGCATTTTTACAAATCAGGATACTTTTTGGAGTCTTTCACATCAAGTATCGTTTCTATGAGAACAAGTCATTCGCATTTTTACAAATCAGAATACTTTTTTATATTTAGTTTGGAGTCTTTCACATCAAGTATCGTTTCTATGACAACAAGTCACTCGCATTTTTACAAATCAAGAAGGAATATGATATTCCAAAGGCGACAAAACATGTAACACTTTAATAAGTAGTTATAAAAAAGTATATTCATTCTTGATTCATGTGTAAAAGTGCGAGTGAATTGTTGTCATAGAAATGATACTTGATGTGAAAGACTCCAAAGTTGTTATAAAAAAGTATATTCCTTCTTGATTTGTAAAAATGCGAGTGACTTGTTGTCATGGAAACGATACTTGATGTGAAATACTCCAAAGTAGTTGTTTTATTGTCACCTTCGGACTAGCATAGATCTGCAAATGATTTCGGGTGAAACAAAAAATAACACCTTAATGTGGGAGACTCGACTATTAACCACTTATACTGACTACACTCTGAGTAATGAAATTGCTGTTAATTTGCAAAACAAAGTATGTATTTTTGAGGAGAATCCCCCCCCCCCTCGTTAATGGCAATGGAAGGGACAGAAAGACAAAGTGAGAGTGAAGAATGGTACAATGAAAAGTTTTGGAGACTAACAGCATCAAGCTGCCAAGCCGCATGTAAAGTAGGGGAGGCTGTGCTACGGGAAATGTCTGAGACTCCAGCCAAGGCTTGTACCTTTATCAAGGCCCATGTATGGAAAATGGTGCCACATTTTGAAAACAAATGGACAAACTATGGCCTTGAGAGAGAGCCAAAGGCTATTGCTAAATACGAAATGCAAAAAAATACCACTGTTACTCAAACAGGCCTCTGGGTAAACCCAAAGTTTCCCTTTCTAAGGTGCTCCCCAGATGGCCTGGTAAGTAACAATGGGCTTTTGGAGATCAAATCACTTAAAGTCTTCAAAGAGCATACAATAAAGGATGTTGTTTCAGGAACAGTTAAGCTACCTAGTGATGTTTTGAATAGGCAGTGCTTCATTATTAGAGATGGTAAATGCCAACTCAAGTACTGACATCAGTATTATTACCAAGTACAGATGCAGCTGCTGGTCACAGAAAGAGAATTTTGTGACTTTGTCTTGTATGCAGAAAAGGGTGATGTGGCCATTCAGAGAATAACCAGAGATGACTCTTTCGTTTCTAAAATACTCTCTGACCTCACAGCATTATGGTGTAGGGTAATAGCCCCTGAAGTATTTGAAATGCGGGTTCCACGAGGGCTGAAACCCTTTGTTTTACCAGCTGAAAAGCAGGCAGATACCACAAAGCCAGTAAATGACAGCCAACTGGGGCAAGACTTGGTGGACAAGCTTGACATTGCTGATTTGTCAAGTCATACTGCAGATGATTTTGATGCTGCCGATGTACTTGTCAGTACATTTCGTTGCCCAGTAACCTTACCTTCTGCTCATTCTGAAGGACTGGTTGCAGTACCATGGGGATGTCAGACAACAACAGGAACTGTCTTAACTAATACCTGCCCACTTGACAATTGGCTAATAATTTTTCGAGCTCTTGTAAAATCGAAACAAATTCATGTATTGAATCTCACACCAACTGGGGGGGTTATACATGGTGCTCTTGAGTTAATTGAATCAAGGCAATTTGGTGATGCAAAGTTAGCCATACTGCTAGGCCATTCAGCAACCACATGCATTACTGGATAGTTGTATCAATCTGTATGGAAATTGAGACCTTACTTGTCCCAAACCAGCAGACTTAATCACTTCTTACACTGTCAACCTGGATATCCCAGCTAATATCTCAGGAAATGTTTTTGTTGAAGCACTGGATGCATGGCTTCACCCAAGTGTTTCTCAAAGAAAGTTCAAATCCAAGCCTGAACCTGATGTACCCCATGTTGAGGATACAACTTTGGATGATAACAGCAATTCACACATTTCCTGGCATTGCTCAGGTATTCGAGAAAATTCTCCACGTTCACTGGAAAACCTGAAGAACTTCTTCCTGTTTTCAGTGGATCTTCTAAGCAGAGGAAGTGGCATGATATTAGCAGAAGTACCTCATAGCATCACTCTTGATGGAAGGGCATTTCATCTTAATGCAGCCACTCTCTGGAATGGTGGTCATTATATTGCCATTTTCCACTACAATAATGCATGGGTACTGTATGATGGGCTCAAGGAGTCGCAACAAGCAAACTCTGGTTTAAGGTTTAGTCAAGACATATTTGTTGAACCTCCTGGGTACTCATTAACCTATCTTGTGTTCTGTTGTCTATAGAATGATGCACAAAAAGGAGATCAAACCTAACACTGAATCACAAAGAAGTAACAATAATAGTGCAAAAACATTTACAGAATAGAGAAACCTGTGGTTCTGAATAGTTATTACACAATAATTAGTATTAACAAACTGATTGTTTGCTCTTTGAGGGGAGGAGTTGGAAGATTCTTTTCTGCACAGCAGATTTTTAATGCAGTTTTTCTACTTCTATAAGTTGGGCTAGGATGTCTATTTCAAAAAAAGTACATAATTTTCTGTATTCAGTGACCTGTTAAAAAAGGTGCTTTTTGACAGCTTTAGCAATAGTGCTTTATGAATTTTTTTTAAATAGATATCCTAGGCCAACTTATAGAAGTAAAAAAACTGCATTAAAAATCTACCATCCCCCAACCCATGCTATTAGAGGAAGTTATGTTTTGATGTTATTAGAGTAAATGGAGAAGCAGTGACCCCATAATAGTTGTAAGAAGAAATACACTATAGTAAATAAACTCAACAACAGCAACAGTTTTATTAATTATTTCTTTCCTCAAATACTTATTATTTTTAAACAATAGCCCTAAATGTTTCTGTTCACAAACTTGTATCCCTACAGGATTAGCAAACAAAATACACAAAACTGCAGAAATGAAAAAGGGTGGCTTCTGAAAATATCCATACATCCCACAGAAAAATAGACAGAAGAGAATTGATTGGTAATTTATTTCCAGGGGGTGCTGTTAAATGTGGCCTGGATTTTTGGCGCAAGCTCTATAAAGACGTTTGGAAGTTGCAATGGGGTGTGTGGAGGGAGAGGGGTCAAATCATCCTCTGCTGGTATGGAGATTTCTGGGAGTCAACTGTGAACTTGTAATAAGCCATTTGCATAGGACTTCTTAAAAATTTACAAGTCCACAGGCAACCACCACCAACTGAGTTGCTAATGGTGCAATGGAAAGGGGAATCTTTCGCCCAAATAATCGAAACTGCTTTAGTCTCTGATTAAAGCGTTCAACATGAATACGAACTTTGGCTATCTTTCTTGTTTCGAGCTCCTCTGCTGCACTAAGATTTTTTCTTCCCTTCAAGAAAGCTGGAATTTTCAAATGGGCATGCAAAGGATTAAGCAGATGTTGCACAGTAAATCCACGATCAACCATAACAATGTCATCAGGGTTGATGTGTTTCAGGATTCCACATTCCTTAAAAATTCGAACATCATCAATGTCCCCTTCGTAAAGATCTGAAACAAAGCAGGCTCCTCCATTAACGGTAATAGCAATCAAGCACTTGAAAGTGTTTGCATGTTTGTACAAAGAGTATGTATGTCCCTGTCTTGCAAAGTTACGGGATGTTTCAACAGAAAACTCAGTACAATCAACAATGCAGCGTATTTTTTTCATTGTTTTGAAAACCTTTGGTAAAAATCTGTTCAACACAGCTCTTGGTGGAAACATTACTTCTAACATATCTCGGAATATTTTATACATCAATTGAATATATGTTGTAAAAATTTTCCTTATCAGTGATTCCTGAATAGATCTTGTTGGGGAACTCAGAAGAAACGCTAAAGTCTTAATAGTGAAACCTCTTCTTAACCTTACTAGAGAAATAAACAGCTTTTCACGATTAGATCATGTTGGTTGTGGCCCCCTATTGCCCTTGCTTGTTCCAAGAGTTTGTTTACCAGAGTAGAAAACAAGATTATCTTAAGGGGCAGACCCTATTCAAAAACGAAAACAATGCTTCAAATTGTTTTGTAGAGCCCGGTAAAATGTTTCATAGACGATGAGTTTTTACTGATGTTTTCATAAGCGAGGCTAGGTGTAGTCTTAATTTTTTCTTTTTTTGTTGTCACTGACTCGTTCCGCAACATCATGGTCTCAAGTTTAGCAGAAAGCATGTACTTTGAGTACTCAGTTTGAGTTTCTTTATTACTCACAAGGGGTGTGCCATTGTCTTGCTCAATGGTCTCTTCATTATTCGAGCAATTGTTGCTGATATCGTTTTCATTTGTTGTGATATCGTTTTCATTTGTTCTGATATCGTTCTCAGTTGTTCTGATATCGTTGTCAGTTGTTCTGGCTTTCTTTCTTGGCTGTAGAAACTGTCTTTCCTTAGGAGATGGCCGTTTAGGCGCACAAGCTTTCTCTACCTCTTTTGGTCCCCACACCGCTTTCAAAGGATCGGGATGATCATCTGTCGGTCCTTTCCTACCAGGCCAATGATACGCGCAAGTATAAGTGTTTTTTGTTATATTGTTGACATTAAAATCAGGTTTTCGATCACATGCATTGACCCAGCGAATGCATTTGTCGATACCTTGTGCAGGCTTCGGGAATGGGATAAAAGCCTTTTGGCCCGCAGGTTCCATTTCTTGGAGCGATTTTGGAAGACTTTTCGGGTATCTGGAGTCATTCTTGCATTCTCCCCAGCAACAGTGCTGGGTGGTTACCATGTTCCAGTTTTTTTAGATAAATACACTCCAATAAAGCTATTACTTTCGAGGTTAAAGACAGAAAAGCGCTTCGAAACTCTCACATTAGCTCTTTCACGAAGGCTTTGTTTGTCTGGCTCTCGCGGGGGGTCTACGTTCACGTGATCTATTTTTAGAATCTGTGCGCAGCGCTATTAAGTAGTGAGTTTCTGTGAAAAAAAAATCGATTCGGTTAAGTCCTGATTTTTTTACGGATCATTTCATATTGAAATAGAAATGAAGAATGTTACCCACGTGGAGAGTGTTTCAAAAATGTTTTTGACAGCTGATGGCTGATGCTCTCGGCTGACGGCGTGCAGAGGTTAGTCACTTGGAGAGATGGCCAACCAAAATTCAGACATAGTTTTGATCAGTATCGCCGTACTATATGCATGTTGGAAAATACTTCATCACAACAAAATGTCACTGAATTGCTAACCGCTTCTGTTTTAAAGCAAGACTTCGATTTTGTCGTAGATGGAGTTCCACTTAAGAGTAAAAAGGAACTAAGAAGTATCATAGAGCACTGCTACACAACAACCTCGAAAGGAATTCATTGTATTACCTTGAAAATGAAAGAGGGCGCCGAATCGAAACTGGGTTCGAGCAGCAAAGCTGCTTGGAGTGCGTGCGATGTAGCTAAAAGTTTTAGCGGAGTGTTTTATCAAGATGAACAACGCTCAAAACCATATTCAAACTGGTCTTTAGATGGTTGGAATGTCCAGAAGCTCAAAGTGATCGAGCTTGGATAATGAGAAAAAAAAATCTATTAAAGACGAAAGAAGTGTGTGTGGAGAAAAACTTGAAACCCGATAAAGAAAGAGTACTGAAGAATTTGCAGCGGATGGAACAGTGCCACAGAAGTGTAGATCTTGAATACCAACAATTCTGCTCATCTCCTTGGACTTCATGTCTTTTGACGGGCCCTCGAGAGAGAATTTGATGCCTTTTGCAGAACTGAAGAAGGCTCAAGTAAATATGAAAAAGGGACTGGAAGACAATTACGCGACAACTGAAGCTGATAGAGCTGAATATCATACGAATGCATTTTACGAGTATGAGCCGCCTGCACTCAACAACAACAAATTGTCTTCTTAAATGCAAGAGGCCAAATTGGAATTTGAGTAAGCCTTTGCGGGATGCGTCTTTGGGAATCTGCAGGTTTTCGTTTGGCTGTCGCATCGTCTTGAACTTGTTGAACTTGAACTCTTGACGAATCGTCTTGGCCTGTTGTATTATTTCCCCGTTATTCCCGAATTCCAATCAGCGTATTGACAACATCTTTAAGGTTCTCCGATTCCCCATCTAATCATGCAAAAACTCTCTCAAACTGTAACATGCGTTCCCTAATCATCAGTGACATTAAAATCGTGACGAATCAGACTTCTTCTTAACGACTCGCCTACCGAGAGATTACGCTCTTTGGTGCCACTTGGGACGCACTTATAATGTTCCCTCAGCTCCGTTAGGTTTTCCTGTAGTAAAAACCTCAAATTGACAGAAATAGGTGAGGCGAGTCCTAGAGGGCCGTAAAGTTTAGCTGCCGTTTTGAGGACGTTCCGTTTATTTGACTCCAACTCGTTTCCGAAATCAGCTACCTCGCTTGTCTTCAGGGAAATCTTATCGTCAACAACGTTCCATTGTAGTCTGAGTACGTCAAACTCGTCCGACGACCGAACAAAAAATTGCTCGTTACATCAATCACCAGAAAAATGCGACCACTTTAAAGAGTCGTTTATCCCTGAAGCTTGGCAGATGTGTTCTTATAAAGTGGTTCAATATTCTGGACCCTGTCGAATATCTTCAAAATGCGACCAATTCTGAAGCGCAGATATTCTATTTTTTAGAGGTTTGCCTTGTCTGTTTCTGAAACTAGCTAGCTGGATATGTCGAATTGTTATAAGAGGTCCTCAGTCCTCGAAAACGTAATATATGTAGAGGCTAGTTTGCGTGATTTAGCCGATTTTTTTGTAATGGGTCTGTATAATAAATCAAATTTGAATTTTACCGCCATGTAATGAGATGCAAGTTAAGCTCAATGACGCGCGATTCTGCCCGATGTGAAATCGCTTCTTTTTTCCCTTTACTTCTGTCATTTCACCTCCCCCCTCTCCCCCGAAGCAATGTTGCAAGGAACGTGTTGAGGGATGGACGCCTTTCGTAACCATTATTGATTTAGGGGGTGCGGGGATAAAACTCAAGAAATAAGTGGTATTTAAGATTTTCTCTACCCTGTTGTCCAAGATTGCAGATTCAATGTTAGAAAACGCTGGAAAGGCTGCCGTAGTGGGAATATTACTGCTGTTCCTCCCACTATGACCTAACCCCAGATTCTCTTTCTCGTTATTGCTATGTGAGATCTGAATCCCCCCATACGGATCGCTCGGGTTTGCACTTCGTTTGTGCACGCTGTTGGGATTTAAATGACTGAGGGCAAAGTCCCAAAGCCTATTTATAAACCTACCACGCCCAAATTCTATTGTTCAATGCAGGTTTTGAACCCTGATGCAAAACCTACACTATTTAAAAGATGGTAGCGGCATTTGAATAATTTAGGGGAGTGTGGGGCTGAATGTAAGACCCGGTACAGGTCTTACATCCAAATATAAAACCTGTACCGGGTCTTACATTAAGCTACACGCTCCTCTAAATTAATCAAATCACAAATCAATCCTAGCACCAGAATTAAATAATTAGTCCCGCTCCCCAAAAATCAATTTTAAATTGTGCACTACTACTATTCTGTCTCAAAATTACACGAAAGTAAAACAATATCCATTGACTATCGTTAGGAAATTTAATGTAAACAATAAATCAATACAATGATCATGTTCAATCCCTCAGTTCAATTCTATTCAATACAAATTGTATATTTCTTTCCTTTGCTTTTTCAAGAAAAAAGTCAAATTGAAACTCACGTACAAACATCGTCATTGCTTGTCATATTTCGCCGGCATGCAGTAATATCCAGGAAACAAATTGCCCAATCTAAATTGAAGAAAATGCAACATGTTAGGAATGTATACAAAGCTACTTTTAGAACAAAATAGAGCGAGAAACATTATACTATGATTAGCCGAATTCACACTAGAGACGAGTTTCCCGTCTGAGACGAGTTTCTCGTCTTGAATGTTCTTCCCTGTTCTTCTGTGATCACGCGAAAAAAACTTTTTTGAAGGAGAACGTCTGGCGATAATAAGCCGACTAGTTTCCGACTAGAATTCACATAAGACAGGAATTTTTTTCTGACGAGAAACTCGTCTCAGACGGGAAACTCGTCTCTATAGTGTGAATTCGGCTATTCAATCATGTTCACCAGTTTTCTTGACTATAGAAACTGAAATTAAGCAAAAATGTACTTCAATCTCAAACATTGCGTATTTACCTTTCTTTATCCATCCCATGGACGATGTTGAACGTTCATCCCAAATATCGCTGGCCATCTGGTTTACAAAATGCGCAACTATTCCGCAGACATGTTTACACGGCAAGCATTGAAGCAATCTGAAATTCAAATATCCCACTGCCAAGCCACAGAAAAGGCGACTCGTTGTTTTGCTCTGCTATTGGATAGAATTTCTATAGAACAAGACAGTTTTGTTAACCTTTTGTTAACAAACCTTTTGTTCGGGGTAACGTCATTAGGACTTTTTGTCCATTTCTGACAATGGCACACAGAAAGCGATAAAACAGTGATAATGAGCTTTCCATAAAAACAATAGAATTTGGGTGTGGTAGGTATGTAAACAAGTTCAAAACTACGTAGATGACAATAGATGTACATTTCAAGAACAAAACAATGAAATATTGAATAATAGAATTTTGGCGTGATATGTCATAATAAACAAGTTTAAAACAACGGAATCGGTCTTGCGTTTCGGCTTCAATCACCTGTCAGCCTTGTCATCAATAGCAGTCAATAGGGCTTTTAATATCACAAAACATCGTGTTATCATGGTTTTATTTATTTGCTAATGAGTTTTCCATTGGAACAATAGAATTTGGGCGTAATAGGTTTTATAAACAAGTTCAAAACTACGGAGTCGGTCTTGCATAGAAATTCAAAACCTCCCGCTCCGCGGTCGGTTTTGAATTTCTATGCAAGACCTCCTCCTATGTTTTGAACCTATATTTAACCAACGGCTACAATAACTTTCTGTAAAGAACTTTACAAAGCCCTGCAAAAGTTAGGGCATCCAAAAGCCAGGGCCAACCCTTGGTTCATTGGCAAACCAGATATGGGTTTCCAAACAAAAGATCGAGCATCATTCGGTGGCCCATAGGGGACATGCAACTATAACTAGTTATTTTCCATCGAGTGTTACAAACTCTCGATCGAGTGTTACTATCTCTCTATCAAGTGTTA
The DNA here is from genome assembly GCA_033964015.1 of Scolanthus callimorphus. Taxonomy (NCBI): domain Eukaryota; kingdom Metazoa; phylum Cnidaria; class Anthozoa; order Actiniaria; family Edwardsiidae; genus Scolanthus; species Scolanthus callimorphus. The sequence continues at coordinate 23,709,848 of CM066913.1, forward strand.
CTAACTCTCGATCAAGTGTTGTCCAAAATGGCGGACTTGTAAATCAAAATCCATCACGGAAATGATTTCTGCTTCCATAAATGCATGTAGTCGATAAATATTGCCACCTTCATCGACTACAGGCACGTATAGAGGCAGAACTTCATCTTCGAAGGCTACTGAAGCCAAGATTATGAAAGCTACTAGGCAAATCTACAAATCACTTCCGTGGTGGCTTTTGCCGACCCTACAAGTCCGACATTTTGGACAAGGGCAACATGTCTCTGAGTTGCGCAAGCCTCGAGTAACTCTCGATCGAGAGTTAGTAACACTCGATGGAACATAATTAGGTATAGTTGCATGTGACCTATGGGCCATCGTATCATTCATCAACCGATAACAACAAATAATTAAATCCAAAATTAGAAGGAAAACATTTTCAACAATCGTTGAACCAATTTTTGCGACGTTCAATGGTTCAGTTGAATAGCAGCTCTGTTAGTGTATTTCAGCTACAATGTTTTTGAAGCTATTTGCTCAGCAAATCGCTTCTTAGTCATCGCCCTCGAACTATGTGACTATGTGGCTATGTGAGTATGTCACTTCGCGGGAATCGTCCAGCTTGCACTCCATGTTGCTCCTGTTTCTACATTGATTATACTTCAGTCGCACAAGAATCACGGGTCATGAAGTTTCTGCCTTACAAATATTTATCTCAGCACTTCTCTCAGCAAGATATATGGAAAAGCGGAAGGTGCGAGCTCTGCTATGCGCCGTGCTACGTTTTGCTGGAGGGAGGAAGACCAAAACACGTACTCGCACGGTTGGGATTTTTCGGCCACTAGATGTGACGTTTATTTTTCAACTCGTAAATTATGTAAATTGGATTACAGTACTAACTGAATCACTTCAGCAAAAGGTGGGGAAGAAAAAACCGCAACCCACATTATCTAGACTATACAAATATATACTATACTCAACCTCGCGGACTCGCTTCGAAACAATGTTGACAAGATAAGGTCAATGCAATCAATGCAAGTGGGCTGGAGTTGGGGAGGCGGTGGGAAAAAACCTTGAACTGAAGAAGTTTTGGTTGAAGGCTGTCGTTGGTTCTTCCAAAGAATAAGCTTAACTGAAATGCTAGTCAGCCGATACATACAGGAATGGAACCACGTGAGTGCTCTGCCTTGATTGGCTAAAACAATTGCTTGGTATTTTCCCACTGACAACCCGCGCGCCAGCTTGTCTACCAACTGACAGTATGAAAAGATACGTGCTGAGATAAATGTCATTATCTGTGCCAGATAATGTTTGTTTTATCTCAGCACTTCTCTCAGCAAGATATATGGAAAAGCGGAAGGTGCGAGCTCTGCTATGCGCCGTGCTACGTTTTGCTGGAGGGAGGAAGACCAAAACACGTACTCGCACGGTTGGGATTTTTCGGCCACTAGATGTGACGTTTATTTTTCAACTCGTAAATTATGTAAATTGGATTACAGTACTAACTGAATCACTTCAGCAAAAGGTGGGGAAGAAAAAACCGCCACAAGCCACAGATCTGTGGCCACCCCACCCAGGCGCAGAGAGAGAGCTCGACCGAGACACGCAACCTCCGAGTACAGCCCATGACTGCCCACCCTTCAGTTGCTTTCTTCATTATATGTTGTCGTCAAAATATAGCTGATAACTCGAACGCACTAGGTGTTAGTGATTAAGGACTGACGTCAGCAAAGCAGCCCATGACTGCCCTTTGTGATGACAGGCCTGGAAAAGCGATTTGAAAACATTGCCAGCAATGAAGTGCCACAGTCCAAGAATTGTGAAATAGTTGAGAACTGCCTTGCCTAGACGAGAGGATCCGCTTTAGCAAGTCTGACTTGAAAACATTAAAGACACCGATACTAGTACTGGAGTGCCAGGGAGGCCAGGAAAAACCTATAGTAGAAAAAACCCTTTGGGAAAATCAGTCATAGGAAACCTGGGTCGGGACCAAGGCACACCAGATCCCCCGACAGGATAAACGGTATTGGGAAATTCGTTTGTAGCTACGACGATATGGTGATTAAATGCGGAAAGGAAATGCAGATCAGTGTTTGTCTTTAAATGTAAATTAAAGACTGTGACTTTGATGCTACCCGTGAAGACAAATGAAGCTTGAGGCGCACTTCCGGTGCGCGGGAAACGACCCGCGGGAGGTCAGCATTTAATGTTATGTCAAGTGATCTTCGCGGCTTTCACCAGGTAAGATAATTGAGATTGAAATCTCCAGTATCGCTGGAAAAACATTGAGCTTCCTTTGCATAATGCGGTAGGTGTGTCGACACAACCAAGTTGAAATAGAAATAGAATGTCCTGCCCTTACAAGGGCTATCTGTTGTTCGTAGCCTAACCCGCCCCTCGAAATGTTCACAGTTGCGTTCGTGGCGATAACCGAAGAGGCGCCCGTCTGGACTTGATTAGTAGATAGGTCGTCATAAGATAGGTCAGAGCCGGGTCAGAGCCAGCAGCACTGTATACAAACTGAATAAAGAGCCTGTCTCAGCAGCCATTTGGACCGGGAAAGGACCGCAGACTTGATCTCTCACAGTGGAGGTGATTGCCCGCACTGGTGTACACTCTGTTCTGCATGTTGTCGGTTCGGATCCTCCCGAGCACTAGCCAGCGGGTTGTGTACTGTAAATCCCAGGAGGTGTGGTGGGGCCATCTACTGGCCTGTTGGAGTTTACGATGTAACTTGAACAAAATAATGACAGGAAAATTATGAGTAATAAAATGCGACATACTATATAATGCCCCAATACTTTATAACAGTATAATAGAGTTGCCCATGAAGCAGGAGAAATCAACGACTCGCTGGCAACCTTTAGGTGTTCTAGAAGTGACAGTGCCGTGCTAAGTCTGCTAATAAAATGCATTCTTCAACTCCTAATGAATTTTTCCTAACAACTTCCAGGTTTTTATCTATGTATGATTGTTATGATTGTATTTCTGTTAATGGCACTGACATCCGTTCCCGGGCGGGAAAATACTCGAAAAACGTACACTTTTTTTTTTTTATGAAGAACCTTTTTTATAAGGACGTTGAGCCTGAAATTCACCCAAATTTGGAGAACATGCTAAGAGAATGCCTGATGCTCAGATAGGAGCCAAATAAATTTATTTCCAGTGATGCGTTCTAAACAGTCTAAGATCCAGAACCAATGTGTTATTAATAAGCAAACAACAACAACACAAAATTAAATAAATAAAAATTTAAAACATATCTGATGGAAACACATTGGCAGGGGGCAAGGGGCGACAAATGCCCGCGCATAGACACACACACACACACAAAATTGACAGACAGGCCCGCGCTCTAGATATAAAGGCGCAACAAGAAACCCAGCGCAGTTGGCTACGCAAGGAAGCCGGTTGTCGGGTTGCACGCTATACGGGTTCTGTTGGCAAATAGAAATATCGAGCTGGCACCCAGCTCCAGTAATGTACTGGCACCCAGTACTGCAGGCCTGCATATAAAATATCGAGCTGGCACCCAGCTCCAGTAATGTACTGGCACCCAGTACTGCAGGCCTGCATATAAATATTGAGCTGGCACCCAGCTCTAGGCAAATGGTTCATTAAGGAGCGCGGACTAATAATGGTGTCTAGAGCGCCAAACGCAAGTACCGCCCCTCGCAGACTGCGATAACGTTTGTGCATACCAACCGCATGTAAATGAAATCCGGCTCGATGGTCTAGGAAGTTCACTCTAGTGCTCCAAAAACCCGCGAGACCAAACAAAATAATGAAAAATGCCATTTACGAGCACCAAAATTTACATAGAGCAGAGGTCATGTAAAATTCCCGTAGGCGACATACAATTTATTACTGAATGAGTTTCGAAAAACTGTTGAAATTAAACATGTAAAATTCCCGTAGGCGACATACAATTTATTACTGAATGAGTTTCGAAAAGCTGTTGAAATTAAACCTGATCGTTTACCGGGGAATCACGTAATGTCGAATAGCTTCCTACTTTAGGAAATCGATCTAGCCAATGTGTCTGACCGCTGTGAGTTTGACGAGATTAAGCATATTCTGGCGATGGAAGGCATAGACGTGCAGAGATGAAATTCCTCGATAATAGGTCGAACAGGGCCTAAAATTGGGTCAAACGAAATCGGTCGAATTTGTAAACACAATATTAAGCAAAGCATTATCACGTCAAAATGTCACCAAACTGTGCACGTCAGAGATTACAACAGATTGCTTCGTGAATATCAAATTTATATCATTGCAGCGATCTGCATCCGTGCGCCCCATTCATGATACAGACTATTAAACCGCAAATCCCAACTTAGATGCAGCCCTGCATGTAAAATTCAGTACGCTGTATCAGTAGTGAAGTAAGACGATTTTGTATTCGCTTGAGCCCGAGTTAATTGCTAACGATTAGAATAGGCAAGTCGCACTGCCAATATCGAGCAGAGTCGAGCAGAGTCGAGCAGAGGCAAGGGCGGTGTTAACCAGAAGACGCGTACAATAAATGAATAAAGTGTACACAAGCCGTGTTCCCAAAAAGCAAAACACCAGACCCAGCGCAGTTGGCCACTCAAGGAGGCCGGTGGACGGGTTGCACGCTCAACACGGGTTCTGGCTGCAATAAAACTCCCAGGCCCGCAAGGATACGGCATAAACCGTAAAGTACAGTGCACTAAAACGGCGGGCAATTACACAATCAGGAGTGGGGAACCGGCAAAATCGCGTCCACGGAACGAGTGCACATAATCACCGCCCCTCGCATGCTACGTTAGCACTGCACAAACTCCAAATACATAGACACTTTTTGTAGGTTTCATAATGATCTGTTTATGTATCTCGTATATCCTACCGTGCCTTCAGAAGGTGTTTAAAGGAATAAAGCTTCTTGTTTGTTTTTTGGAATTCAATACCAAACGAGAGAACGGATCGCTCGCATTTAACCTTCGAGATCAAATTTTCTCGTATCTACACGTGGCTAAAAAACAAGGACACGGAATTTACAATTCAAAATGAAATTGAATGAGGATTATAGAAATAGATGAAATCTTATATTCAAAGAAATTATAGAAAGATCAATTTGATGCAATCGTCTACTGATTACCCAGTCCCTGATACAACAGAATTTAAGCTCAAATGCGCTTGATTGCCTTCCAGCACATTTCTTGTATTTGCTAAGCAAATCTGATGAAACTAATATTTATTTGAGAACGAAATGAAAAACAAATCTCTCACAAAGCACCAAACGAGACAAATGAAGCGGCGAAAAACACAGGGAAGAAAGTACCCGAAACTGGCGGCACAAACAGCCGCCCCGTGAACTCATAGTGCAGAGCGATTGCTCGAATCAAGTGGCTGTCTCGCTAAGACTGCACGCTTCCTGAAATCGTCGGGACTTGAAGGGGACACAAACCCACAATAGATGAATTAAACGTGCAGAATGCAATTCCTGAGAGTAGGGGATTTCTGATTCCCAATAACGAAAACGTAAAGAAACTACGGAACATGAACGACGAAACAGCAACAAGTTCATGTGAATAGCATGCAACCAGATAATGTCATGATAAACAGCATCTCAAATAAGAGAGACTATACTCGCCTGAAAAAACCTTGAACTGAAGAAGTTTTGGTTGAAGGCTGTCGTTGGTTCTTCCAAAGAATAAGCTTAACTGAAATGCTAGTCAGCCGATACATACAGGAATGGAACCACGTGAGTGCTCTGCCTTGATTGGCTAAAACAATTGCTTGGTATTTTCCCACTGACAACCCGCGCGCCAGCTTGTCTACCAACTGACAGTATGAAAAGATACGTGCTGAGATAAATGTCATTATCTGTGCCAGATAATGTTTGTTTTGAATTGAGCCAATCATAGCACTGCATCACCTTTACCCTCCCCTCCCTTGCTACATTAATCGGTACGTCTCCCCACCATCCCCTCCCTTGTATCATCATGGCATTCACTTGTTCGGCGCTGGGTATCCTGTGTCTCGTCCCTTCTCCCATCTAAGTACTTCACCTTTGCCAACACATATATAGGCCACATAGGCCAATCAGTCGTCCATGTGGGACGAGCATTTTCTTCTTGGAGGTGATGTCAATATACATGCCCACTATCGTGTATTAGCGGAGCTCCTGAGCGGAGCACCATACATAAGGAAAAATGGTATCAGAATTCAGACGTATAACCATCAAGTCGCTTTTGAGTGGTTTCAGAGGCTTTTGTCAATTTCAATGACGTAAACAGTGACGTCTTGTCACGTGACTTTGACAATAGACAGGTATGAATCCAAAGACAACTTTTGCCAAGTTTGGTCGTTATTGGAGCTTTCCTTCTGGAGATATGATCTTTTTCTTTTCATTCCTGAATAAAACGTATAGTGTAATTCCGTGTGTGCGTGTGTTTGTGTGTGTGTCCGCCCGGCACACAGGCATCCCAATTTCAGGCGGGAAAATAGGCAAGAACGAACACGCGCGCGTGCGCTTCTATTTTTGTCGCCTTCGTGTTTAGTTTTAACGGAGCTCCGGCACGGCGCTAGTTGACCAACATTAATTAAAGTTATGTGGTGCACCACCTAGGTCACGCGGCATGACGTCATCGATGACGTCATCAAAAATAGAGAAATCAATATCTCAAGAAGGCAACATCGCTAGGTGACCAAACTTAGGTAAAGTTATCTTGGAGGTAAGGGGAGTGCACCACCAAGGTCAAGTGGGATGACGTCATCGATGACGTCATCAAAACTAGAGAAGTCAATATTTCAAGAAGGTAACATCGCTAGGTGACCAAACTTGGGTAAAGTTATCCTGGAGGCAAGGAGGGTGCACCACCAAGGTCACGTGGCATGACGTCATCAAAACTAGAAAAGTCAATATCTCAAGAAGGCAACATCGTTTGGTGACCAAACTTGGGTAAAGTCATCTTGGAGGTACGCGGTGGTGCAACACCAAGGTCACGCCACATGACGTAATCGATGACGTCATCAAAAAATAGAGAAATCAATATCTCAAGAAGGCAACATCGCTAGGTGACCAAACTTGGGTAAAGTTATCTTGGAAGTAAGGGGGGTGCACCACCAAGGTCAAGTGGGATGACGTCATCGATGACGTCATCAAAACTAGAGAAGTCAATATATCAAGAAGGTAACATCGCTAGGTGACCAAACTTGGGTAAAGTTATCCTGGAGGCAAGGAGGGTGCACCACCAAGGTCACGTGGCATGACGTCATCGATGACGTCATCAAAACTAGAAAAGTCAATATCTCAAGAAGGCAACATCGTTAGGTGACCAAACTTGGGTAAAGTTATCTTGGAGGTAAAGGGGGTGCACCACCAAGGACCAAGGTCACGTGGCATGACGTCATCGATGACGTCATCAAAACTAGAGAAGAAAATATCTAAAGAAGGTAACATCGCTAGGTGACCAAACTTGGGTAAAGTTATCTTAGAGGTAAGGGAGGTGCACCACCAAGGTCAAGTGGGATGACGTCATCGATGACGTCATCAAAACTAGAGAAGTCAATATTTCAAGAAGGTAAGATCGCTAAGTGACCAAACTTGGGTAAAGTTATCCTGGAGGCAAGGAGGGTGCTTCACCAACGTCACGTGGCATGGCGTCATCGATGACGTCATCAAAACTAGAGAAGTCAATATCTAAAGAAGGTAACATCGCTAGGTGACCAAATTTGGGTAAAGTTATCTTAGAGGTAAGGGAGGTGCACCACCAAGGTCAAGTGGGATGACGTCATCGATGACGTCATCAAAACTAGAGAAGTCAATATGTCAAGAAGGTAACATCGCTATAGGTGACCAAACTTGGGTAAAGTTATTTGGAGGAAAGGGGGAGCACCACCAACGTCATGCGGTATGACGTCATCGATGACGTCATCAAAACTGGAAAATTCATTCTCGTGAAGGGAACATTGTTAGGAGACCGTACTTGGATTAAGTTTTTTTTTTGGAGGCAAGGGGATGCACCACCAAGATCACGTGGCATTATCGATGACGTCATCAAAACTAGAAAAGTCGATACCGCGATGACAGTAATGCTGGTATGTCAGCTATTATTGGAGCTCCGCTTTTAGGCATTGCCTAAATCTATATATTATTTAGGATATTTCCATTACGACAAGTAAATAAGTATGGCAAGGTGGTACTAAAACGTTAACAATATTGAAGTTGCCACTGAGCATGCGCAATATATTTTCTTAATTTTATTGCTACAAGCGATCAAATGATGCCAGAGAACCTTTCCTCAGTTTTGTGCTGCATGTTTTCAACGTCGTGCTGCTTTGTTCCAATCACCTAATTTACGAGGCGAATTTTTTGCGAGTTTATAGTCATGCGATCGATCAGTTATTTAAATCGAGCGCGGAATACAGCAAACAACTGTCGAAATTGACAAAGGACTATCCATAAAAGTACAAGACATACACAAATATGGATGAAACTGAAAGGGGAAGAACATTACAAGTGAGAAATGAGAAAGAACAAGTCTAAGAAATGAGTTTCGAGATCAAAGTCTTATTGAATCCAAGGTCGACTTCAATATTTATGTATAAATAATAAAAGTTCCTCTTTGGGTAATTGATCAACTGAGTGGCCGAATGGTATGATTCTCGCTCTGTAAACAGTCCAGAATAGTGCCTTATCTGGAAACCTTTTTTTGTTGTGATATTTGAGAGATGTAAACATTGGAATGACCAATCACAGATCTGCATAGACAAAATTCTAACAATGACGTCATCTCAGTGCCTTCGGTGGAAGTAAAAAACATGGCGGACATCGGCAGACAAGAACTTGAGCAAAAGCAGTTTTCATTTACGGGATTTAAACATATTGGGACTTGAAAACAAGGCGGTAAAACCCTTTCGAACTAGGATTACGTTTAGGTTTTAGTTCAGAGACGTGAAAACCGTGTTCGGTGGCGAATAGTCAAAAAGTGGTGGCGCGGCGAAGTGGAAGGCAGTCGTTCGGAGGCGAAGCCGAAGAATAAGACTTTTAAAACAGTCTTATAGTAAAAGATCTCATATAGACTTGTTGACACGAACATTGGAATGATCAGATGAGGACCTTATTATGGATATTTGTCACAGAAAAAACATAGCTATGTCGAATTACTTGTGATCATGGAGTTAATATATTTAATAACTCCGCATAAAAACTCCATGATGTGATTCATTCTTTGCGTTTATCGTTTTTTCTAGATACGTTGACATATCTGAAGGTGATTATTTACACAAACGTTTGTTAGTGAGCACTTTCAGAACACATAGGCTGTTGTTGCAGTTGCATATTTACTTCGGCAAGCAGTTTTTTTCGCAATAATTCCGCTAAAAATACTGAAGACTAGAAACACGATTTCAGGAGGCTGAATTTTCAAAACAATTCCATGGTAGCATAGAGCAGGGACGACGGAACAGTTTTCATAGTGGTGGTGAAGTATGGCAAGGCGGTGGTGGGCGGTGGTGAAATATGGCAAGGTGGAGGTGAGATAAGTGAAAGTGTATTCATTCATTTATTAGCACCTTGTATGAAAACTTCGCAAAATGATGGGGGGGGGGGGGGGTCCATCGTCCCTGATACTTCTAGTTATGGTTTTCAAATGTTACCATGAATCCCCCAAAATTCTCTTGAGTTTGAAGACAAATCCCCAAAATGGCCTTGAATAATACTCAAAGCACCACGATCAGTTGTTTAGACTCCTCCCTAACAATATTGCAAAAGAAGAGGGGACCAATCCAGAAATTCTAGGGAGAGTACAATGCCAAAGGGGACAGGGGCCAGAAGCCTCCCTGCACAATCTCACAACAATCTGCTTGAAATGAAGAGACATGTAACATAAAGATCAGCTTGACTATTGGCTTTTTAGGGGGGTTGTATTGGACTCTGGAAATTCTGCGAGAGGGGGTGTGTATGGAGACTGGAAATTCCAAGGGGGAGGGGTAAAAAAGGTGACCAGGGGTATTTTGCCAGAAAAAATGGAAATTCCAGGAGAGGGGGTCCTTTATGAGGTTGGAAATTCCAGGGGAGGGGGTCTGTTTCACCAGTGGAAAGGGAGGTCGTCAACCAGTGGAAAGGGAGGTCCTCAATCCCCGGTGCGGAGTGGGCGTAAAAAAAAATTCGCCCGGTGCGGTTTAAAAATGCAATCAGCCAATAATGGACTTTAGAACTACGTACCCTTCGACAAGGCTAATTCGACCTTCGTCAAGAAGGTCGCAGACAGTCGTGTTTAAAAAATATTGCATCCTTCCCATCGTTCTGCCTGATACATCCCTGACGAGGTATGAGCTCCGACTGGATTTGCTAGACATCGTTGTGTTAAGCATACGTTCCGGCAAATCTTCCGGAACACGACACAGCAATGCCCTTCCCGTTCTCTTACAACTTCTACACGGGCACCAATAGGCAACTTGATTTTGTATTCCTGGTAACTGAAATACAGCAATTTCGCAATTAAAAAAAGTGCTTAAATAGCAAATCATAGTTAGCCAAGGAACGTACCCCTTTATTCGCCCATTTATAATATCTACAAAGTTTCCTGTTCTCTCTTCCTCCAAGTCTCGGTCTGCGCCTGTAAACATGATCAACGTAGTTATCTTAAGGGCTCACGAATTGATGAATCGCAAGATCTTAGGTAGTGCATAAGTCTCACCTCGTTTGGCCATATCTCTTTCTCCAACAAAGCTGAAAAGCGAGGTCTCTTGATGATCGCCAACAAGATACTTGAGAGAATTTCTCTTGAGAGAATTTCTCTTCCACACGTGCAGTCTCCGAGTGTAATGTTTGTTTACATTACATCGTTTTCTGATTGGTCAATTAGACAATGGCACGGGCTTCCTTGCATATCATTGGTTAAAAGATTACAGACATATGTCAAGTTATATTTTCCTCGTAACAATCCGTGAGAAACGAGACAAACACAGCTTCAAGTCGGTAAAATGGAAAGAAACACATATGTCTTATCAACTCCATCACCATCGCGAAGTTCGGAAACTTCACCCAGCACAAGGTATATAAGAACATGATTTTATGTCTGTAAAGAAGTTATTGATCCTCATGGCTTCTTTTTTATGCATTGTTCACAGCGCTTCTTCTGATGGTAGTCGCAGTGTGGGTAGTTGCACGACAAACTCACGGACTAAACCGAAGCCACGTTCTAAAGAAATAATGGCCTACATCACTAATGCTACAAAAAGAAAAACAGCTTTGTGCAAACGCAGAAAAAAATTACTCCTTGGAGGTTATAAGCTTAATGTGATGACCAAAGCGGAAGTGCTGATTATTGTTGAGACGAAACGCGAGAGAAAATTATGGGGCTCTGAAAAACTTTTAGCCGAGTACAGGTCCAATAACTTAGGCCCAACAAAAACAGACTCCTTGTCAGCATTTTCAGCTGTGGATGATGACACCAGTCTTGGCGTAGAACCACTTGAACCCACTCCGGAGAAGATGAATATTGATGGCAGTATGAGAGAACTATACGGTCACATAGAAAGCAACAGTGTTGATTCAGCTAGAATTCCATCTGCGCTACGGGAAGTTCTCCAGAGGAAGCCGAAACCGCAACTAAGTGAGGAAGAAGTGCAGAGATTAAAGATACCCGAACAGGAAACAATCTCGATAACGTTCATTTCGGAGGATTCAGTCCTGCATTGCACTGTGAATGATACGGGTGATCCAGGATTTGACTAGTAAGGCTAGTAAGGGGTTATCCGATTCTTCCTCGCCGCTTTGGAGATTTACACCGTATTCCAGAATGGCTGGCTGGACCTTGATGTATCATTCTGATGAAACTATTCCATTATTTTATATCCATTCCAACTATTTTGTTAAACTGGTGTCAGTGTCACCCGGACACCCTTCTTTGGAAACAAAATTTTCTGTGTGAACACCCTTGCAAGAAATTTTGTTTGCACACCCTTCCCATCCTGGAAATTTATCTGCCAATTGTTGCATGGTGGTTTTGTTCCGTTTTGTTGAATTATTGACATTATTAGACTGAAACTGTAAGTTTAATCAAGTGAATGATGATAGAATAAAAATCTTTATACAATGAAATCAGCATGACTTATCAGGGGAAACTATATACAAGCTATAATACAATTGCAGCTTTTAGCTAAGGATAATGGTTCACCCATCCCCATATGAATTTCTTCTTTGACTGAAAAACCGAGTCACAGGCTTTAGACTAGGGGCCAATCATTTTCTCTTGAAGGTGGTGGTCCAGACAATTTTCAAAAAACATGTATGTTACCTGCAACCACCCAGTAAGGGCTGAAACATTAAATCTAGCTATCAATAAAATAAAAACAGATTGTCAGTGCAAATCTTCTTCCCTCTCCATTCCCTCAAAAGTTCAATGATTGGCCCCATATTAAAAACGATGTGACACACTATGGCTTCATGTTTTTGCATGTTAGTCCTCTGACTCTATGACTAAAGATCCAATCTCAAGCTCTTCCTGACAGCGTAGCTCTTCACACGCAACATTGTAAAGCGCTATTAGGTCACCCTTTTTACCTTTATCACCTCGATAGTGATTGTACTTCTCTACTAAGCCTTCTTTTATCTCACTATCATGTAGTATGCTCAGTTTCTCCTGTATTAATACAGCGATTTGAACTTTAGTGCTGTTGTTGATATCCTCTGCCTTCTCTCTGTCCTCAGGTGTCACATGTACATTCTCTATGCTTGTGGCCTTCCGGATGTGACCCTGCTCTATTATATCACCTAGGGCATTCCTACGGTTGGTTTGTAGTGCTGACATGAAGTTGACTAATTCAACATCAAGAAGCTTTCCCCCAACTCCTTTATGAGTTCTTTTTTGGAATGGCTCCAAGAGATATCTAAAAAATAAAGATTTGAATTAAATATTGTTGAAAATATTGTTGAAGAGTACAAAAATATGAAATGTAAATTAAAGCTCTAAAGATGACCCTCACTTAGTGTCTCATTCAGCTATGTGTATTTCGTTAAAATTGGGAAGGGGTATTTTGCTGGGTCTTAATACAATAATTTATGATAATGTGTGGAGTGGTTTCCTAATCTCCTGAGCCATGAAGGCTCTACTAAGAGACCTCAATCTCAAAACCTGACTTGCACACCAGTGTAGTCATAAGTTTGCTACCCTGCTCAAGAGAAACTGAAAATCGATATCCTGATACGGGCAGGAAGCAGAAAATGGGAAATATGTTATATTGAACCTGAACCAGAGGGTTTATCCCAGGAGGGGTACATACTCCGATATAAAAATGATGGAGGGGTCAGATAGAGCTCCAAATTTCATACCCAAAAAATACCTGAGCCATAAATTTTATACCCCAAAAATACCTGCTCCCAAAATTCGATACCCAAAAAAATAGGAAGATCACAATATGTTTCCAGGAATAGCTCCAGCTTAAGGCAGTATCTTGATGATCAACTCATTGTCAAAAGTTTAAACCCAAAAAAATAGCCCGCAGATTTTTCAACTCCCAAAAAATGCTTTAACCACTAACCTTTCCTTTCGAAGCTTCACTCTCCACGCAAGAACCTCTGCTTCTAGGTTGTACTTCCTTGCTGACTTAACGGCCTCGTCTTTGGGGTCTTTTAGGTCACATGTGTTGAACAACCAGCTTCTGAGCTAAAAGGAATTGATAATTCTATTATAAGTTTCTGTTATAATTTAAACTAGCAATATCTTGAATTATTTTACATTGTGTGGCTCCAGTGAAATGTGAAAATATCCATCCCAACACCCCCCCATCCCCCCAAGGAAAGGTGTTGAAAAGTGAGCCATCCCTCACCCCTACAAGCTCCAGCTAAAATATAAACTGACCTCAGTCAAATTTTTCAGATTTCTGAAGATCCTCAGCCAGTCATTTGCCATTGTAGCACCTCGGTGCCACACCTTCGAGGCCTTGTTAATCTCCTCCAGTTGAGCATCCATATCCTCCCCCTTGGATGGATTGCCAGAGGTTGAGACACTTTCGTACTTAGTTAAAAACTCACTCAGGTCTTTTGGGTAGGATACCCTGGCCAATCTTTAAAAAGAAGAGATTGATATAACAATAAGAAACATTTCTTTCACTGAAGAAAAAACAAATCCCATCCCTTGTGTGATAAGCAACACCAAACAGTCTTCTTTTATTTTATTTTTATTTATTTAGATTTGCCCTCCAATTACGAGGTTCTCTGGTCTGTGTAGTGAGTTAGTAAGTTGTAAGTCCTGCACTGAGGATGGGCAACTTCTGATATCCCGTGGTTCTTTAACGCCCCTCTGTAAGGCATGTGCCAGATTGGAATTTACTTCAAATTCCAGAGAAGTGGTGGTGATGGGGTGGGGGTCAATTTCCACTTTTGTTTCATTCACTCAGTGGTGGAGGTTTTCTTCTTCTTGTGGAATGCACTATTACACTTAACATATGAGCTTTAAGGCTTCTAAAGTCAAACTATCTTTACTTTCTTTAGATTTCTGATATCAAAATATATATGAACAGAACTTCAAACCATTTATTAATTACTTATTGCCAGATGTATTGCAGGTACTAAAATTTACTTAAATGGTCTGAATCTCTTAAATGACAAACTTTTACGGGATGGCCTGGTTGATGTCACACTGAAAGCAACAAGTCAACATTTAGAGACAAATTTGCTGCTTATTTGTGATCTGTAATTATTTTTCACAGATTTGTCATCTTGGTAGCAATAATTTTTTTATCATTATGTAATATTAATCCTTATATTTCAAATTGGTTGTACTGTATTTGAAACCTCAAACACTGAAATCAGATTAACAACAGAGTTGATGCTTGTGGCAATCTAAATGGCTTAAATTATAGTAGATCCTGACTCCAGTTTACCTGTCTTGAAGTTCAACTTCAGCATATTTTGAAGTTCCTTTGTAGTGGAAAAGGCCCGAAAAGGCCTCCATTCCTGCATTTACATAATCAGAGTTATTCCTCCGCATACCAGCATGGTGGACAAAAAATCCTCCAAAGTGTCTGAACATAATGTTGAACATGAAGATATAGTTCGGATCAGTGACCCCGGGAGCAGTGGTTTCCCCCTCTCTTATCCCGGGGAACCAGGTGTAGAGGTAATCGTTTACAGAAATTGGCTGGCTTGCCTCCAGGCGCTCTCTGACATATGGCAGTAGAAGCTCCATCCAGGTAGCCTTGTGTGCTACCTTTAAGAGCGTCATAGTATGATGTGTACTTCCACCACTTTTCGCATACCCCTGGGCTGCTTCACTTGTGAACCCTAGCTCATTAGCTAGTGATGACATAAAGACATCCCATGTGAACTCCAGAAGATACTTCCCCATGTTCATTTCCACATGGAGCTTTCCAATGCGGAGGACAACCCAGTCAAACTCTAGGACATGGTTTGTCTTGGCTCCATGATGTTTGCTCATTATGTGGCCCTGCCAGTCCTTTCTCCAGAACGTGTTGTCGTGTGATGTGGCCCCTCCCTTACTCTGGCACTCAACACACAGTAATGTGTTCTTGACAATCTGTTGGGCCAAAGAGTAAGGGAGTCCATCCATGGTGATAGGGAGCCATTCTCTGGGGTGAGGACTGTCAGGGCTGTACCTTCTGATGCCAGCAGCCTTTCCAATGTGCCTTAGAACCTCTTTGACTGCAGAGTAGGAGCTGGGGTTTACGAATACTGGGTCACTGACAGAGATTTCAATGGGTTGATCAGAGTGGAATGAAGGAATGTCTTCCCTTTCATTTTCACTGCTTACACAGACATCATCATTAGAGCTTGTTACGTTACCCTCTCCTTCAATTGTGAACCCTACCGTAGTCTCCTTGAACCTGTAAGAATATTTTCGGATTGGGGCAACTAGAGCGGTTCCAAGTAGATCTGTCCCATTAGCTTTCTCCTCAGCCTGCTTTAACTCAACCCTACATTCGTCATTTACACATTTTCGCTTCTTTCTGTCCATAGATGTTCCACAAACGGGGCATACCCTCTTTCCTTCCTTGTCTGCCAGCTCCTTCACTTTCCCATCAATACCATCTTCCCAAATGTTATCCTGTTGTCTTTGTTCATTGACCACCTCCTTCAGGTATTTATGTAGCATGGATTTGTTCTGTAAGAAAGACATTAAAAAATATAATATAAGCATGCTACAAAAGTATTATATTACACTCAAATATTACCTTGATTTCATAGTGAGTTTATATTACCATAGTGTATCAGTGAAGAAGCTTTCCACTCTTTAAGAAAATGTTTTAACATCCAATTTAATACTGTTTATAATGAGGCTGGTCTTCAAAGCAACAAGCACAAAGTGAACAATTTCAAAATAATTGAGAAACTGAATTTGCTAAAGACCTGCCCACTCTCAAGTTTGAGGCATGATGTCATGGTCTTAGTCTTACAGTTTGCCTTGAAAATCTCATGGTTTATGAAAATGTTCTTTCATTCGAGAAAAATATATGATTTGAGCAATGATCTGTACAATCCATGATTTAAATTATAAGAGCAAAGAAAGCAACAGAACAATATAATAAATCCTTTTTGGTTATTTGACTTTTTTGAATTTCAGCAATTGTTTTATTGGTTTTTACAGCCATTTGGCTCACTCCAGGTTATGAGCCCAATCTCCAGCAAATTGTTATCAACATTACTACAATATATTTGGTGCTGCAATTCTAGTATAAAAATCAGCCGATCTATGACTGAAAAAGAACCATACCAGTTACAACGTGAATTCGTAGATGTAGTGAAATGTCCTTGCATTTTACTTGTTTGTGTATTTGCTTTTGTCTTTACTACAGTCATACTGGTATTTTATTATTTTATTTAATAATTTACGTAATTTTCATTTAGGGTTAGTTCCTTGGATTAGGGATATGGTGGGTATAACAGGCTCATCAAATTGGGATGCTTCAGTTGAAATAGCAAACCCTTTTTGTTACAGTATTTTAATACTGCTGAGTGGATAAAAATGAAGGTTATGGCCAGCAGTTCTTCTTTTATAAAACAAGGTGATACTGCTAGCATTCAGAAAGCATGAACAAATTAACCCTTATGGGTCCTGAAAAATAGCCAAAAATACACTATGTTGTATTACTATAGACAGCAAAAATATGAATAAAGTACCTTGGCATGAGATCCTCTCTTCTTTGGAGAGTCCCTTTGGGATCCACATCTGCATGACAAACACTGGTAAGAATTGATACCTTGGCTTTATTTTCAACCCTTACAACCCATCGCTTCTGCACTATTTGGTCCTTGTCAAATGCTACAAGTGCATCACCCTCTGGAAATGGTAGTAAGTCCATTGATAGATTGTTTAGCCAAGATTTGATGGTTGAGATTTGATGGAACTTGCCATACAGATCAGCTACTACCTTGCTAAATGTCAGAGAGTAGAGCATGGTGCTTGTAGAAAAGCTTAGAGGAGATATAAATCTCCTGTTACAAAGCTGATAAAGGTGCTCAATAGCAGCAACTTTCAGGAGGCTAGGTGTGTCTAGGTCACTGAATCCCTCGACAATTGATTGCACGATGGGAACCCTTTCTGCCATCCACTTGTGGTTATCTTGGTTTGTGATACTCTGAATGTTCTGAGGTACCCCTGATAAACCCTTAACATCAGACTTTACTTGTTCTTTCTGGGATACTATAATTTGTGCAACTATCTCGTCCAGATGGTGTCTGTCAATCTTAGACAGGGAGCCTTTGATGTCACTCGTATCAATTATACAAAATCATGGCGGAGTCCTAAGGCTTCTGCTAACTCCATACATGAACTAGCCGACAATGATGAACTATCTTGCAGTATTTGCGAGAGCAACACTTCCTGTTCATTATCCTCTGTTTCGCTGGCCGTATCAGTGTCTGATGAGTTCTTGCTAGTAGAAGCATCTCCAATCTTTCGTCGTCCACGTGTTTTCTCTAAACATTTGCATCTCTCAGTAGTATGTCCCATCCATTCCACAGGACATTTAGTGGATGAATAAGAGCCCCCTTTACTCTTGGCTGTTACATAACGATCTAGGGTTTTTCGGCATTTATGACATAAAAACGGTGGATGGACATCGGCACAATCTTCCCGAACTCGTATATGAAATAGCTCTGAACAAACATTTGCAAATTCTATCACAGAAGCCTTCCTAGAGTCCTTTGTAACATCTGAAGCGCAAACTCTGCATTTTCCTTTGAGATATTTACGATGGGCATCATCTTGGTCTGAAACAATAATGAGAAAAGATGAAATACTTTTGACAAAAAGTTTTAACTAAACTTTGTCCACCAACGTGGACTACCAAACCATCAAAAGCACTCACATATCGACAGTCAGCCTACTAAAGCAGGCACAGACAAAATCTGTAAGTAAGGCGATACGTATGGTATCAAAGCAAACAGTCATCGGCTCATTTCGAACCTTCATAGGGCTCTTCCATTGCTTTTAAACACAAACCCTTCACAAAAATCAAAACGGCCCATCCACTCGCTTCGCGGCCCATATAGAGACACACCGCAATCGAAAGCTAAATAACTCTTTATTCTGCATGATTTGTTTCAAAGCGCAGAAAAAATTATGCAGAGAGAACTTGAAACATTTCTACGGAGTTCTGGGTTCGAAATTGATCATAAAATGGCTCCGCGAAGCGCCAAATCGCTTCGAATAAATACTCACCATCGTCCATGTTTTGCCTCAATCGCTTTGAAATCTTGCATACAGACGCTGTGATAGATCAGCTTTCACTTTAGCAGCTTCAGGCTCGCAAAGACTGCCGGGAAATATGTTTAAAAGGAAAAAAGATTTCTCCGGCGGGAAAAAGCTCAGAGGTTTGGATGATGACGTCATCATCAATTTTGGCCGCCATTTTGAGGTTTCCAGATAAGGCACTATTCTGGACTGGTAAAGTAATTGTCCGGGGTTCGAATCCCGGGATGGCAATTTTTTTTTTGCATGTTTTATTCTAAATCCATAGGGAAAGAGGAGAACTACTTCAGACAATGTAGTCTTTAATAAAAGTTGCCAGTGAGCATATGCACAATATTTTCTGGAATTTATCGCCTGCTTTAATTAAAACCAAAACCAAAATGAAAATTAACACCGCATTGCTTTAACCGGTGACGCAAACAAGTCTAATCTCTTTTCTCATGATTAGCCCATTCATGGGAATGCTGGGAACAACAATGGCGGACAAAACTGTTGGGACACTAGTGCCTTTTAACCCTCATTTCATGATACTTTATTGTAAAATATGTTTTTCAACCCCCCTCCCCCGGTACAATGTTGTTTAAGAGCATGACAAAGTGTACCGAGCTAATTTCTCAACATTGTGACCGGGGAGAGGGGATTTTCATGTTAGTTTTTCTAGAGCTCTCCGTTTCACGTCATTCGGCCCTGAATAACGGGCAGTGTCCCAACAAGTTTTCTCCGCCATTGTCTGAAAGTGCATAAAACTAAAACACGTATTTAAGCTTGATTGTCTGTATATTTTTTATTCTCCTTAGGAATATAATATGCTAAGTGATTGATTCCGTTGTAGAGCTAATAAAAATCGGAAATTTCTTTCGGTTTTGCTAGTGAAGAGGTGCCCCAATGTATTGGGATTCCTGTGGTTTCCGCGCGAGCGCTCGGCAAATGAGACATATATTTGTTCACGTTCTTGTTCTGTTTCCATATGGATTTGATAAAAGAGTACGAGTCGACGACAACGAGAACATTTCGGAGCTGCTTAAATCACCAAACTCAGCAGCGAGATGCGAGAGATTGCACCTTCCGTGCGATGCTTTGCCTTGTTAATCACGCAAAGAAAGTCACGCGATGTGTGACTGAATGAATTGTTTTTCTTCGCTGCGAGCTGAAATTTAATGTTATTGATATATTTTCTTGATATCTATGCTTAGTGAGCTAAACTTCAGATATGTAGCGCTTTGAATTTGCAAAAACCCTTAAATATTAACGATTAACCACGGTCAACCACGATTAACCATCACTCAATTAGGAAAGAAACTATTTTATATTCTCTACGGCTATCAATGGTTAATCGTGGTTAATCGTAGTTTTTTAAGATCATATGCTCGGATTTGTACATGCAGGGATAGAATACGTCTAGATATTATCAAGGGTTTCAATTGTAGAACGACATCGTCTTTTAGCTTCAGTATCAAGGCGAGAGTTTATTTTCCGTATTTGGGTTGCCTGTGGTGGAGGCTATATTTGCACAACACGTGCGCGTTGCAATGTAAATGAGACCGGAATAAGTCAAAGGTGTTATAGTTCTATTGCTTACTTTTTCTTCTCAGACATGTGCAATCATCATAAGTCTTTTTCAAGAAATGTTAGCGTTCACTGCACGAACTCTCTTAAAAACACGCATGATTTTTCTTTCCTGTGCTACCGTAAGTTTTTTGGGCCGCCCACCTTTGTGCTTCTCCGTACCTTCCTAGTTGTCTTTATCGATACAATTCCGCAGCCTATAATAACTTCACCTTGAAATTTTAAGCTTTTTACAAACCCTCGTCCCCGGTAGTTGTCTCAGCGTTTCGCTGTGTAGAATGAATGCCCCTTTAAGCGGAGAAATACGGCCGTGAAAAGCCATGACCACTGCTTAGCACTTCTAATTTCTATTATGTCACAATCCAACTGACCCTCGAATGTACGTTCTGTAATGCAATTTTACTCAAAGACGTTACAGATCCGATAACAAGCTACACACCCACGTTGCTTGTTCTATTACTCAATCAAATACTAAAAAAAATCCGGTCAGTTGTTTGTTTATTACGCAAACACGGCAGTAATAAAAGGTACCCTGTCTAATTTTTGCCTCAGAGCAGTAATAAAAGGTACCCTGTCTAATTTTTGCCTCAGACTGTCTGAAAGTGCATAAAACTAAAACACGTATTTAAGCTTGATTGTCTGTATATTTTTTATTCTCCTTAGGAATATAATATGCTAAGTGATTGATTCCGTTGTAGAGCTAATAAAAATCGGAAATTTCTTTCGGTTTTGCTAGTTAAGAGGTGCCCCAATGTATTGGGATTCCTGTGGTTTCCGCGCGAGCGCTCGGCAAATGAGACATATATTTGTTCACGTTCTTGTTCTGTTTCCAGAACGCTGGTCACAACAACTGAATTTACAAACATAAAAACGGCTGATTTCCATGTGGGGCGTCCTGTCCTATAAGTGCCGAAGAACATCAGCAAATAGCTTCTTGTACGCTCTGTGTACCTATGTTTTTTGCTGGGGAGGGGGCTACCTTAAAGAAAAACACGACATAGGAGTGGGTCACTGGAAAAAAAAATGGATGTGCAGGGGGGTCATGCAAAAGTTTTAAGACTGTACCCGAATTTTCTCCGTTAGCCCTAGCTGTCAAATATGCCCCGCCGAGTAACATTTTCGCAATAATAGGACCCTGAGCACGCAAACACGCGTATATTTATTTATCTGCGTGTGAAAGATTTGTTCTAGTGATGCAAATCTAAAGCAAACAGCGTTTTCACTAACGAATACCACGGCACTATGGAGATCATTGTATACAACTGGGGCTGACCAGTTTATCTGTGGAAAAAACGTAGGAGTCGCACAGACTGACCCAATTTGGTTTCTGACAAACGTCTTCGGGTGCGAAATTTTGCAAGGTTCTATTGGTCGTAGCGTTCGTTTATCAAAATTTGAGTCCGTGTTTTCAGGAACAAGGGTACTTGCCAAGAATAAATGCCACAAATGCCAAGAAATTAGATGAAAACGCAAGCATTTTTCACTGAATGTTTTGTCGCTTGTATATAATAGTTTGTTAATTGTTTGTTCGTTTCTTTGTAGGTGTGTAAGTTAATATAATATGAAATTGAATAAAAATGTTTCAAAACAAACAAAAAATTTTTTCACTGAATTCTTGTAGATGCATTGGTACTTTGTTTACACATACTAAATCAAATTTGACAGGCG
This sequence comes from Scolanthus callimorphus, assembly GCA_033964015.1. NCBI lineage: Eukaryota > Metazoa > Cnidaria > Anthozoa > Actiniaria > Edwardsiidae > Scolanthus > Scolanthus callimorphus. The sequence continues at coordinate 23,731,747 of CM066913.1, forward strand.
AGCTGTCACGAGAATAAACTTGATTGGTCAAGAAACACCTAATTGGTGCATATCGGGATGGCGGTAATAAAAACTCGGGAGAGTTGACAACAAAATGTTGGAAGCAAAGCAAGGGGCCTTCGTATATTGCTGGGAACTTTACTCTATAATATAACCGGCCAGTGGAGGTTTATATGTTTTTTAGATACTTCTTGTAAAAAAATTCCATGCAACATTTTTGATGTGAAAATGTTTCCGAATATAAAAGAACTAGTACTAGAAAGCAAAGTAATTGAATGTCGGCGCATCACACCACTTTTTTTAACAAGGTTGCACATTATCCACATACCTAATTTATAGCCCCCCCCCCCAAAAAAAAAAAAAAATAAGTTTCTCTTCCTTCTTTGCCAAACGAGTTAGATGACAATCATTTCTTAAAACCTTGCACCCTCCAAGATAGCCCCCCCCCCCAAAAAAAAAGGTCTATTTTCAAACATAAAGAAGTTCAGGGAAATGCACCCCAAATGTTTATCGCAGCTGAAAATATATTGGACAAAACCAATGATATTGATATTTTTTGTAGTAGCTTCCGTCATTTTTTGGACGGACACGTAAAATGTTGACCATTTATTCATCTTCCATATTTTCAAGCTCAGTTGTAAAGTCTTTTTGTTGTTTGAACCATTCTGTTGAACAATAAAATCGTAGCAAATAACGTTTCAATAATTTCACAACACGTAAAAATGGTTGTCGTGAAACATTCAATTTCAATATTGTGCAAGAAATAGAAAATAAGTACAAGCCTTCTACAGATGGAAATGCAACAAATTCTGATGCATTTTTGGTTATCTTGAGGGCTAAAATTACATAGCTTCCCTTGGGGATGTAGGCCGCCAGCCTCCCTACAAAAAATAAGATGGAACCGTTGGCCAAAACGTTTTTTATTATTAAATTTTTAATGATGAATTTGAAGAGCACTTCCTAAGTCTTTATTTCAGTCCAAAAAGATACATTTGAACATTTGGCATGACGGCAGATATGGAAATAAAGTAAAAACCCGCAAGTCAGAACCTCACCGAGGAATCACCCAATTCAGCGATGAATCGGTTTACCCTGGACGATAGCCCCGGGTTTTTGCGAAGCTCTCGTAAGATTTCCCCACGGCTTCCATGAGGCGGTGCTGAAGAAACAGGGGCCCCGTTCAGCTTAGCTTCCAGCACGGCATTCTGTTTCTTGAGTTGCTGTTGCAACCGCTGATTCTCGAACCTTGCCTGTTCGAGAATGCTTGAAAAATGGTTCTCTCTTTTCAATATACTCGATCCCCTGGCGTAGCTCGAGTAGAATGAGCTGTTTCTTTGATAGGTGAAAACCCGTATACTGGAAACTGTACCGCTCTCCCCTCGTTCAGGTCCTCATAATTCAAGCCTGATTTTCTCCTGGTTGTGTACATGGTTTGTCACTATAATAATCTTTTCAGAAAAAATGTCTCTAAATATGTGCAGTATACAGAGATACAGATGAAAATAAGCACGAAAGAAAGGTTAAAAAAATTAGGTACTAGCCCCTCACAATGGAATAATTCTAACAAGGTGCAACAGTGTAATCAAGAGAAAAGCTTTTCTTTGTCATGAGCTGTTTTAATATTTCAACATATACATACCATACATGTACCATATTATTACATGTTCAGTGTATTTTTATTCAAATGTGTCACCCCAGAAAATACCCAACATGAATAAGCAGAGAAATTCAGAATACTGTAGTTGGTTGTCAATTTTGGTATTTTGACTGAATTTCTGTGTAAAATTTATTGCAAATTCCATTTGTAAGGGAAGGAACGTTTTTTTTCTTGAGTGGTGGGGAGTGGGGGTAGGGAGGCACAAGGGTAGGGCCATACCTATTATGAAAGCTTTTCAGGGGAGGGCAGACCATTCTCTTACATGTTACTTTCCATTTAATTAATTGTCCATTTAATACCTCCTAGCTCATAACTTAAACTACTATTTTATATATACACTTTTTCATGATACATAGTCTTCTCAGAAGCCTTGGAACAAAACATATACCAAGGTGAGGGGAGGTTTGCACCTTTCCTAGACCCCTGCAGATGGGGGGCAAGATGTTTTCCCTAAATGCAAGGGAGGGCCAACACTTTATTGAAAACAGTGCTGAAATTCCCCAGTCCTCTACCCCACCCCCTTGAAATAAAAAAAAGCTACCTTCCATGTGTGCAAACCCAACAAGGGAGATGAGTATTTGATAATCTGGCATTGTGTGGACCTTCCAGAAAATATCCATCCCCCTCCCATGGAATGGTGTTGAAAAGTACCCCCCCCCAAAAAATAAAAAATAATAATAATAATAATAATAATAATAATAAATAAAATAAAATACAGTATTTGTATGGAAAAAGTCAGGATAGTTGACCCCCAAACTCTCTGGCGTTTCCAATCCCTTCCGTGGAGGGGGGATATTTTTCCTGTAGTAACAGGATACAGTACAAGAAAAGTTATGAATTAAAGTAATTAGAGGATCACAGTTACCTACATAGCAGAGTTAATCGAGTTAGGTAACAGTGGTCAAGCAGATAATAGTCATGTACAATTCATAGGAGTTATAGTTAAGGGAGAGACAAACAAAGGAGAATAATTAACTAACAATAAAGAAAATAAATAAATAAATAAACAATAACAACAACAGCAACAGAGTAGTACACTATGAAATAAGAGGATATGAAATAGAGAATTCCAATTTTGATTGTTTCACGGTCGACTGATGAGACAGATACGACAGATGAGACAGATACGACAGATAAGACTATATGGAAACTAGGCTAAAGTAAACTTTAAAGTAAACTTCAGTACCATAAGTCATTGTCCTGTTGCCGAGGATCCAAGGCAGCAAAGAGAACACGGCTCCATCACCATCTTCTCAAGTAAAGTAAAGTAGTTTTGACTGCCAGCCAAATGTACAGCAACAGCAGGGATCAGCAGCGAGCAGAGGTTTTCTTGTGTGCCGCTCGATACAATACAGTACGTTTTTCAGCGTTCTTATTTATCTGTGAATCAGAATAATGATAATATGTTAGTCTTTATGTAATGTGATAGGCGTTTGTTTAACTCACTTTTCTTTAGCTACCTCGTGGTTCGTGTTTTGAATTCGAGAAATGCCACTGAGCGTGCAGAAACCTAATGTTTTTCTCAACACACACGGCTCAAGCAATAGTTAGCCTTATTAGAAAGTTGAAGGAATTCTAGAGATTTTCGGGGTCGCATATTAACTCAAATGCATATTTTATTTTGAAGCTAAAACAAGTTCGCGTTTCAATGTCACGCCGGCTTTGTTCTAGCCGCCCTTCTAGCTAGGATTCAAAGGTTATAAATGCTTGATGTTTACTAACACAGTATACTAACTTTTCTCCTACCTTCATCCCGAGTAGTTTTTTTCTCCCGTGTATAGAAACAACCTCGGAACTGTGAATGTCCTGCCATCTCCCAATAAACACTGCTTTATCCAGGAATTTTGAACCACGAATTGCTCGACCGCCATTAAAGACCCGACTTGTGTTGCTAATTATTTCTACAAATAAAACTGTCCCTTCACAGCTTCTGCCGTAGTGGAAATGAGGGCTTCTCCCAGTTAATTTCACTCTTCAAAAAGTCACTGCCCAGTTATTAAAACGCCTCGGCTTTGTGAAAGAAATGGAGAGAAGATTAAGAATGACTTCGCAAGGAAATGCACAGCCATATTGCAATTCTACTCGGCGCTAAAATCTTGGTTGGACTTCTAGATGATAGGAAGACACTCTTCTGATTTCTTCAGACACGGCTCAGACATTGTCTTGCACTCCCTGGCTTTTTGTAAACAAATTATCATTTGCGTAGCACAGTTCTGTAGTCGCGTACAGTCGATATTTTTTTATCAAAAGATTCGTCAAGATGTTTGGGTTTCCTGTAGTCTGTCACATGAGCAGCATCCCCCCCGACTACCCACCCCTCCCCCCTCACTGCCATACCGCCATGTTGCGACGTCATGAGCGCGCGCCATCCACCCCTCCCCCTGTCGCGCCATGTTGTGACGTCACGTCAAGTTGTGACGTAGGGCTTCACAGAAATCACGGGAAAATGGCGGGAAAATGCCTCGACGTCGAAAATTCACTCGCATCCCTTTGCAACCTGTGATACTTTGGGTACCCTGTGGGGATATCATACATGCGATATATATTTGCGATCATTTGGACGCTTTTTTCTTAGGTATGGTGCTCCGCTCTGCGGCCTCCGGCCGCAAAGGAGCTCCGCTATGACTAGGTAACACGGTCTAGATACAAAGGTATTCACCTTTGTATCTAGACCGTGTTACCTAGTCATAGTTAATTGTTTGTACAATTAGAGTTCAGAGTACTTGAAATTTGCCTATAGTGTCACAAACTTATATCAATCCTGAAAGCCCTATGCACAGCTACTAAAGCCTGCATTAAGAACACAGGGAACTTCTTCGACACGTATGTCGATAGAACCTTGGGTGTAACACAAGCTATGAGAAACATAAATTTGTGCAAGAAATTATTGCTCTTTTTCCCTGTGAATCTGTACTCAAATGGTTTATCCTTACCTCTAGTGACGTCAACCCACAACTCTACCTTCTTTGCCAAACGAGTTAGATGACAATCATTTCTTAAAACTGGCTGTGAAATTTTGCTATAAAGGAAGTGATCTTTGCACGGTCAGTTTTCGATGATAAATCAGTATTCTGGCCTCTCTGTTTCTTCAGATTTTAAACTTGAGCACTTTTTGAACAGTTTTCAGGCGGTCACAGGTGTACCAGTTATCCTTGGCCTCACTTCCAAAGCAGTCATCAACATTAGCAGTAGATCATCGTAAACTGAATTTCATGTACCCATAAGGATAGATTTCACATAAGGCGTTAGCTTAATGTACGGAACTAGCCGAGGTACGGGAAGATGTGAGATGATAATGCGTTGCTCCACCTCCTCTTTCGCTACACTTACAGGCCGCAGCCCTGTACTTCTTCATATACTGTTTCTTACCCGTTACCCCAGAGCAATAGATCCAATCGGCTAACTCAGGACCGCTGGTCACGTGACCTGAATTGGGTGCCTGATCAAAACAAACACCGGGCGCTCACACGTGGACCTCTGTCAGATTCGCGATGCCTCACTTTTGCTGCGCCGGAGAATGCGAAAATAGTTCGGAAAAAAACAAGGATCTGTCTTTCCATAGCCTTCCTCTCGATGACAAACCTTTGCTGAACTTATGGATTCAAAAAATGCACAGAAATCCGCGTTATTTCAACATAAACAAGCATGTGAAGATCTGCAGCGTGCACTTCCGATGCAGCGACTTTGTAAATCCTTATGCTAAGAAGCGGCGATTAAAGCGCAACGTAGTTCCTTCAAAATTTGCTTGGACTCCTGAAGAAGATGAAGAGGGAGAAGTCGTGGAGAGGACAGCAGTTTCAAAACTAGAGCCGTAGGACCGAACAAGATGAAGCTACCGATACTGCATCTGAGGGCGAAGGCGAAGAGCTGAGCGTGAGTGGTCTCAAACTAACTTCGCAAAAGACTCAGACATACGAAGATGATTTTTGCGATGACTCAATTGATATATCCCTCCGAATTCCTTGTTTACATCGGTTTTCTTTCTCTCATTTACTGTCAAAATGTACGACAACTTCGAAAGAAGAAAAATTATTTTCGCACTTCACTGGATTTGACAGTTGTGCTGGATTTATGGACACGTTGAAATTTATATTACCTAGCCTCGACAGAAAACTTCTTATATACTGGGATAGCGCTAATGGAAAATCAAGTGCCATTGATACGGAGAAACTCTTTGAAGAATGATGAATGTGATTCGGAAGAGGAGAGCGATGAAGAAGATGCTGAAATCAAGGCAACTAAGACAAGACCTTCAGCACACAAGCTTCCGGTTGAGGATGAATTTCTAATGGTTCTCATGAAACTCCGGATGGGATTGTCCAACATTGATCTTGGAGAAAGATTTAATCTGTCTGAAAGTACAGTTAACAATGTCCTCCTAACATGGCTTAATTATATTTACGAAGTTTTAGGAAGTCTGAAGATATGGCCGCATAGAGATGTTATTTTGAAAAATGCCCCACAAGAATTTATTGACAGGTATCCAAACACCACGATAATAATCGATGCTACTGAACTTAAAATTCAAGTCCCAAGTGCACTACAGAAGCACAGTGAGAGCTATAGCTCCTACAAATTGCACACAACATTCAAATCACTGATAGGGGTGGACCCTAATGGAGGAATCATGTTTATTTCTCAACTGTATGAGGGTTCTATCTCCGACAAACAGATTGTGAAAAGATCTGGGTTTCTAGAAACAGTGCAAAAAAAAGTAGAGGCAGGAGAACTCAACAAGGGAGATGCAATAATGGCAGATAAAGGCTTCGATATTGGCGATGATCTTACAAAAATTGATTTAAAGCTTAACATTCCCCCTTTTCTCAAAGACAAAGTAGGGTTTGATGAGGGGGATGTACTGAAGACCCAAATTATTGCAAGGCACAGAATACATGTTGAAAGGGCTATTGGAAAAGTACGGAGGTTCAGGATTTTCCATTCTGTCATCCCGGTTTCAATGTTTGGCACTGTTAATCAGATTTGGACAGTAGCTTGCTTGCTTTCCAATTTTCAGAACCCTGTTCTTTCTTAATTTAGCTGCTATAATAATGCAAGGTTTGTGATTTTGTGACTATATCAATACAACACCACAAGTCTAATTTGACCAGATATTTGATGTTTTATCAATCAATTATACATTATATATTCTAGTTTTCATAATACAATGCACAATTCAAAATAGATGAGCAAGAATCACATCCAAATATTTTTTACAAGGGAATTGCTATTATGGAGAGGTTATGACTGCCAGCAGGTGTCATGACAACAAAAAACAAATCATGAGCTCCAATTTAAAATTTCATATGATTGTGCAATATTTTGTTCCCGAATAAATATCAATGCTCTCAAAATAGAAAAATCCATTCTGTAACCTCATTTCTCTTTGGTATGCAACTTGTGATATACACACAGAGCCATATACATGTAGACTGATTGAGCCCCTACACCACTAGGGTCTTATTTTCCCGTGAAAAAGGAATGGATATTTTCTGGATAATCTTGTAAGTGTATAATAAAAAAAGTTTGAGAAACTGCCAAAGTATCTTGAAAACCATTAATGAGTGAGTATACAGCTGTGAAAATGGCTAAAAATGGATTCTTTCTCAAAACACTACTACCCTGCAATTCCCAGATTTCATGAGGGCAAATATCTTAATTCCCTGACTGGGATTGTGCGACAAGAAAACCTAGTGCATTATTCAGATAAAAATCAGACAACTTGGGCAACAGCTGGTTCAACCAGTAAAAATTATCAAAAGGAATTCTGTCTACACACATCTCATTTGAGTCTGACAGGTAAACACAGAAGTCGCACCATTCTAGCCCTGTTAGAGCCATCTGTCCCTGAACTTGTGCATAGTAACCGCACGAATGATCCTTCTTCAGATAGTAGTTGTTGCCTCTTTTCTCAAGATAAAAACTTGAGTCGGATGCAGCTTGTTTAAGAGTGTCGGCCCTTTTAGCAAAGGGATATTTGATTTCCAAAAGACCATAGCAATTGTTTGAGAGGGGGTCATATATCTTTCCATCAGGACTTGCACCCAAGTAAGGAAGTGCTGGGTTTACAGAAAGACCAGCTTCATAAACAGCAAAGTTTTTTGATTGCTTCTGAAATTTTTTGGCATAAATTGAGCGAGCAACTTTTTCTTTTGCCTTCCCATGGGCTATAGCTTTCACCTTTGATAGGTCCTTGCTGGAAAACATTCCTCTCACCATTGCTTGTGAAAGCCTTTGCACACGGTGATAAACTTTGCCAAAACTAGATGCCGTGACTCGAATCTTGTGTTGGTCCAGCCATTCCTTTGATTCTCCTTGAAGCACCGTCCTTTTCTCTAGGGATTGTGCACCTGGCAGGTCAATAGCTACATGAGACTGGAAATATGTAGTGGCAACCTGCAAATCTAAGTTAGGGACCTTGGCCAATTCATTAATATCAAATAGCTTCACAGTCTGACTTGAGAAGAAAGGTAGCTCAGGGAAGGAAGTACAGGGAGGTCTTGCACATCTTACAGCCAATGCAGCTCTTATAGCATTGCTCTGAAATAGTGTGTTTGGCCTTCCAAAGTCCTGCAGTTGGTATGATAGTGTTGACCCAAGAGTCACATTACCAAAGACAGTATTGATTTTCGTGGATGGCTCCTGGTCGCTCAGTAAATACGAAAACGGAGGTGGCTTATCTTTTCCTTTCAAAAGTTCCACGTGTGCAAGAACATGCTGTCTTTGAAATCCTTTGCGAAGACTTTCACACCTCGCTTCATACAGCTTGCACCGAACAGGATCTCGTTTCCTTTCCCCGTCTTTATCAGTTTCTGCCCGGGCAAAATGCGTCCCCATCACAGGCAAAGGGCAAATGGATGTTGCCCTGGGGATATGCCATGACTGTGGCTGACTAGTACAGGTAACATCGCTTGGAATATCCTTGTAACCAAGGCAGTTGTAATCGTTTAGCTGATAAAGCAACGCAAACACGTGGTTGCAATGGCCGCCGCTTCCACCTTTGCAAGAGCAGTGTGCTTTGGCTACAAGTCCACTGTCGGGTTTTTTTTAGCTTCACTACTAGGTAGTGAGGTTCTTCACTCTTCCTCAGAGACCGGTAGCATCTGGACTTGACGAGTGTTTCGCAGCCAGCAGGGGAATTACTTGTCGTTGTGTATACATCGTATACGTATCGCTCGCGGAAGAACTTGTAAGCTTTCTCGCCGGCGTTCTTTTTCCCTCCGCTTTCCAGCCACTTAGATATCGTGTCGATATTAACTTTAGGAATTTCTCGAAGTGATTTCGACCATTCGGATTGTATTCGAGCGAAAAAACAAGCACAACAGCCAACGTGATTCTTACAACAAGTACAAGGACGCGACGCCATTTTAGTAAGCTTTGTGTGAGAGCCTCGTTTTGGATCTGATGTAAACACCCAATTCAAATCACGTGATATGTTAGCCGAATGGGTCTATAGTAAACAAAAATTCTCCTCTATATTTTCCTGTGATTCTTCAATGCCTTAATATCCTGTTTATATATGCTAGGCATAATTTTCGACTTAACTTTTGAACTACCTTAAATTACTTCCTGCATGATTTAATAATAATAATAGTAGTAGTAGTAGTAGTGGCAGTGGCAGTGGCAGTGGCAGTGGCAGTGGCAGTGGCAGTGGCAGTGGCAGTGGCAGTGGCAGTGGTAGTGGTAATTTACATTTCATATAGCGCCATTTCTACTAAAAATTCAATAGTGCTTTGCAATATTATTTAAAAAGAAAACGTAAGTAAATACACTGAAAACACAATAAAACAAAGGAGATATCAGTTAAATCAATTAAAAACACGCCTAAAAAGGAATGTTGTAATAGCGGACTTAAAACGTTTAGCCATTGAATCCCGGTACACAGCTGTTATTGAATTTTTAATGAGGAAGTTTAGTTGGTGCAAGCGCAGATCCGACCTTTGAAGATGGAGCAGACACAAATTGGAAGCTCATGTCGGTGTGATTTTGGCCGTATTTTTCCTCATGTAGTGGGAAGTTCAGCTTCATATCCCGCAACCATGTAAGTCGAGTATTCAACTTCACTGTGCGAAAGTTATTACAGCGGTCAGCATTGTTTTTGCTTCAGTGTTTACGGCATCGCGTTCGAATACCTGTTCTGACGAGGTTTGCAGAATTGCGAAATTATTCGTCATACTTTTAGATATACTTGGCCATACCTTTCTTTTCGACATTTTCCCGAAAATATGATTGCCCGCCGCAGTTAGTACATCCCTTTAGCGGCTTTAAAATCAGGTGAGTGTCATTGGCCGCTAGCTAGATCGCGAGAATTACGTACTTTCAGTTGAACATGTTTCGAACATCGAATACAATTTGTATAGGTAATCATACGGCTTCGAGTTCAATTTGGAATAAATTGCACGAGTGTGTTTTCAAAAAGTTTCAAAATTGCACGAGCCCGTTAGGGCGAGTGCAATTTGAGCTTTTTGAAAACACACGAGTGCAATTTATTCCAAATTGAACGAGAAGCCGTATGATTATCTATTAATAATATACATGCAAAAATTTCGGACGCAGGCATAAACATAACAACAAAGAGACAAAGTATTTTTGACAAGTGACGTAGTGCCGCGACCACGTGAGTATTTTATTGCACATGAATGGATAAAAATACAATGAGCAGCCCATAATTGTAAATAGCGGCGTTTTATATTCTAGAGTTTGCTCCATTATACATTCGCCAAGAAATCTCTTAAAAATCAGAGCTTTAAAAAATAGAAGCAAAAGTCAAGAATTGTTGCCGTGAATGTTCAGCATTCATGCTTAGTCCGTGTCAGAATCGCTTTCAATGATAAAGCGGCGCTTTCTCTGTGGATTCTCCTTCGGCTCTGGGGACTTCTGGTAGTTGAATGCAACTGTACAACCGTGAAATGAATTGCATTGACCTTGTGAACCAACAGTGACAGCTGATCTAGACATCTGACTGCTTGAGAAACCTGCCAAGGATTGAAATGGACTGATGTAGCTTGGGGGAAGCTGAAAAGTTGACGTGGAAGGCATGACCGTCGGAGGCTTGTAGCTGTAGTCGTAGAGCGCCGGAGAAACAACTTCAGTCTGTTGTAGCTGCCAAGTTGGATACTCGATTTCCTTTTCGGATGGAACTGCAGTGTTGTTATTTCTACTGGAGATGGCCAGAGAAAGTTCATATTGTTCTTGTTCGTCGCCCTCGTCATAGTCGTCAATTGATTGGATGTTTCTGTGGCCAGTTATCTTTGCAATTCCCGCTCGTTCGACACTTTTTAGCTTGTGGACGGTGGTTTTTCTGGCACTATGGTTTGTGAACTTCTTTCCACTGTCTTCGAGAGTTGTTCCCTCAACTATGGACTTCATGATAGCATTGATTTTGTTTACACCCATGGGTTGAACAGTGAACCAAGTCGGATCGTCGGGCTTTCTCTTCTGGTTTATCGACAGATAAAAATGACCTTCGGTCTTCAACTGTGGTGGTCTTCGTTGAATGCACTCCTTGAAGATTTTCACAGGACATCGTTCGCCACCGATAGCAAACATTCTTGGTGAAAAATCTCGTTTCTTGACGGTCAAGCCTCCATTCCTGGTTTTGTTGGGCCTTCAGCAAACCCTACAAACTCCTTGCCATTGTCAGCCTTGCAGATAGAGAAGTCTTGGATATTCATGCCATGGTGCTCTTGGCGTCCGCGAAGGCCAAACTGCTGGGTGAGTAGCCACCACATCGTGCTTACTAACGACTCTGGGTTTGTATTTCCGAGTTTCTTGGATTTCCAAAGCTCTTCCTCTTCTTGTTTTGATACTTGCCTGGCCCTGTTTGGCCGCTTGCCTCGGCCAGCTCCTCGGAGTAGCCTAGCTTTTCCCTCTAGGACTTGTTTTGACGAGCTAAACTGTCGGTCACGTTGTAAAGATAACTTAAATCCTTTTTCCTTCAGATGTCTATCTATAGACGCAATCATAACTCGAAGGCTGTCTGGCTCATTATCTTGGCCATCCTTTGTCTTGACTTCTGCATAAAATCTCTCGAGCAAAAGGTTGAGATCTTCCGGCGGGATTTTCTCGATTTCTTGGGTTATTTCTTTTTCTTCGCACCAGGATTTCCACACTCTCATCCAGAACTCGGTACTTCTTGAAGTGTTTTGTTTTTTGCTCCATTTTTTAGCTGCTCAATTCTCTTTTCGCTAGCCTCTTCAAATCTCGAAGCTTGATTTTCAAAAGGGGCAGCCATTTTTGTTTTTGTTTTCAAATTTGCCACACAAATGCTGAAATGTACACTCGCATCTGATTGGCTGTTCATAATTTCTATTGTTTGTAAGCCAATCAGATTTGCTCAAGTTTGTAATCTGCACTGTGATTTCAGGTTTCTGCACTGTGATTTCACTAAAACTGCACTGCTCTCTACCAATCAGAGAAGAGAAATTTTTGCATGTATATTATTATCACATAAATCTGTACGTGGCAAGTATGAAATGATTTAGAAAATTAATTATAGGACACAGGTTTTGCTTACAATGTCTAGAAAACTGGCAATAAAATGCTGAAACCTTACTTTTTGCCATTATTGGGAGGTAATGCTAATCGGGTTTTGTGGGAAAAATATTGCGGGTTGAAAGAAGCATGAAGTTGACTTTTATTTTATTTGGTTTATGAATGTGAGCTGCTGCAGCAGCCATCTGTAACCTTAAGCTATCCCTTGATTATGTTGTTCTAGTGTACAGCTGTTTTGACATTGGTTTTGAACGTTTCTGATTTGCAGTGCAACCAAAATAATTACAGTATGAAATTAGAGTAATCTCAACATCCACATATTTTTTGGACTGTAAATCAACTATTTTTAAATCATTATCAGTAGTAGGGGATGGCCGATTGTGGCGCATTTCCATACCACAGCTCTAAACTGAGATTTCGTGACTTTGGAATGTCACCACCAGATGGGAATTTTCCCTGAATTCATTACGTGACATCTTTCAGACGGGAAAGAAATAAAATCCATAAATTAAATTTATCAGAAAATTACACATTTGATAAAAGTTTTGATAGCACGGCGACCTCTCGGGATGAAACCGTCAGACGGGAAAATACCCTGTGGGCAAGCCTAGACATGTCAGACTAGGGGAATACCCTAAAATTCCTTTATATATTTTTATTAACTGTGAGACAGGCAAGATTACATTTTATAGAAAATTATTCGCTTGTAGTGAACATCTGGGGATCATCGCTGGATTAATTAAAAGGTGTTGTGAAGGTGATGCTATAGGTGGGAAGTCTAAGAAAGATAGGCAAAGATATAGATTTAAATATGTAGGAGAGGGGCTATAGAGCTACTGAACCAGTTTTCTAGCGGGAAGTTTCGCAAGACTAGGGGAATTCCCTAAAATTCCTTATTTATTTTTGAGGTTTTTAATGGCTTAAACAGATAACGCTTTAGTATATTATAATGGAAAACAAGAAGAGACAGAATAGAGATTCTTCCTATGTCGTAAACAACCACCAAAATCGCCATGTTGTAAAAGCCATCAACTTGGAGATAGACGAGGTTAAATATTATCGAAGCGTATACGCTTGTACGGAGCATCTGGGGATAAACGCTGGAATGATCAAAATGTGTTGTGAAGGTACTAATAATGTCAAGAGTGGCATTTCTAAGAAAGATGGGCAAAGATATAGATTTCAATATGTTGATGTCATTCCTGAACGAGTTGTACTTTTTGCCTGCTCCCCTAAACCAAGAGGTAGAAAAAAGAAAGTTGATAGTTAGAAATAAATTATTAAAATATTTATACTGTAATGCAATATAAATAATAATCGGAACATAAACCAAGCTACACCAGCAGCGGTAGTTGTCAACATCATTAGATTTCTTTCATGTGTTGTTATAGTGGGTTTTATCTTTGCCTTCACAGCAGACTTTTCAACAGGTTTAACTGCAGGTTTTTCAACCACTTTAGTATTATGCGGCATTTTTTTCTTTTTCTATTTGTTCCGTTTCTTGGTTTATATTATTCACACCAAACCCTAGATCACTAGTCGCTTTCATCAGTTTATTATTATACCCAATCACACTTTCTGTGTTTATAATTAGATTACTAGGCAGCAACCATACCACTGGGGCTATTGCAAGCTCAAATCTTAGATTAGCTTCTTGAACCGCGAGCTGATATCTTTGTATGGATTCCATGTTGTTATTCCCAATGTCAGAGCTCTCGAAAAGGGTCATAAACTCTTGTTTCGTCTCTTGTGCAGAACCGCTACTTCCTACAATACTACTTCGTGTACTAACTTGCGAGCCAAGAACGCAATAGACAAATGCTTCTATTGATCTATTCAAACGGCCCAACCCCGCTTTTGTTAAGCCATTCCCTACCAAACGAGTGAACCATGAATATTGTTTTCCACCATGATCATCATTTCTTATGAATGACACTAATTTACCATTATCGTAAGGTCCACCCTCATCAGAAAATAGATTTATTTTATGAGGCCATGTGTCAGCCTCTTTGTCGTATCCTCTAATAACATGTACATTACGATAACCTTCCCCGGGATAGTCTAAGAAGATATCACCAAGGCCATGGTTCCGCCCACCTTTCCATCTAAAATCAGGGTTAGTTAATCCAAACTCATGTCTTTGGAAAACCACTTTGTTGTATGTGTTATTTGTTTGATCAGGTAATGGGTATCATATCTCATATAGTATTCTCCTAATGGTGAAGTATACATGAAATTTTATAAAACCATAAACCACAGGAGGGTAAGACTTAGCTTCATGTAAGCTTATTAGTCCAGTCATTCTATGGAAAAAAAGGGGTCAACCTGTCACTAATTGCAACAGAAGGTTTCTCGACGGTTTCAGGTGCCGAAAGTCCCCCTTTATAACATACTAAAAGTCCTAAGAAATCCTATCACGGGAACACGGTGAAAAATTGCGTTTTTTAGGTCGCCTTGGAAAGGATTTTTTTCTGCATGAAAACAAGGCTGTGCATAATACTTCCTAAATATAATTCGAGATTTGTTTCTTTTGTGCAAGGAAATGTCCAAATGATATCCAAAATTTCAACCCTAATGTTAATATTAATCATGTAGACTAAGTTTTATTTTATTTTTTTATTTTTCTCTCAAACTGCTGAGTATTTCGTGATGAAAATTTCTTGAATGATGAAGTCGCAATTTTCTTGCTCGCATGTTTTGACACCACAATCTAACTCAGTCTGTCTCAAACAAACTGAGTTTACATGATTATGAATATAAAATAAAGTTGATTGAATCTGCTACGAATGCGAAGCTCTAGCTACCTGATTGACTAAAGCCCGTCACTACTAAAAGTGTTGCGTTTCTTTGCTGCCAAACAAGCATCTGAATAGAGAGAGTCACTTACTTAGGACCCGCTCGAGAATAATTGCCTCAGTTACTACCGAAACAGGTAGGGCGATTATTAGGCTCGAGAAAAAAACACTCGTTTCCAGACAAAAACATTCACGATTTAGTTTGAATTCCTTTTACTGAGGTCAGCGATGCGAGCAACTCATTTTTTTTAATTTGGAAAATTTTCAACTCAAAACACAAGAAAAGACATCTGCTCGTGTTTTCTACTAATTTTATGAGGTAAGAAATACAAATCAGTGTGTTATTTCCCAAATTTGAACGATTTTGTGTGGCAGCGACTGAACGCATGATTGATTTCGTGCGAAATGCAATCAGACTCGCCAACGTTTTTGTCTGGAGACGAGCGCTTTTTGTCGAGCCCGATAAACGCTCTACCTGTTTCGGTAGTACTATATGAAGATTAGAATCATCTTTCTACAAGTAAACATACTAAAGAATCAGCTGTAAACTCAACTCTCTGAAGGAGCAGTTTTGTCGAGAGTACGCGGGATTAACAGTTAGGGTTTCCCCTTTTTATTATGCACACAAATAAAGACGACTGTGAGTGATTTTTCCAAATTTACATTGAGCATTTCATGGCAATGTATTTTATGTAGAAATATCTAATTCTTCGATTTTAAAAGAGCAATTTTAGAAGAGCAATAAGCAATCGTTTTTCAAAAGTTTATATTTGCTTGTACTGAACGCTAGCGTTCACTGATTAAACGAACGAGTTTGAAGTGGTTCTAGCCAATAATTTTGTATCATATTATTTCAGAGGAGCAAACTCAAGATGAATAAGGCAAGGTGTTACTTGCAAAGTTTTCATGTTTGCCACATAATAATAATAATAATTTGCCGAAACTTAGGCAAAGTGTTTTGCTCTGTGGTCGCACACACGACACACCCAAGTGACAAAAAGGTCCACATTTAAGGGGCTTCGTATTTCGAATTCAGGCGGGTCAAAAGAGAATGGATACTAAAAAATGATTAATTAGTGATTAAATGGGCCAAACAGAAGACTGCGATAACTTTGGCATACAGGCAGTTATTATACTTGCTTTTCCTAGCGAATTTTGACAGCGGTTTCTCGATAAAAATAAATTCAAACAACGTTGGTCCGCTTTTCTAGATTAGCAACTCCCCTATCCCCCCCCCCCCCCCCCCCCCCCCTTATACCTTGGCCTGGGTAGCATTAGCGTGAGATATGTTTGCCGTTGCTTTCCTATTTCTGCTTCTGTTTAGAGTTTATATTTCATTGACAGCGAATTCTATTGTTCCTACAAAAGTCTGGTAAAAAAGACAGCGCTAAGGCTGCTCGTCGGCGCTTTTGTGTTTTAGTCAATCAGCTGGCAAAGTTTATATCGCAAAGTCAGAAAAATCTGCCCAAGTGCGACCCTGGGACTGCTCTGTTGAGAGACTAACATACTAATATCTGTTTGCGGTTTGCATACGCACACGATAGTGCTGTTACACGGGCCAAACCTATCCCTGCTCGTTAGTGTAGAGAGCACATGTTTGTTTCGGTGTCACGCTTACACGGGGTGCGACATTTGAAATCAGCCAGAAGGGCTAGTGTGTACCCTATTTTGACACTCAACTTGGAATTCAAATGACATTTTTTTTCTTTGCCGCCGGTACACTGCCAGCAAATAAATCCGAACCGCAAATGGCTGAAGTTTGCCGTGATATGCAGTGAGCCATGCGCAACCAATAGGACGGATGTAATGGTCCTACGGGATAAAAGGGAGTAAATGAATAAATAATGCTAGCAAAGAGCGCGGTGATGATATTGTGGTAATCCCGGGCACAAATAACAGAATTTTGATCGTGTACATAACCTCCGCTAAAACCAAACTCCTTCGTAAGGCGTCGCACGTCAAGGGCTGGTCATCATTTATCGCCAGTAGTATGATTTTTCTCTCGAAAGAGGGGTAGCTGCAAGTACCAATTGCAGCAACTTTTATTCATTTGCATTTTTCGCAACTGGATACGATAAAAATTGCAGCGCGCATTGCGTCATTTGTTCCGCGCTTCACGCACGTTGTAGGATTCGCCTATCCTACTCTTGGAAAGGTTATGAGTAATTTGCGGCGCGTGAGGAAGAAACAAATCTACCTGGTTTGTCAACATACAAAATGGCATTTACTCCTACATTTTTTCAGGGCTTGATGAAATGCCCTTATCAAATCACGCGCACCGAAGAGGCATGCCACGGCCTTTATACCTTTACATTTACATTTATGCTTCCTATTTGAACTGCCTAGCCCTAGTTCAAATAGGGAGTTGTGGGGGATCACGAAAACTTTTAACATTTCTAAGGAGCGTTATTCATAGTACTTTCAGAGGGATATCACTTCAAATTGTTCGTTTATTTCACAAAACTGACAAAATGTTTCGCACCCCCACACAATGCGGTCTTGAATTTGTATTTCATCCCCTAGCAAAAGGGCAACACTCTGTGACGCGTTTGGAACGTCCTGAAAAATCGAGCTCACGGCTAGGAGTGGAGGTGTGTCGGAATATTCTGTTACACACGTTCCTCGGATGGGACACGACTTCGCGAAACTACAGTGGCGCGTCACTCCAGAATTTCATCTCACTCGATCGTTTCGAGAGCAAACCAACGCGTTCCAGCACACTAATAGCACTAGCCTGCGTAGCCGGCTCTGTACGTTTATTTTTTTGAGAGGAGTCGGTTACGAGACAGATTTCATGGGTCGCACTCGCCTCCATGGGTCGCACTCGGCTCCGGACCGCGCTTCGCGCGGAGATCCTTCCTCGAAAAAACTTGAGAGCCAGCTAGGCTGGCTAAATTTCACTCGAAAGGAGGTCGCGGCTGCAGGGGGAAGAGCTGTTGGTTGAGCGCCGGACAACCTTCTACGCATTATAAGATGCAACTGTACCACAGGATGTAGCACCAACAGGATGTAGCACACTACGATCATTACTCCTTGCCGCAAGTATAACAGAATGATCACACCCGCCTGTTGCCACTGCAAAGGGACTCTGCAACTCTCCGATTATAATGATGGTCTCGGGACACTTTTTTCAATTTTGAACTACTTTTACCTTTATAATACATGTTTATTGACTATGGAAATAAAAACGATAACCTTAGAGCTCTTTAATATTTTGTTGTCGCTTTTGTTAATGTTTATGCTTGAAAAAACTTCGCAAACAATTAACATATTAGGGAAGCGGACAAGACCGAAAACTCAAAACACTCTTTTTAAGCGTAAATGATATGTAAATACCATATTAATTGATTGAACAGCTTGTCATTCATAAAATTACGACAAATCCTCGAAAATCAGGCAGAAAATACTCTTAAAACGGGCAAAATAGCGCTACTTCCGGTTTCAGCCTCGTTTTCATGTTGCTGGAGAGTGCGCGTATCAATGATGCTCATTTTAGAGGCTTTCCCGTGCTAGGATTTTTTAGGACTTTTGGTATGTTGTTTAATACGTTCAACTGACCAATATTGTGAAGAAACCTTCTGTTGCAATTAGTGACGGGTCAAACCATAGAATGACTGGACTATCTACCACAACCACTTGTCGCGCACCAAACAGCAAAATTAAGCTGTTGTGGCCAGTAATTGTAATCAGGGCCTTGTAGCCATTTTCTTGATTGTTTAGCAGAAGTGAATTTTATCGTTGTTTCCTTGAATATATCACGTATATCAGCAGTAAACTTTTGTGTTGAGCTGACATATATATCCAGTTCTCTTAACAGGCTAGTAATATCTGACGCTGTTGATATCTGACGCTGTTGATTCAAAGTCTGTCGCAGGTATCGGATATGGTTTACTTGTTAATTTCAAGCTATCAGGAAAATATTTTTTGATTCCAAGATCAGCATTTAGTTTTACCTTCCATTCAGTAGGTATATTAGACATCCATGTTTGCCCTGTTAGATCATCATAACTCATAACTGTGAGTCTGTTGTACTTCCAGTAGATATAGCCTCCATAATCATCAGAAATAAACTGAAACTTTGAGAGATCAGCTCTAGGATATCTCTTTTTGAACTCGTCTAATAACATATATTGATAAATATGCATTGTTAGTTTATATCTTTTTTCTCTTGTATATCGAAATTCGTATATCCAACCATCATATGGTATTCTATTTACTAAATAAAATGAACAGTTGGCCAAGAAGGGGTTTATTTATTTTATATCCCAGCGACTTCACTGAAAAACTCGAGAGAGAAAACAAACATTGTGAACGTGAGAAAACCACTAAACTGCAGTGTGGCGCGAAAAGGAAAATCGTAAGCGGTGATTGGCTAAGATATTTTTATTCGAGCTGTGATTGGTTGACACAAAAGCTGTCAATCAAACCCTAACGTGGGGCTAGAAGAAATCAGAGCGAATTCACAAAACAAATTTACAACGCACAAGTTCTAGTGCTTTCCCGAGTGCTTTTCTACAGAAATCTAGCCCAGATTTCGGGTTTTCAGGTCTAATTCCTTGCCGGACTGTTAATTAATTGTTCTGCTGTAAAATAAATTACAGCCGTGAAATGCATAGTTAGAAAAATTTAGCGCTGCTGATCGAACTTTGAAGTCGGCTTGCTGGACTACACTCGAAGTGGTTGAATTTTGGTTGAGCTGATTGCAAGTTGTTTTTCTATTTGCCAAGCTACGACAAAATGGTAAGTTTAAAAACAATTCTTTTATCGTCATTTTGCTCTTTTTTGTTTAGTTCTTTCATTTTTTTCGCGAATGTCAAACCGAATTGACTTGGATTGAAAGAAACAAAAAACTAAGCTTACAACTTTGTAAACCATTCAAAACATTCACAGCCTGTTAAGTTGACTTTTTTGTGTTTTCCGTATTTCCGTATTTCATCAACATTCTTAGACAAAAACCTTAGTTGCTTGTTTTCCATTACTTTTTAAACAGAAGACATCCAGTTAATGCTTAAAACATTTCTCCCAGGAGAGACATCACTTCCGACGGACAATATCGTCTGATATCTGTCCTGTGAAAATGCACCACGTGATACGTTTCGACTAATGAGCACGCGTTAAAATTGATCACTGGGATATAACAAATGATATTTTCAGCGTACGTTCTTTGTGATCTCTTCTAGCATCTCTTTTCGAATCTGTTCTCGGAGTTCCAACATATTGGGTTCTTTTTTTTCCCTCATTCATCTGTTTCTCTCTAATATCACGTTTCATAGCGTTATATTTTGTTGATTCTGTTATAATCAATGAAAACTCTACATCAGATTTCTTATTATGAGATAGACTTTTTGAAATGATATCTTCCAGTGTGTTTACTTTTGCCCTTGCTAGTTGTAATGTTTTTTTCATGTTTAGCTATCTTTCTAGACAACTTAACTCCAGCTGTCGTACTTATAACTCCAAACAAAGCCCCGATTCCACCAATAGAGGCCCCAATAGCAGCTCCAAAGCCTGTGAGTGATAAAGCTAAAGCAGTCCCTGATAGCACAACAGATGTTCCGCCTGTTGACCATACGATAAGTTTCCTCAATCTAGTGTTCTTCTTCCGTACGCACTCATAATGCTTGATTTCATTTTCAAGATTTTTCAATATTTCAGAAGATTTTTGAAGTCTGAAATTGTCTCCATTCTCTGCGAGTAACTCTGGATAAATATCGTTGTAGTTCATATAATTATTATATGTGGTTTACTTTTAAATTTATTATAATCATCTCGTTTTTGAAGTCTGGTTTTCGACCTTTGATATCCAGTAATTTTAGTGTGAAATAGTTCAACACATGATCAATAGAAACATTTATACTAGGGTAGTCTTTTGATGGTACAACAGCTAATAATGAGCTTCTTGATAGTTTTAAATCCTTTCCATATGACTTTGCATTCGTATATGATTTACATTTGTCAATGATATCATAAAATAGCGACAAAAGCTTATCAGGTATCCACCTTATTGGGTATAACTTACCTGATAATATTTTGTCTGGTACACCTAGCTTTTTTGCTAGTTGCTCAGACAACCAGATATTAGCCGTCTTATTTGAAATAAAATCCTTCCATGGCTGTCTATCATAATTCCAAACTTATTACCAATTTGTATAGGAAATCATACGACTTCGAGTTCAATTTGGAATTAATTTGCACGAGTGGGTTTTTCAAAAAGTATCAAAATTGCACGAGCCGAAGGCGAGTGCAATTTGAGCTTTTTGAAAAACCCACGAGTGTAAATAAATTCCAAATTGAACGAGAAAAGTCGTATGATTTCGTATTAATAATACACATGAAAAAATTTCCAAAGAGTCATTCACAAATCTGCTTACAAACTGAACAAGCCGCACGTATTTTTCCTTGAGTGAAATCTGGACCAAAACCTGACAGAATTTGAGCATGAACAAAAACCAAAGTTTCCATAATATAGCTCTATGTTATCAAAATATTTAGCATTTCAAAAGAAAATTTGCATTTTGTTAACCATTTTTGCACTTTACCTTTTTTTGGCACTTTGTTACCTCAAAACTGCACTGCTCTCAGCCAATCAGAATCCATACATTTTTTTCATGTGTATTATTAGACCATTAATAAATGCTTGTTGTAGTGTTAACAGTGTGTAATCTGATGGGATAGTTTGTAGTGTGTCCGTCCTATTATCTTCTAATTTCTTGAAAACCTGTTGATCTTCACTAAATCGTACCCAAGCTGTGGGTCCATAATAACTCAAAAGGTGTATATTCTTCACATTTGATAGAGGTGGATCTAGATAAATCCTAGTCTCTGGTGATCTCATCACTATTGTTAATGTTGTTGACATTTGAAATATATTATCGTTTGCCTTTTATACGGTTTACCATATACATTACAACTGCAACAATCAGTAGCCAAGCATGCTTACCTAGGGAACCAACCACTTCACCAGCTGTCTTGAATACAAATGACGCAATAGCACCAATCATGCTAGGAAGTAAATATATGTATATGTTCAGGCAAGCCTGTGGCCGAGTAGCACTAAGTTCAACAGTGGAGATAAGGAATTAACCTTGTGTGAAAGCTAACGTGCTAATGAAATGGTCCCATGTGCGCATGAGCGTTAGCCCTAGTAAGCGGAGAAAGAGAAAAAATCTCTGAAAAAATCTACTGGACAACTCACCTCTCATGCTAGGAAGTAGTTCGCCTTGTTTCTTCCCGATAGCTTTCAAACCGTTACCAACACCTTTTGCGACTGTTGATAATCCCTTGCTTAGGTTTGAGATAATAACCCTGTCACCGTGAATCCATACTTTTTGAATATACGCTTAACACGGTCTCGTAGTGACATCCCTTCTTCTAGTGCTTCATGCTCTTCCTGTAGGTCGGATATTTGGCTTTCTCGCTCATCTATATCATGTTGTATCTGTTCAATCTCATGATCTGGTTCTAGAAAAAAATCAATAAAACGGTCATCAATGAATAACTTGTCCGGCTCTGACCTGCTGAAGTAAGCCTTCTTTCGGCTTCCTTTGCCTCTTTGCTTTGGAAGCAACCTTTTCCTTGTATCAACGATCGCCTTCGGCAAATCGGGCGAGACTCCAAATCCCAGCCCCTTCGGTAGCTTTACTGCTGCAGAGAACACATCCTCGCGGTCCGGGTAGCGGAGAAAACGGGCAATAACCTGCCGTGGCTTCTGTGCTGAGGAGGAGTATTTTCCTATTCTGTGGATTCTCTGTAACTCTATTGTTGAAGCTTGCTCTTCCATTCCAAGCTTGTGAGACAAAAATTCGCGAAGGACTCAGGGACCCCGAAAAACCGAAGGTTTTCACGTCTAGCATACACGTCTATTAACACGTCTAATTACATCTTCTTCTGTCGCAACTTTTCCAGCTCTCCAGAGTTCACGGTTTTGTCTTTCACGTCATACAAGTTTGCTCTCAATGTTATGATTTCCCCATTTAGAGCCTCTAAAGCTGTCTCCAGCTCCTTGTCTCTATCGTCCGTCTTTCTCAGGCTTTCTTTAATACCCGAAAAGTCATGCTGAAGATCCACTATTTTGCACTCAATAGTAGAGGTTTTGCATTCAATTGACGCGATTTTCTTACTCAGATCGCTGAATTTCTCATCAAGGGACACTAAACGGCCTAACACTTGATCAACCTTCGAGGATAGTTCGTTCATACTTTCTGTTGGACTGGCGACAATATCTTTGCTCTCGACACTTTAAAGTCTTGTTTTCTTCTTGCTCTCCTCCGTTTCTGATTCGGAGCTACTTTTCCGTGACTTCCTCTTTCAATTAACCATAAAATTTGAACAGAGCACTTTCACATACGTCTTCACGCTGCCATGGCTCCACCCAATCCTCCCAATCCTGTCAAAAAGTAAGGTTTCAGCATTTCATTGCCAGTTTTCTAGACATTGTAAGCAAAACCTGTGTCCTGGAATTAATTTTCTAGCTCATTTCATACTTGCCACGTATAGATTTATGTGAAAATTGCATTCGATGTCGAAACATGTTCAACTGAAAGCACATAATTCTCGCGATCTAGCTAGCGGCCAATGACACTCACCTCATTTAAAGCCGCTAAAGGGATGTACTAACTGCGGTGGGAAATCATATTTTCGGGAAAATGTCGAAAACAAAGATATGGCCAAGTATATCTAAAAGTATCTATCTATTAATACCGTAGAGAAATCGTGTCCGCACTCGCTCCGCTTAGCTCTGAAGCTGTGCCGCCAAAAGAAGTTCGCAAACCTGAAGAGAAGCTGGAAATCTGGACCGTGGGCGTGTTTTAATTGGAAAAGATTCACCCTGGGCAAAGTTCTAATTCAAGCGATTTCTTAAGCGAGGGACAAAGCCGCCATCGCCGCCATGTCGAAAATCTCCCACAGAAGCTAAAAAAGGACTCAGTTCGCGCAGCCGAAAGCACCAAAGACATTGAGACCTAAATGGTTCTCTTACAGATTACATACAGGAATGTGCAGGGACAATTCTAACTTGAAAGATTTGAGCTGAGAAAAATTTTCATTCAAGTTTCAACAAACGTACACACTACCTTGCTTCCCTCGGAGCACGCGCTAAGTCATTCTAAGTCGAAATGACACATTTACAAAACAAAATCATGAATAATATTCTCTAAGTATAAATCTTGACGGCTCTATCGCAAAACGAAGGACACGATCCCGAAGAGAAGGAGGAAATCCCTCCAGTGGGCATGTTTTTGTTGGAAAAGATTCACTTTGGGCTAAGTTCTAATTCAAGCTATTTTTTAAATTCTTAGTCCTTAGATCATTTTTACTTGAACTGTTTCTTCTCTCCCCTCACTGAGATATGATAAACATACAAACAATTCCGAAATCAAATTGCGCTTTCGATTTTCACGGGTTCTTTGACCGATTTGAGAGACGGAACACGCGTGAGTTTTGTCGCGCCGAAATCAGGGAGACCAGTGCGAAAACAATCGTTTTGGGCTCACTTCATTTATTTCGGCATGGTGGGACGGGGTACTCATGCTGATGGGAGGCTATTAGTAATGTAAATCCTGCAGTTTATGGAAGGGGGAAATCATGAACCCGTCCCCAAATTCATATGACCATTGTGATTTTTTTCCGGTTCTTTTAAACAGAGAACACTTTAAGTAAAATAAATTTTCCCCTTACACTCCGTGAATTTTTCACGGGCATCAGCTAGTGACGAATAATTTCGTAATTCTGCAAACCTCGTCAGAACAGGTATTCGAACGCGATGCCGTAAATGCTGAACTAAAAACAATACTGATCGCTGTAATAACCTTCGCACAGTGAAGTTGAACACTCGACTTACATGGTTGCGGGATATGAAACTGAACTTCCCACTAAATGAGGAAAAATACGGCCAAAATCACACCGACATGAGCTTCCAATTTGTGACTGCTCCATCTCTGCTGTGATCTCTGCATATGTAATGTGTTATTTGTTCCTCATTAAAATTCAATAACAGCTGTGCGGTAAACAACCATTGATAAATTACACAATTAGATATAGAGCCATGTTCGCAGGAGAAATCAAACCAGCCGCTACGACAAGGCGGTTTTCAGATCACGGTTCTTCAAAATCCATAGTTCATAGTTCAACAGGGTTTTCCGCTTTCCAAATACGTACTCTGTAATATTGAAGTCCGGTCTCTAAAATGGCATGTATACTAGTTTGATGTTCAGATCTTCAAGAAATTCTCCTAGAATTCGACCGCTTTCCTGGTGGTGAATAGGACAATTGTCCATGACAATAACGTCTCCAACTTCAAGACATGGCCGTCCAGTGTTTGAGTATAGGGGATTATAGCGGATTATAGCGGAGCTCCTACGCGCCGCGCGAGCGGAGCACCATAGATAAGAGAAAAACGGATACAGTAACCCATGGAATTCACTTTTTAACGTCACGGACGTGATATGATTTTTTCTTTATTTTTCTGGTATTAGCAGAGCTCCCGCGGGCGCCAAAGGCGCCTCGTAGCGGAGCCCCATAGCTACATGCAGGAGAGGAAGGAACAAAACAAAAGTGTATATGCATCGACCAATTCTGTTATGGACTTCCGGTTATGTGTCCGTCCGTCGTCGCAAAGGCAACCCACCAGTTTTGAGCGGGAAAATGAGCACGCGCGCGCTTGAATTTAAGTTGGCAATCAAAAGGGATTTTTTTTAGAGATTTTGTTTTGTTATTTCTTGTTTGAATTTTCGAATAGTGAAGGATTTTGTTTCCTGTCCTTCATCAAAAACTGAAACGTTTCTGAAACAAGCTCCCATATCAAGGTATTTCAGACTACAAGACAAATTAACCGGGACGAAGTCGAGACGGATATGTAGATAAACAAAAAAAAAGTTTAACTGTTAACCTTAAAACTTAAGAGGCATTCCACGTAAGGTTCGAGCAAGGTCGGACACGGCCCCAAAATTCGATTTTCTGAAACTTTGCCAGATTGAAGCCTACTATATGCCTGATTGAACAGTCGATGATATTTATTCCAAAAAAATTATTTTCCGTTCTAGGCGCCAAAGTCACTATTTTCGAACAGCAAAAGTGCGAAATTGGTCATTTTAAAAGATCTTGCAAAAATTCACTATTTATTCATCTCCATTGAAGGTTTCCCAAAGTATTGTTTCACCCTATGTCTTAAGAAAGAAAGCATTTTTGCTTCCAAGTTCATTTATTTTTTCAGAAAGCAAATAGTTACTAATGTCGGCGTAGTCACCAGAGCAAAAAGTATGCTATCTTTACACACCTAAAGTCAAAGATAGTACGCTGATCTGATTGAATTTAACCTTTATCTCAGCACTTCTCTCAGCAAGATATATGGAAAAGCGGAAGGTGCGAGCTCTGCTATGCGCCGTGCTACGTTTTGCTGGAGGGAGGAAGACCAAAAACACGTACTCGCACGGTTGGGATTTTTCGGCCACTAGATGTGACGTTTATTTTTCAACTCGTAAATTATGCAAATTGGATTACAGTACTAACTGAATCACTTCAGCTAGCCTGCGTAGCGGCTCTAAAAGGGAAGGGGAGGGAGTCGGAAAATCGGAAATAGCGCGGGCCGCAAGGGGTTCTGGGAAGGGAGGAAGGGAGAGCCTGCAAGAGGACCATTGTTTGGACTTTGTTACTCGTTCACTGAGAGGACGAGAAATGCCATTGGTGGAGCCGGTCGAAATGAGTGACAGGTCGCGTGGCTTTATCACGTTTACAACTTCAAAAATGGTGGACGATAAAGAGGAGAACTTTCTGGCCTGTTTAGCGGTTATTTTGTCGCGTTTAAAGGAACTTATAGGGCCGGATTTTGTGTTTTAAGAAGCGCAGATTCCATTTCTGTACCAATTATTTTGCCGTAACGATGTTCTCGCTGCAGTTTGGCAAGTCGAGTTTTGTTTTCCAGTCGGCGATTGTGTTTCTCTCTCAGAAGAAAACGAAGATCAAATATTTCGTCCTTGGTATCAGCTCGCTAAAGAGCATCATTGCCAATCAGATTCTGGAATTGGAATCGCTTGGCCTGAGTGCTTGCTGTTCTTCGCTGGGAGGTACTCGATTGTGTAAAACTAGATCCACCGAGAGCGCTACAGACCCCAAGTTCGTCGCTGTTCTAAGTCTTATACATTGTTGTTGTTGTCTCTTGGGTTTCCTGCTAACAGAGGCCTCTTTTCTCTACATTTCATTAGAGGCCTCTGCTAGCAGGGAATCTCTAGGCTCGATCCTCGCTGGAACTTCGCCGATGATTGCCCAAACAAACAGCAGAATAAACAGAATAAGAGCAGAGTTTGTATTTTGCACTGTTTGCAATTCCAGAATCTGATCAGCAATGATGCGCTTTAGCGGGACGATATAAACAAGGATGAAAGATTTAATATTTGTTCTCTTCTGCGAGAGAAACACAAGCGACTGGACAAGCTAGGGACGGTATCTTTGCAGGGAAGTACTCGATATACCTAGATCCGCCGAGAGCGCTACAGGCCCCAAGTTTGTTGCTGTTCTAAATCGCTGTTCTAAATAATACTACTTGTCTCTAGATTCGATCCTCGCAGTAACTTCGCCGAGAATTGCCAATACAAAGAGCAAAATATCGAAAAAAAAACAGCAGAAGAGCACTTGAATGGTTGATTTTGACAGTTATTCGAAACCACAAACTGAGGTCACGCGTGTGTCCGCTGTCTCGTCAAAGGGGCGGCAAAGTCCAAACAATGGTCCTCTTGCGGGCTCTCCCTTCCTCCCTTCCCAGAACCCCTTGCGGCCCGCGCTATTTCCGATTTTCGCTCGCCCCGACTCCCTCCCCTTTTCTTTTAGAGCCGCTACGCCGGCTACACTTCAGCAAAAGGTGGGGAAGAAAAAACCGCCACAAGCCACAGATCTGTGGCCACCCCACCCAGGCGCAGAGAGAGAGAGGGAAGACTCTAAAACAACCAAACTTGGGTAGTGTAGTCTTGGCCACCAGATGAGCGGAATGAGGTGGTCACGTGATATGCCGTCATCGATGACGTCATCTATGCTTGAAAAATGAACATCTCATGAAAGGAAGACTCTAAACCAACCAAACTTGGGTAGTGTAGTCTTGTCCACCAGATGGGCGAAATGAGGTGGTCACGTGATATGACGTCATCTATGCTTGAAAATCAATATCTCGTGAAGGGAAGACTCTAAAACAACAAAACTTTGGTAGTTTAGTCTAGGTCATCAGATGAGCGAAATGAGGTGGTCTCGTGATATGACGTCAGCGATGACGTCATCTATGCTTGAAAAATTAATATCTCGTGAAGGGAAGACTCTAAAACAACCAAACTTTGGTAGTGTAGTCTAGGTCACTAGATGAGCGAAATGAAGTGGTCACGCGATGACGTCATCTATGCTTGAAAAATTAATATCTCGTGAAGGGAAGACTCTAAAGCAACCATGTAAACCATGTACACATGAGAATCCCTTTCATTCACACAGAAAATTTTATAACCAGGAGCTCCGCTTTTAGCCAGTGGCTAAATCTATATATTATGTTGTCGTCAAAATATAGCTGATAACTCGAACGCACTAGGTGTTAGTGATTAAGCACTGACGTCAGCAAAGCAGCCCATGACTGCCCTTTGTGATGACAGGCCTGGAAAAGCGATTTGAAAACATTGCCGGCAATGAAGTGTCACAGTTCAAGAATTGTGAAATAGTTGAGAACTTCTCCTTGCCTAGACGAGAGGATCTGTTTTAGCAAGGCTGACTTGAAAACATTAAAGACACCGATACTATTACTTCATTACTGGAGTGCCAGGGAGGCCAGGAAAAACCTATAGTAGAAAAAAACAGGTTTTGGGAAAATCAGTCATAGGAAACCTGGGTCGGGACCAAGGCACACCAGATCCCCCGACAGGATAAACGGTATTGTGAAATTCGTTTGTAGCTACGACGATATGGTGATTAAATGCGGAAAGGAAATGCAGATCAGTGTTTGTCTTTAAATGGAAGTTAAAGACTGTGACTTTGATGCCAGGAGGTGTGGCGGGGCCATCTACTGGCCTGGTTTGTGTTTACGCCTTGAACTGAAGAAGTTTTGGTTGAAAGCTGTCGCTGTTTCTTCCAAAGAATAAGCTTAACTGAAATGCTAGTCAGCCGATACATACAGGAATGGAACCACGTGAGTGCTCTGCCTTGATTGGCTAAAAGAATTGCTGGGTATTTTCCCACTGAAAAGCCCGCGCGCCAGCTTGTCTACCAACTGACAGTATGAAAAGATACGTGCTCAGATAAATGTCATTATTATTCAGCCATGCCACTATCTCGGTTCTGATTGGCTAAGAGTACGCAGCGAAACCTTGTTGGCGCGCAGTGCCTGACGTCATACTACAGACACTAGGATTGATGCACTCTAATGACGTCATAACGCAAGCCAATAGGTTTGGCCGCCATCTTGGTTTCATTTCCGAATTGAAAGCCGGTTTTGCGAATATTCTCGTTGAATCTGTTATGATTTTTGCCAAGAGATCATTGCTCAGGATATCTAAACATCAACTATGGCTATTTGAATTGAATACAAAAAGGAAAATACCAATGGACGTAAGATGAAGTTGAAAAACCGTGTCGCCGTGCACGGCCACATCGTTGACTTCGTTTAGCTAGGTAAGAATTCTTGGTTGCTGAATAATAAAACAATTATTGAATTCGGTTTTCGCGTGATAGTGAGATTTGTCAACGCCTCGAGTTAGTGTTATCCGCCTCAGCTTCGCTTCGGCAGATAATACAAACCTCGGCGTTGCCAAATCTCACTATCATGCTCAACCTCATCCAATAAGTGTTAATTATCTGTGCCAGATAATGTTTGTTTTTTTCCTAAAAGTACCAAGGTTATGTCGGTTTTCTGTGGAGAGAAACCCGCGGGCACGAAGTTATTTTGTTTCGGGAGGGCGCCTCCAAT
This sequence comes from Scolanthus callimorphus, assembly GCA_033964015.1. Lineage (NCBI taxonomy): Eukaryota > Metazoa > Cnidaria > Anthozoa > Actiniaria > Edwardsiidae > Scolanthus > Scolanthus callimorphus. The sequence goes on from CM066913.1 coordinate 23,761,616, forward strand.
ATGTTCAAAATGCGTTATTTTCGCATTTTTCATATTTTTGGAATTGCGTGACAACTCAATTTATCAGTCACGGATGACTCAAATACTGCCTCTCTGTAGAATGAATTGAGCTTCAAATGCGAAAGGAAAGTTGATCGAAAGTCTGCATTTATATTTTGAACCTCAGTCTTGATTTTATTGTAGCTTGGGTTATGCGCCAGAAGACGTCAACATTGTAATAGACGAACTGATGTGCACAATTAGCATAATATCCACTATCCTGTTTTCCATTTCTTATGAACGAAAATATAAATAATATAAGTGGAAATAAGATTAACCATTAATAATATTTTTTGGTTTGTATCCGGTCGTCCTTCCAGTGCACGTGCTCAAGTTTGGCTTATGCAAGCGACTCAGTGAAGATTATAAGTTGTTTTTGTAATGACATTGCTTGGCCTTCCAAAACAGTACAGTCAAATTGTCTTCCAACTGATAAACAACCATTAGGCAAAGCATAGGTGGTTCGCAGTCAGCTCATATCAATGAATCGTTGCTTTTTGCTGAATGCTGTTGGGAGGACTGTGTCAAGTATTTTAGCGTGGTTACCAAGCCAAAATCAATGGTGGACAGCTCGAGAACAAATCTCTGAGACATCGTTTTCTTGCCACATTTTCCAAAATTCTTATCAGATTAAGAGGATCGTCTGTCACTTCCATATAAGGTAAATTAATCCAAATATAGTTTTAACAGTTTTCATCGGGGATTGTTTGATATACACCGTTGGATATTTCTGCGTGGATCTCACGAACTCATAATGTTAGAGAAGCTCAGTAAGTACGGACTTCGTCCTTTATAGTTCTTCTAAAGTTTGTTAGATTAACGATATGTCCTTTGCGTGTGAATTATGCTTTGCAGGTACACCCCAAGGAAAACAATGACTGCACGGGCGTACGCTGTCTTCATTCTACTCTTGATGCCCAAATCAAAAGAGTTCGGGATATTTCGAAAATGATATAGCTTCAAGCTTCCAATCTCATCATCCGTCAGTTCACACAAGTTCATGCCTGAGTATCAGACGGGGTGTTTCATGTTTCTCTGGAGTAAACGCATGGCGTCGCTATGTGCGGCGGCTTTGTCTCTTTCGAACACCTCTGCCTCTTCGACAGAATCTGTCACTCCTTTTCTCTTTAATGAAAGCCGAGAAAAGAAGGATGATATTTGCTGCGGCTTCAAGAACTCCTCGATACTAAACACCCGCTGGCCAGATGAATCTCGGATATACCGCATCTCTTTAGCTACTTCGTCCGCGTTTGCTTTCAGCCCAGATTTTTCGCCGTCGTTGAACTTCTTCTCTAGGAATTATTTTTGCTTGGGATTGAAGCGGGTGTGACGTTTTCCGGTTTCTCCGTGAGCCAAGCATTTCTTCAACTGACCACATGACCGTGCTGCGTGTTTGCTGAGAGACAGTAGACGTTTTGAAAGTGGCGCCTGACTGCGACCCGTACTCGAGACGGTCAGCATAACCTATTTTGGCTCTGTCTAAAAGACAGGATCTTTCAAGTCGGTACTCGTGCTTTCCATACATTAGATGACGTTCTAGCCTGCCGTGCGATACATACGATTTAACACATCTATCCACAGGGCAATCGAACAGGGAAGACGGTGGAAAAGAGACCTCTTCGTCCCTTTCGTCGCAATCAACTTCTTTCGCGTTAAGTCCTGGGGCAAGGGATAGTGCTTCGGAAGGGCTTGTCTTCGGGTGTCTTTGTTATACGTGTGCGAAGCCTTCATCTCCCACTGCGCCCGTGATCCATAAAAAGTCGTCTTTTTTTGGGATATCTGATAAAAAATAGAGCCATTAGCCACTAACCATACAATATTCACACAAAAATGTATTTTAATATTTTGTTTTACGTACTTACCACTAAAATCCGTCCACGACCAGAATTTCCCGGTGTCGATGTTATAATTTTTAAAGTCTCGAATACCATCTTCGGAGACTCTAAAGTTTGAAAAGCTGCTTATTCCCTCCCACTTTATGGTTTTGGCTTTGCCTTGTTTCTCACGTCCAGGATGTGAGACTTTAACTACACGAACGTCAGAAATTCCACCTTCAGATTCAATGGCAGTTTTCATTTGACCGGCAGTTGTAACTGCATGGCCCTGATTGATGTATGCCTTCATGTGCATTTTAATATGGGCCGCTTTCCGATCGCAGCAACCTTTTCCTCCCTGAGGATCGGAAAAATTTGACATAAGTCTAGACCACTTCTCTCACGGAGGATCTTACTGGCGAGGATGGTTGGCGCGGAATGATAACACCCTGCGTTATCAGACCGATAATGTGCTTTGCTGATGGTAAGACATTATCCATGATAGGGACTACAGCTGAACTGTCTTGAAGGTCCGACTCAATGACATGCACAAACGTCTGGGCTAACAAGACGCCATCCTTCTCTGTCTGACACACCGACAAGTGCCAAGATATACCACGCTTCCCAAAGAACTCAGATGGCGTCTCACGGTATTGCACGGTATTGCGCGGGTATATGACGAAAAGTCTGGTAACCGCAGTCCACCATCCTCATAATCCCCAATAAGTGCACTATATTTTTTCTTAGGTTTTCTTCCATTCCATATAAAATCTACAATAGCATTTTCCACTTCTTCAATAAAAGCTTCCTGGAAATATAACTTCGAGCAAACGTATAAAAGCTTAGATATAGCTAAGGTTCGAACTATTTGAACTTTACCATATAAAGTTAAATTGCGCATTCTCCATATCGACAAAACCGTTTTAAAGTTTGCTAGAATTCGAGAAAAATTATGTTCATACTGTAAAGAGGATTTATATGAGAAAAAGATACCTAGTATCTTAATTCCTTTCTTGTGGAGGTCGATCCATTTAACACCACTGTTCCTAACTTCCTTAGTGACACCCTTTTTACCTAACCACCCTACTTCTGATTTAGATTTATAAATTTGTAAACATAAATATTCACCAAACCTTCCGTAATTAAGTTACTCCTTTCTTCTAATATCTTGTACAACCTATAATAGTAATAATAACAACAAAACAACAGCAACAGAACCTATCGTCTTCTTCGATCAAGTCTGTTTTGCTTTCCCAATCAACTATCTTCTCTATATCTTTTATGGCCTTCTCAATATTCTTGTATCTGTCTCTACGATCCTTAACTAATTGTTTGGAAAAAGGGATTGTAAACTTGCGAATTTCATACTTCAATAACTCCCATCTCATTTGCGAATTATAAATTCCTTCTTGTGTAAGATTTGTCTTAACTTCTGAAATAACTGATCTAATACTCGTTAAATATTCTTTATTTTCACAAAGTGAGTTAGTGAATTTCCAAAAAGACGGACCTCTCCTTTCCTGGTCGAAATATTTTGTATGAAGAGTAATACACGAGTGGTCAGTAGAAGGGGTGGGAATAATATCACAGGAACTAATAAATGGGTGTAATTCATCTGAAATAAACAAATAATCTAATCTACGCTGGAGCCTTTTTTGTTTACTACTTTTTGCCCCTTGTGCATAACCACGCCATGTAAAACGTCTCTCTACCGGATTTCTAAGACGCCATATATCACATAAATCTAATTCAAGCATTATAGCTTCCATTGTTCCTATTGATATTGCTTTTAACACGGGATTCCCTCCTTTCTCTACCTCAAGATCTTTGTTAAAAACGAAATTATGGTCTCCGCCCCATATTATTTCCGAATCTATTGGATAATCCAATTCAAGAATTCGATTCGAAATTTCTTTAAATAAAGCTACTTGGCTGTTTTCGTCGTTAGGGGCGTAAACATTAACCAATACAAAATGATTTCCCTGAACTTGACAAACCGCAATTACATATCTTCCGCTATCGTCAGTAATTTGTTTTAGAATTACGCAGTCTAATTTTTTTTGACTGAATTTATTCTTTTGTTGCTTAATTTCTAGTTCGCCTTTAGCTCGAGTCACCCTAAGGGATAGCAGGTTTTTTTTTGACACCTCTAAGAGATAGCAGTTGTGTGAATGTTTTACCCTAAGGGATAGGACGAGCACCCCCGTCTATGTTTATGGGGAGTTCCCCTCCCCTCGGATCACGTGGTATACTACTTGTCAAGCTTCATTGAACATTTACTTATTTCATGCTTTTAATCCTTGCAGGGCTTTTTCGTTCTGAGAAGCTCCTTTAAATAAGGGCGTGTGACATCGCTGTTTTTGCAGTAAAAGTACCAGAAAGCGCAAAAAAGCAAGACTGATGTATTCAGCGAAGAACAAAATCAAATATCTATATAAAGTCGTTCTTTAGTGTTCCCTCAAATGGATGTCCCCAGAGCCTCCCCCGCGAGGAGACGAGCAGGGGAGTTCTGGGCAAGAGTATTTCTTTAAATACACTACATTCCTGGAGATAGAAGTAAGAAAATACACGATGATTAGCATATACGAACACTAAAGAACGACTTTATATAGGTATTTCATTTTGTTCTTCGCTGAATACATCAGTCTTGCTTTTTTGCGCTTTCTGGTACTTTTACTGCAAAAACAGCGATGTCACACGCCCTTATTTAAGGAGCTTCTCAGAACGAAAAAGGCCTGCAAGGATTAAAAGCATGAAATAAGTAAATGTTCAATGAAGCTTGACAAGTAGTATACCACGTGATCCGAGGGGAGGGGAACTCCCCACAAACATAGAAGGGGGTGCTCGTCCTATCCCTTAGGGTAAAACATTCACACAACTGCTATCTCTTAGAGGTCTCAAAAAAAAACCTGCTATCCCTTAGGGTGACTCGAGCTAAAGGCGAACTAGAAATTAATCAACAAAAGAATAAATTCAGTCAAAAAAAAATTAGACTGCGTAATTCTAAAACAAATTACTGACGATAGCGGAAGATATGTAATTGCGGTTTGTCAAGTTCAGGGAAATCATTTTGTATTGGTTAATGTTTACGTCCCTAACGACGAAAACAGCCAAGTAGCTTTATTTAAAGAAATTTCGAATCGAATTCTTGAATTGGATTATCCAATAGATTCGGAAATAATATGGGGCGGAGACCATAATTTCGTTTTTAACAAAGATCTTGAGGTAGAGAAAGGAGGGAATCCCGTGTTAAAAGCAATATCAATAGGAACAATGGAAGCTATAATGCTTGAATTAGATTTATGTGATATATGGCGTCTTAGAAATCAGGTAGAGAGACGTTTTACATGGCGTGGTTATGCACAAGGGGCAAAAAGTAGTAAACAAAAAAGGCTCCAGCGTAGATTAGATTATTTTTTTATTTCAGATGAATTACAACCATTTATTAGTTCCTGTGATATTATTCCCACCCCTTCTACTGACCACTCGTGTATTACTCTTCATACAAAATATTTCGACCAGGAAAGGAGAGGTCCGTCTTTTTTGGAAATTCACTAACTCACTTTGTGAAAATAAAGAATATTTAACCAGTATTAGATCAGTTATTTCAGAAGTTAAGACAAATCTTACACAAGAAGGAATTTATAATTCACAAATGAGATGGGAGTTATTGAAGTATGAAATTCGCAAGTTTACAATACATTTTTCCAAACAATTAGTTAAGGATCGTAGAGACAGATACAAGAATATTGAGAAGGCCATAAAAGATGTAGAGAAGATAGTTGATTGGGAAAGCAAAACAGACTTGATCGAAGAACACGATAGGTTCTGTTGCTGTTGTTGTTGTTGTTGTTGTTGTTGTTGTTGTTGTTGTTGTTGTTATTATTATTATTATTGGTTGTACAAGATATTAGAATTTCTTAATAAGAGCGGTTTTGCTTATGCAGAGGCATGCAAAAAATATTGTAAAATTTAATACGCAACGTTTCGGCGTAGTCATTACGCCATTATCAAGCCATTACAATTCTAGTTACAACTGAAAGTGAATATAAAGCAGTATAAATACAATAGGTGGTAAATTACATTCGTCTAGATAAACACTTTTGCGCTTATCGAGTCACTCTGCACGTTGAGAGTTGGTCGGAGCTCTCTAATCAAAAGCATTTCCTTTATCAAGCAATCAAATTTGCTTGAGCACTTAGCTAGCACAATAAAATTAGAGAGCAATGGCTCGGGCATAACGCCATTATGCTCATGTGCGTAATGTTTATAAATAGAGGATGCTTTTCTTTTGTGTCCCTCCACAAGAAAGGAATTAAGATACTAGGTATCTTTTTCTCATATAAACCCTCTTTACAGTATGAACATAATTTTTCTCGAATTCTAGCAAACTTTAAAACGGTTTTGTCGATATGGAGAAAGCGCAATTTAACTTTATATGGTAAGTTCAAATAGTTCGAACCTTAGCTATATCTAAGCTTTTATACGTTTGCTCGAAGTTATATTTCCAGGAAGCTTTTATTGAAGAAGTGGAAAATGCTATTGTAGATTTTATATGGAATGGAAGAAAACCTTAGAAAAAATATAGTGCACTTATTGGGAATTACGAGGATGGTGGACTGCGGTTACCAGACTTTTCGTCATATACCCGCGCAATACCGTGCAATACCTTGAGACGCCATCTGAGTTCTTTGGGAAGCGTGGTATATCTTGGCACTTGTCGGTGTGTCAGACAGAGAAGGATGGCGTCTTGTTAGCCCAGACGTTTGTGCATGTCATTGAGTCGGACCTTCAAGACAGTTCAGCTGTAGTCCCTATCATGGATAATGTCTTACCATCAGCAAAGCACATTATCGGTCTGATAACGCAGGGTGTTATCATTCCGCGCCAACCATCCTCGCCAGTAAGATCCTCCGTGAGAGAAGTGGTCTAGACTTATGTCAAATTTTTCCGATCCTCAGGGAGGAAAAGGTTGCTGCGATCGGAAAGCGGCCCATATTAAAATGCACATGAAGGCATACATCAATCAGGGCCATGCAGTTACAACTGCCGGTCAAATGAAAACTGCCATTGAATCTGAAGGTGGAATTTCTGACGTTCGTGTAGTTAAAGTCTCACATCCTGGACGTGGGAAACAAGGCAAAGCCAAAACCATAAAGTGGGAGGGAATAAGCAGCTTTTCAAACTTTAGAGTCTCCGAAGATGGTATTCGAGCCTTTAAAAATTATAACATCGACACCGGGAAATTCTGGTCGTGGACGGATTTTAGTGGTAAGTACGTAAAACAAAATATTAAAATACATTGTGAATATTGTATGGTTAGTGACTAATGGCTCTATTTTTTATCAGATATCCCAAAAGAAGACGACTTTTTATGGATCACGGGCGCAGTGGGAGATGAAGGCTTCGCACCCGTATAACAAAGACAAGCCCTTCCGAAGCACTATCCCTTGCCCCAGGACTTAACGCGAAAGAAGTTGATTGCGACGAAAGGGACGAAGAGGTCTCTTTTCCACCGTCTTCCCTGTTCGATTGCCCTGTGGATGGATGTGTTAAATCGTATGTATCACACGGCAGGCTAGAACGTCATCTAATGTATGGAAAGCACGAGTACCGACTTTAAATAAGGGCGTGTGACATCGCTGTTTTTGCAGTAAAAGTACCAGCAAGCGCAAAAAAGCAAGACTGATGTATTCAGCGAAGAACAAAATCAAATATCTATATAACGTCGTTCTTTAGTGTTCGTATATGCTAATCATCGTGTATTTTCTTACTTCTATCTTCAGGAATGTAGTGTATTTAAAGAAATACTCTTGCCCAGAACTCCCCTGCTCGTCTCCTCGCGGGGGAGGCTCTTGTTGCAGCCACTGACTCATGCGCGAGATTTGATACAGAGCCGTTGAGAGAAAGATCGTTATGCACATGTACCAACGTTCAAAACCATGCAATCAGCAAAGTTCCTCAAACAGATGTCACCAGAGCCTCCCCTGCGAGCAGACGAGCCTGGGAGCTCTGGGTACGAGAAAGGCCGCTGAGAGAAAGAACTTTCCGCACATGCTCCAACGTTCAAAATCGCGAAGGCCCTCAAATGGATGTCCCCAGAGCCTCTCCTGCGAAGTTACAAGCGAGCCGGGGAGCTCTGGGTACGAGAATGTATGTCATCTCGCGGGGAATGCTCTGTCATTGAGAAGCCATGGATGCATTCGCCGGCTACATTTGAAACATGCCTGCGCATGCCCAAATGTTTGAAATCAGCCAAATAGCGAAGGTCCTTAGACTGATGTTACCATTGCCTCCCCGCGAGGAGTGTTAAATTAGCGATATTTGTAAGCTTGTGATTTCGGAACAAAAGGGTACCATTTGCTGCAGTTGTGCTAAAAAATATCTATCTCGCGTGCTGATTGGCTGAAATCGAGGGAGTGTTTCATTGTCGAATTACATGCATGCTGCAAAAGAAGAATCGGGCGATATCGACTTTTCGCGAGATTTGGTGTCGAATTCCTGAGTCGGGTAATGGATTTACCTTTAATATCACGATATTCCTCGAGATAGTTAAAACTGTAACTTCAGATATTTATTTTGGTGGGTACCGGCATCTACCCCCTTAGGTACCCAATGCCCCTTTTTCAGACCTCATTTCCTCAGAGCATGATCTAGGGGTACCTGTTTTTATTGCATATATGGAAAAGCGAGGAAAGCGTTAGAGCATTCACCTTTTTAATATCTATTTGATTTAAGGACATACTTGCTCCTAAAATTCAGCTCTGAGAGGTAGGTGGATCCGGCACTTACCCCGCCCCCCAAATTTGGTACCAAAAAAGTACGAATTTCGGAAAGGAATTGCAACTTTTCCCATTTAATTTTCACCAAATTGTTTAAATATTAAGGACGTTCATTTCTCCATTTGCGTCCATTGAAACAATTTTTTCCCGAAAGTTCACTTTTCAAACGCGCTCGTTTTGTAGAAAAAAGGAGTCTTGTTTCTCGCTCTCTTATTGGCTGAAAAATAACTATCAAAACTGCAGTCAATCAGCGAGCGAGAAATGCGTGCATGTTTGAAAAGTAAACTAATACGAAAAAAATTTCAAATTTTAACATCCTTGCAAAACATATTGGTTTGCTGGATCATAACAAAACGTGTATACATATCATGACGTCGCTATGTCATGCGATAAACTGTGAAAACAGTTTTCAAAGTGATAGTGGTGGAGGAAGGGGGAATTAATTAGATGATTGTAAATTTGGTACTGGGCTATTCAGTTGAGCGTGGAATATAGTTTGGTCGGTAAGTTTGGACGTTTTGTTTGGTTAGTTTTGTGGCTGAAGCCCCTAGATCCCTTGTTCCACCATCCATGGTAGTTTTACTATACTACCTTTTACGTTCAACCCTGAAGCTTGACGATTTTTTTTCGAAAAATAACGGTCAAAACATCAGCCAAACACTACAACTTCTCTTCTCGTTTGAAACGAAAAACGACACTGAAGATCGTCAAGTTTCAGGGTTGAACAAATATTAACACAACATTAATGTACATCTATTTACATAGGTAGTTTTACTATACTACCTTTTACGTTCAACCCTGAAGCTTGACGATTTTTTTTCGAAAAATAACGGTCAAAACATCAACCAAACGCTGCAACTTCTCTTCTCGTTTGAAACGAAGAACGACGCTGAAGATCGTCAAGTTTCAGGGTTGAACAAATATTAACACATCTATTTACATAGGTAAAAGGTAGTATAGAAATTGAGAAAGCAAAAAGAGAAAAAAAAGAGATAAAAAGAGAGAGCAAAAAAAAGATTTAAAAAAGACAGTAAAGGTAAAGCAAGAAATAAATAAAATTCTCAAATTACTTTTGTATTTCTTAAAACATTTTCATGTTCATCATATAATTCCGAAAAGTGGAACGCATCTTCTTTTCATCTTTTTCCTTAGTACGGGCTGAGCTTTGGCCATTGTAGCAGGGTAGGGTACATAGGGCAAGGTGACAGAGGGCAAAGTACAGCAGGGTACAGGGTGCGATGGCTTAGTACTAAGGTACCAGTACCTTTCATGGGCCATTGGTACGCTAGAACCTTTGTATTCACCGTACCTTTATATACTTGCGGTGCCTTGCCCTAAGTAGGTTATACTACTATGTCATCACCCTGCTACAATGACCTTGTTCCTTGCCGAAGCGCAGTCGATGGTTTAGTGCTCATCCTAAGTCGTGACTAAGGTGGAAGGTGCGCTCCGCTTTTCGGAGTCATATGATGAACATTTTCATAGTCGTGGAAATCAATTTCACAGAGAATTACGAGAATAATTTCGCAGTTGCGAAAAAAATTTCAGCATTACGAAAATAATTATAATTTCAGAATTACGAAAATACCTTTAGAAGTACGGAAATAATTTCAGAATTAGGAAAGTAATTTCAGAATTACGAAAATAATATCAGAAACACGGAAATATTTCAGAAGTATGAAAAAAATTTTGAATTACGAAAATAACTTCAGAATAACAAAACTAAATGCTAAATGGCCACAAAGGTACACTCATAGAGCAGGCCCCCTTTTCTCGAAACGCCCGAGCTTCACAGAAATCTAAATCCTTCTTGGGGTCAAAATCAAAACCAGTCACCAGCGATTCGTTGGCTAGCTTTTTCAGATTTTGAACACCCACGTGTCCATATCTTTAATGCCATAACATTTCCTTTGACTTGCTTGATTCAGCACGAGCTGCATTTGAAATTTCCACTTCCTTTTGATATTGCAAATAAACAAAGATCCCATCTTCTTTCCAGCAGCAGTGGTTGCGTCATCAGCTCGAACAATTTTACAACCACTGTCATCAAAACTGACATTGTAACCAACTCCCGTAGCTTTTGGGACACTTAAAAGATTGTAGCTAAGATTAGGAACAAACAGCACATCCTTCAGATTGCACCTTTTCCATTCCATGCCAGGTGCTTTCCATCTGGCAGAACTGCATACAAACTCACATTGGCCTTGTGCTTTGCAGGTTTGGTGTTCTGGTGTTTTGATGCTCCTCCTTCTGTAGACTCCAGCAATTACGCTTTATATGACCAATCTTGCCACAGTGGTGACACTTTGGACCTCTAGACTTTTTCCCGAACATCACCTTCTCAGGAGGCTTTTCACCAGCTTCACGTTCTTTCAACTTTCTCTCCTCATGGAACAGACGTTCAGTGACTACTTCCATGTCTGGTACTTCACTATTTGCTTCTAAAGCAGTCACGAGCATGTCAAACGACTCGGGTAAACTCGCTAGCAACGTCACAACTTTATCTTCGTCCTCCACGGGAGCGCCAATTACGGCCATTCATTGAAGATTTCGGTTATCGATTTCACATGGTCTTTAAAGGGACACGGTCAGCTGGTGTACATGCGCATTGGGCACCTTGCTAATGAGCTTGAAAGCTCATTAGCATAATCACACCAATCGTGTTTTGCGCGCGAAATCAAGTTCTTCGATCGTTTTTGTGGATTGTTTTCTTTTTACAACATGGATATAGTGGTTTCAATAAAGTTTGTCACCCCAAAGACTAAAGCCTACAAGCTGTCGGCGCTCAAGCTGTGCATTCTCAAGAGCAAATAGCTCATAAAATTTCAGCAAAAGCTCAGCAAAATTTGACATTTCACGGTCACAACCCAAAATCTAATTTCCCTCAAAATTGTTTGGATGATACAATTAGCATTCTGTGTTTATTTTGCTCAAAGAGTTCGCTTCTCAAAGAAATGAAATAAAGACAGTTTACAGTTATAATAATTGTACTTCATTCCAATCCAATGCACAATTCAAATTTTATTTTGGGCGCCTAGAAAGCTCTAGCCTAGCTGAAGATGTATTACTATTTAGTAACTAGCGCGTGTTTTGAATTTCTACGCGAGTGTTCCGATAATTTTACTTTCATTATATCTTCGAAGGTGTAGGATGACTAGCAAAAAGGGACGGAAAACAGAATAGAATTTGCAAAATATTTCTTTCTTTATATATTTGTTCAACAGAATATTCCAGTTGAGTTTCAGTAGTTCGGGTCTCATGCCGGGTCTCATGTCTCATGCTCGGTCATCATCTCACAAAATACCCCGTCAGTATTTGATTTCCTCTTTGACGAAGGAAAATCATGAAAAGTAAAATGGACAGTTTAATGCTGTACGCAGTACTGTCGTACACTTTAAGAATAAAGTTCTTGAGCCCTCCAATTTAAGATTTGAAGTGCACTATAAATTTAAATCGCGCTGTTCCCAACACGCGCGTAAATTGATTAGCACGTGGGACAACAAATGACTCACAAGGCTTGGCGCCGACAGCTTGTAGGCTTTAGTCTGTTGGGTGACAAACTTTATTGAAACCACTATATATCAAGAGAAAGTGCCGAAGGATCACTTGTTTTACAAGTCGAAGAGCCTGCCGATTCACAAGTCGAAGATCCTGCCGAGGTAGGAAAGAACTGACAAACCGAAATTTCCTTGCTTTATTCATGAGTTAGATAACAGTCTTTCATTCTCTGAACTCTTTTAGGAGCCATGCAAGTGCAATACAGTAAAAACCCGCATAAAAGAACAGGTGTTTTGGGGAATCAGGCTGATTTTGTTCTTGTACATTGGGTGTTTTCTTAAGGTGTTCTTAAAGTTGTTTCTTAACATCAAATACTGCATACACTAGAAAGGTGACAGTCATTTAGTAACAACAATTAGTCAAGTCTAAAAAACAATTGCTAAATTACCCTGGGATTGCTGCTGTAGAACTGTGTGTGCATTGTCTAGCACATCATATTGATCTCCTGGGTACTCTACCACAAAGTGGGTTACTGTACTCGAATCTAACTGGCAGCAATTTTTTTATACAAGAACAATTTTCCTTTTTCAGGCTGCATGTGTCTTATGTATAAGGTACCATTTTGACCAAATTTCAGCCTGAGTGTTCTTAAACCACATGTTCTTTTATGCGGGTTTTTACTGTAGCGCTTGTTCGACCCGCAGAAAACCAGGGACGACAAGAGGTTGCCAATGTCGCGGGGACAATCGTCTCTGCACTGACTCTTGCCGTTGCGGGAAGCCTTCCAAGCCATGCAAAAACAAGATGAGTTCTGCTCTTGTGTTCTTGTATCGTCTCCATTCGATTTATTTATCATTTATTGTTATCCAAAAAGGAACTATTATTCCTGCTGGCGAGATTTTGTCTCAAGTTGAGCTGCGAACTTGCAATCTTTCGAAAACTGGCTTTATTCAAGAACAAAAGAAGTGCTTGGGTTTCATTTTGGTCGGCATTCACGCAAAAAGCAGATCAAAGTTTACCGAAAAAAGATAATCTGAGAAAGCATCTAAACATCGTACAAAAATTAGCCACCACACATATTTAAAGCTTACTTTACAGTTGGAAAACAGTCTCACTCGGAGAACGTCTGCATTGCATCAAGAAGTTATAACTATAGCTGCGGTGCTAAACTAATTTATATATTTCAAACAGGCTAATACAGCTACAGCAGACAGGGCAAATGAAAGCATCCAGCGCCCCAGTGAAGAGGATGAGCGAATATTGGCAAACGAACAAGACAAGGTTAGGATTTCCTGTAAACAATGCCAGTGTTATCTAGTCTGCCTTTATTTTATCAGCTTTCATTCGGGGCCAAGTTTCTTCGTGTTGTCATAAATAAGAACTTAGTTTGCAAAGCCATCCCGATACCAGTAAATTTGTTTTCAAGCAACCCGTTGCATTCTAATCATAATCACCCTGAGAATATTGTAGGTTCTTACTAAAATGAGTACCACTCTCTTTATGCACCAGGAATTCATCAATACACTTGACCATGACATGATAAAAAGGCTGCGTATCAGAAGCTTGAGAAGGGGTATTGGTAGCATGGACTAGGTAGATACCTTGCTTCTTATGGAGGATGCTGGTGATGATGCTGATGTTGTAGATATTCCTGGTCCTGCAGCTCCCATGATTCAGCCAAGGCCACAACTACCACCACCAATCCTACGACAGCAGAGGCAAGGGCCACCTCCTGAGTGATGCATATGTGGCAACTGTCGTGACATGCCACTAGAGGTGGAAAAAGTGTGTTGCAGGAGTAAGGAGTGCAATGCCAAAAAGCCTAGGTTTAAAAAACTATGTTTGGACCCAGACTTCCTTGAATTATCAATAAAGAGTAGTGCCGACATCCGAAATGACAGACAGAACAACTCTACCAGGTCATTCAGAAAGGCAGCATATCGCCACTACATTTTAGCTAAACATGGCTATCTTGGCAAGGGGAGGAGGAGAGTTGCCCCATCATGTGTCGTATACGAGATACATACCCAAATTCTACAGGGATCTACATGGGGTTCAAGGCGAGATAAACTACAGTGTAGGAAGCCATATAATAATAATAATAATAGTATTTATTCACAAGATAAAAGTACATATCAAGTGTAACAATATATATAAAAAATGCGCGAGATAAAAATCCAGTGAGTGGCCAGTGAGTCTTGCCAATCAAACGTCAGTTCAAAGGTAGTGATTGTGTGATTCCATAAGATGTCTGTCTCCCCTTCCCACCCACCCACCCACCCACAGGGGTTGTTTAGAAATTGGCCCCGCTAAAGAAAACAAACAATAGAAAAGAATCAGGGGCGTAGCCAGAGGGTGACCTAGCCCCCCCTTGAATAATAAAATACAGTAAACATATGGGAAATTTGGCAACACTAAGGCCCAATCCTGGCCAAATCCTGGCTACACCCCTGAGAATTGTTCTGTCTGTTACATGGGGGAAAATCCCATTATCAAATAATGGTGCAGTTACTCACAATGATATTGCTAAATTTGCCTAGTAAAGAAATAGGCTTCGTCTTAGTTATTTGGTTTCTTTATTTCTCAAAAATGAAACCTTGAAAGTTATTTGGGAGGTTCTAATCTGTGATACAAGTAATAGCATCTGACGTAACCAAAGTCAGCTTACAATATACCTCTTTCACTATGCATGCAAATGGCCCAGTTCATGTCACCAGATGTTCCGTGAATAAATTTCGGGAGACAAAAATTTATCATCATGTGATTTGAGAAGGGCAATTTGCATTCATAAAGAGGTATTTTGCTTCAAAAAATGCACAATAAGCAATAATCTGGGGCAGGGGCCCAAAGTGGTGTGGTGGCAGTAGGGGATGCTAACAAACAAGAGCTCTTTGCTTTCCCTCACAACTTCGCCAAATATCAGCTAAAACATAAGCTACTAAATCAAAATGTGCACATTACAGGCCACAGAACATTGCTCTGATGAATACATGTGTACAGTTTTGCCTTTCTGTCAAATATGACAGCTAAAACAAACCAAAGATGTAAATATATATAAACACATAATCTCAAAGCAGATTTCTCTTGTTTTCAAAAGTCTGTATTACTATTATTTATTTCATTTAATATATAACAACATAATAATATTTACATATTCCACAATTGTTTGATCTGGCATGCAAAAACTACAATGGTGTGTCAAAAAAAATATTTATTTTGCCCCAAAACCATAAATAAATTCATGAATTGGGCTGTTCCAAAAATATGTACACCCAAAATTGCTCTACCCCTGTGGAAATTCCAGACACCTGTACAAGCCCTGTGGAAATTTGAAGCAACCGCGGTGTAAATTCCACATTCTATGGAAATTCCAGGGTCAAAATCAACAAACCCTGTGGAAATTCCAGGCTAAACCACAGCCACCTATGGAATTTTCAGGTTCCTCGATGGGGGGGTGGGGGGACGGAAATAATATGGAACAGTCCATTGCCCATGGACAAAGAGTAAGAGAAAGGCACATTAACAACTTTTAATATCTGGCAAATGCTGTTGTCATATGGACGTTTTCTGTACTTGCCTGATTTGATGATTGTTATTAGAATCAATATTGAATAAAATTGCTCTTTTATTGCAAAAGATCATTTCTTGCTAAACCTTGTTTCGTGTCTTTGGAATAGTTCCCTTGAAGAAACAGGAGGCTTGTGCGCAATCGTTGGGGCAATTCCAACCTCGTTCCCAGGGTCTCCTCGGTCAGTTTTGAAAATGGTGGGTCGTGCCAGAGGAGACCCTGGCAAAGGCTTAACCACGTGACTTTGGAGGGACCACAGGAAACCCGAATCATATAAAACCAATGAGAAAAACATGGCGACGATCAGCGTGAAAGAAGACGGATGAAAATGAAGAATAACATGCAAACCTGTTTTTTAGCATTTCCCTCTGATAACAAGATTGTGTTTATTCTCTGTAGCAAGCTCAGTTCATGGTTTCTTTGTTGCATAAGAATTCCCTAGCACATGCACAAGCGAGGAAGGATTGACTCCGAAGGCTTCTTGTCAATTACTGTCAGAAAAACATTTCTGACCCTATTTGCTCGAAGCTGATCTCTGCAAGATCTTCATATGTTGTCTTTCTTAGAACAGAGGGGTTGGACTTGCGACATAGCTCATAGCAATTCTGATCAAGTTCTTTCAGCAATTGAGCCTTGCATGCTTCCTTTAATAGCGGGTCAGCCAACACTGCAGAAGCTATCACATAAGGCTTCCTGGTGCTGACAGCATTTATCAGGTGCTGTGCCAAGCTAACATCAATGCATGGATCTTGAATCTGGAGGGAACATACAATTGAATTAATCCAATTGCCCCCCTAAATTTTTTGGAATGAGCATATTTTTCTGTGTTTACATTCACCCTGTTTTTATGTATTGCCCCCCTGTTTTTATGTACCCCCTTTTGTCCTCCATAATACTTTGAATTTTGCAAGAATTAATCTGTAATTATAAAATAAAATCTATGAAGGCCCATTTTTGCCCTGTTTTCATTAAATCATGCTCATTGCAATTTAGTGCTGGTGGTGAATTGAACTATGGCCACACCCTTCTCAACAAGCACATCTCTTACCGCTTACTAAAGAGAGTCTCCTACCTAACCTCCTGGGTCACAGTTAAAGTTTACAACTAATACTACAGCTTTTTTATTTTATAAATTATTACAGATACAGTTCAGTCAACCCGCAGTTCAGTCAAACATAGTGTAAATCAACACGGAGCTTGTGCATAAACTGAAAAATCAGTTGAAATCAGTGGAGCCATTTTCGGGGGTCCCACCCCCGGGGATATGCAGCACCATTTAAATAAACATTAATAGAAAGAATTATGAAAAGTACTGCTCTAAAGCAAACACGTTACGGTACTGTACCTGGGAAGTGATACAACTAGAGGGGACATTTCCATGTTTTCCGAGTTGAGCTCCTAAAGGAACTGTTGGTATTTCCACGTTGGTGTTTCTGTCGACGTCAGCTCCTAGAGGAGCTAGCAGAACAGGATTTGACACTCCATCAAAAGCTAGCGAACGTACTCTCGATGAATTTCGCGATACTTCACGTGTCTTTTTTGTCTTCTGATACGGAGGAGAAAATATTCTATTCCTTTTGGAGCTGTTTTCTTCTGCCATGGCTAAAAATTAACGACAAGATCTCTCTCGTTCTAAGACTTTTTCGCGCTCTTTTATTTCTTTCGCGCGTCATTAATAAATAATGATATGCCGGACGTCTTAGGAAGCAGCCAAATAAAACCTCCCATCATTTGCATAATCTTCCGATCCGATTTGGTGGAAATACGACAAAAATGAAAAGCGGATCGAAAGTTTGCCAAGAAATGAGCGAACTATTTAGGTTGTTTCATGACAAAATGACGGTGGATTGCTAGCTTATCAGCGTATATTCTACCCCCTTAATTTGTTTTCTCAAGTTGAACAATTCAGAGAAAGGTATTTGAAAAATAAAAATTGCTAGCTTCGAAGGTGCGTGACTCTTGTTACCAAGCTGTTTGCTTACTGCAGCGAAAACAGGTTCGTAGTAGATTATATATAAACGATCGACAAGAATGTACACCATCGTTGTTTTGGAGCGCCCCAAGCAATGACTCCATCTTTGAATTCGTTTTTCCATGCTTTGAGATATGCTTTAGAAACCTCCCAGTACAGAGATTTTTATCTCAAGGTCAAACAATTTAAGATTCTAGAAGCAACTTATCTTGGTCGAGACGTGGTTGGTGTTCTCCCAACTGGGTATGGGAAGTCAGTTATTTTTCATCTTCTCCCGTTTATGAAAGACTACACAAGAAAATCAAAGAAATCTATCGTTTTAGTAATAACACCATTAAATGCTCTGATGGCGAACCAAGTGGACATTTTAAAGGCACATGGAATACTGGCAGGAATGCTAAAATCCAAGGAATTACCGGAAGCAAAACTTCTGATAGGTGCCGATGACGAGAGCTCTGATAACTCCGACGAAGAACAAGTTATTGAGAAAGAAGTAAACATGTCTCCGGAAGTGTCTAGGGGGAAATGCAAACTTGTTTTTGCTCACCCTGAAGCTGTGATTTCTACCAAAAAAGGAAGAAAGTTACTTTTATCTAATATGTATCAAAGTAATGTGTGCTCCGTGGTGATAGATGAAGCGCATCTTGTTGAGGAGTGGGGCGATGACTTTCGCACTGATTTTTCCAAGCTGGCACAGTTACGATCAATCTTTCCTAATGTCCCCTTCTTGTGTCTCACTGCAACAGCCCCACGAGATTAATAAAGGACCTAAAGGACATTCTCTCGATGCCAAGTCCTGATATTGTAATTGGTGATTTGGACAGGGCAAACATTACAATATACAAAAAAAAGCGGAAGCCATCATGCACTGGGGCAGAAAGTTATGATGAGATCTTAAGACCTATAGCAGAAAGTCTTTTAGAAGAGCAAGATAAATACCCTCTTACAATAATCTACATGCCTCTAAAATGGTGCGGCTATGCATTCAAATTGTTCCTGAGTATCTTACAGGAAGAAGTCATTATCCTCCAGGGGCACCCAAAATACCAGAGAACTGTCTTTTTGCTCGGTACCATGCCCCTCAAACTGAACAAATGAAATCTGAAATTCTTGCACAGCTGGCAGATACGAAAAGAAGAAGGGTGTGTGTGAGTTTTGCAACTGTTGCTTTGGGCATTGGAGTAAACTTACCTGATGTACGGCAGATCATTCATCTTCAAGTCCCAACAACAATAGAGGGGTACTATCAAGAGATAGGGCGAGCTGGCAGGGACGGTAACCATCCACAGCCACCCTCTATTATAATGAAACTGACATTGCTGCTAACCGCCCAGGGATGACAGAAGATATGCGTGCCTTCTGCAGAATGGCTGAAGGATGTCTTATATGCTGGATTTTTTGGGCTCTGTAGGGTCATTTTTTAAAAACAATTTAAATGATTGCTGTAGTAACTGTTGCATTAGGACTGATGGAGTTCCACTAAGTACTCAAGATCAAACATTGTCACTGCAAGACGAAACTAAAATTGAGAGCAAAGTCAGGCGTGTCTCAAAACAGATGAGAGATGAACTAGTTAGGAAACTGACAAAATTCCGTCTACATCTTGGGGCTCAGCGGAAGCGGTTCTACATTCTGTTCTGAATAGAATCTAATATCACCTTTGCCAACTCGCTCAACGCAGACACTACATTCGCACCGTTCACAACAAGAACAAGTGTATCGTGGCGAGGAAAAACAAACTCTACCAATAATGCCCTGCAGTGATAGGCCTGACGGGCAGTCACTATGTTCGAAAGAAGAGTAAGCGTGAGATGAATGAATAATAAAATGAATAATAATAATTTCGTCATTTCAGCGCGCAATTGCGCGCATGAATAAAAAAACCTACAGGATTTGTTTACTATACACAAACAAAAAACGGAATGTTCATGTACACTTTTTCTGGGGCTTGATGAAATGCGTTTATCAAAATTCGGGCGCAAAGAAAAATGTGATCTCCTCTATCTGTAAATTGTCTTCTACTAGGTCAAATAGGGGTCGGGGGATCACAAAAACGCGGTTTAACTGCTCTGAGGGGGGGATCACGTTAATCATTGTACTTATAGGGAGGATCACTGCGTTTTGACCTTATATTACCCAAAATCCTCTCATCCCCCTCCCCCCAGGCGAGAAATAATGAAGCGGCTTAAACTAGTTCAACGTTTGCACAGACAGATATTTGGTGGGGGGGGGGGGGGGGGGGTCATATATATTTTTCAGCCCTAGTTGTTTTTCAGCCCTAGTTTTATCATACGCTTTACCGACGCCTGTCATACTCCGGGGGGGAGGGGGGGGGGTATAGGGGGATGCGCGGTTCGAAAGGGGAAGGGTTTTCAGGCTGGAGATATAAGAAAGGGGTAGGGTTTTCAGACTGTGTATAAGAAAGGGGTAAGGTTTTCACGGATTGCAATTTTGGTATAAAAGTGGGTCTGTCCGGTTTTTCAACCTAGACGCGGCTTGGTATAAGAAAGGGGTACTTTTCTGCTTTGGTATAACAAAGGGGTACCTTTTCTGCTGTAAAATTGGTATCAAGAAAGGTAAGGGGTCCGGATCTGGACCGAGCATCCCCGTACAAAAGTTTTGAGAGTTACTAAGTCTCAATGCACTTACAATAAAAAGGCCAATGCGGCGATGATATGCACATACAAACAGGCACTGATTTCTTGTAGTTATCTGCTATTGCTCTTATAAATATACGTGACCACCGCGGCATGGAAACAAGAGCAATAAAAATAAAAAAAAACTAGGTAGGACGCCCCTACTAACATTCATAAGTACAATTACTCAAGTGATTATAAGAATTTCCGCGCTCTGATTGGTCGAGAGGTGATTATAACATTGAGAGGGTTGGGAGTGCGGTTCGAGTTTTGTATATGATCGTGAAAAAATCTCAAAAACAAGATTGTGAATCAGGTACAATGCATTTTTATTTCTAAAGTGTGAAATGCTACAACTTTTAATATAGTATTAAGCGACTTTCTTCGTATAAAAAATCCTTTTACGAGTGTAACAGGATAAAATGTTAACTACCACAGAGAAGATAAACCATTCTTCTTTTAAACAAACCCTTTTAGTTGTCCCCTGACGTTAACAGGTCAACCAGGCCGCGAGCTAATCACGGTGGGCAAAAACTCTTTTTTAATTACTTTTTATCACTTTGCTCACTCAACTGACACTAAAACAACTCCGACAACTCCGACAACTTTGCTCAGTCGACAGATTTGGGCAGGAAATGACGCTGTTTACGAGTTCCGTCGATGTGCCAAATCTGAGCATTAGGTGAGAAAGGTCATCAAGGTGAAAAAGGTGAACAAAATTAGCGCCCATGTTCGCAGCGCGCGCACTGCCAGTCGGGCTCGTACTCAAATAAATTGGTTAGTTTAGTGCAGCCCCTGTGCTGCCACTGCTCGCAAGTTGAGCACAGCACCATGTCGGACGTCTTTCTGTTTGAACAGAGGTTGCACCTTCCCTTTTCTTTTTTCACTGAAACAAAAAACGAATGTTGGTTTAGATGTTGCTCAATTTAAGCCTCTGAGTCTTAGCTCCCGATAGCACGCGCGGCTCCATTGCTTGAATTGAACCCCTAATGGTTCATTATTAACCTCAAACCTCAACCCTTTTTGTTTCAAACGCAGTGTGCACGTATTCCATATAATGCGAACTTATCGCTCATTTTATCTTACATAAATAAACAATTAGAGCAAACGTTACGAACTTGCCGCGTCGTGCCATTAAACAAATCAATGTCAGTGATTCGTAGATTTCTCAACGACAGGTAGAAACTTGACGATTCAGATTGGAGTCATGCTTGTTTCCCCGCGGAAAGGACAGGTTGTGTGCACTAGTAATTGTGCCGTTATTTGCTCGATAAGTGTCCTTTTGCGATTTGACCTTACCCTTAATCCTGCCTGCTTTGATTCCTGTTCCTGTCGTAAAGGAGGAAAGGATATTTCTATTCTAGACCCAGTATTTGATTTTAAGTCAGTTTAATTTAAGACATCTGAATTTGCGGCGACCATTTTTGAAAAGGGTTTATTAGGCCTAGTGCATACGCCGCTCTTATCTAATGCAAAATCTCAATAAAACAATATTTTTTTGTCCATCTCTCGTCTGCTTGTAGCCTAAACTATTCTAAATCAAACCGGGAATGTAGAATCGATTTCAACGCTGCGAGTTTCGAGTATTTCATGGTAACAGTTTGGTACGGCTCACGATAAGAGCGGCGTATGTACTAGGCCTTAGTCGCCTCAGTATGCTCAGGCTCCGTAAATATCTAATAGACGATTGTTTCCAAGGAATGTGTTACTGCAGCCATTCCATGTGAGACCTGACCTAGTTATAGTTCTAGGTAGATAGCTAGATAGTCCATTTATTGTATATATAGAGGGTATTACACGGTGGCGCGAACTAGCCTCTAGGAACGATATCCTTCCTGATGTAAAGGTGTTTCTTGCGAATTCATACCTGATGTAGCTTTTGTGGTGTTCTTTTTTCGCTTTAACCCTACGATGACAAATAACAAGTTGTGAATTAATATTGATTGATAAGACTTCCAATAATTGTTTAAAATCAGGGGCGGATCTATTAACTCTATTAACGGTTTATAACCAGTCCAACTTAGTGCTGCAACCCTCCTAAAAATCCGCCCCTAAAAATGAAAGACTCTAACCCCAGTGGCAGTGGTTTCACGGGACTCTCTATGCCTAGATCTGTAAAACATAGGTACGCAGAGCGTACAGGAAGCTATTTGCTGATGTTCTTCGGCACTTACAGGACAGGACGCCCCACATGGAAATCAGCCGTTTTTATGTTTGTAAATTCAGTTGTTGTGGCCAGCGGGGCTAAATAAAGGTTTATTTATGTATGTGTGTAGGACCGGCCGTCATAACCTTGTTCCCAGCATTCCCATGAATGGGCTAATTGTTTGCGTCACCGGTTAAAGCAAATGCGGTGTTAATTTTCATTTTGGTTTTGGTTTTAATTACAGCAGGCGATAAATTCCAGAAAATGTTGTGCATATGCTCACTGGCAACTTTTATTAAAGACTTCATTGTCTGAAGTAATTCTACCCTTTCCCTATCGATTTGGAATAAAACATGACTTTTTTAATCACGACGCGTCCGGTAAGAAAACACAAAACTACTTGCCTTTGAGAAAAATGCAAAAAAAAAAAAAACTTGCCATCCATCCCATTAATTTAGACAAAATCATCGCGTACCTGTCCTGGCATCCACACTGGAAAGGAACGACATTAAAAACGTTTCTAAAAAGATTAACACGAGATTAACCACTATGAATGTAATTTCTCTTTAGAACGGGGTCTCATTTTGAGGGCACGAAATTGAAGGGGGAGCTTTTTTGAACAAATCGTTTTAGAACGGAGTCTGCATTTGAAATTTGCAGCGGCACATACCCACCCTATATCAAGCCAAGTGCCCCCCCCCCCCCCCCCCCCCCCCCCCCGCCCCCGGACCTTGAGCGGCCAATGATAGAAAAACTGTTGCAAATAATGATATATATTTAGTACTTACCACGAGTAGAGTCATAATGACCGAGGATGGGGTGAGTAAATGCTATGTAGAGTATTCTCGTACCGCGGATTCTGCCGGTATGAATGGTAGGTATGGAGAGTAGAGATGTGACGACAAGGATCGGAGCTTTCAAAATGTTACTGCAGACGACAACGCACAAATCACCCATTTTGCTATTATACCATCCCGGTATTGAAAACCTCTCTACTTCACTGTCAACATCAAAGTCCACCCAAAGTTCATACTTAGCACTGTTGTTTTTAACTTCATTACAGAATAACTTCCGTAGTTGCAATGAATCCTTTTCGATGTCGCCGACTAATCCCAAGCTGGACCTTAAAAAATCACAGTACTCTTCTTCATTCGACTCAAAGCATCTGTGGATCTGCTTGCTGATGCTAGTAAAGCAACAATTTCCATCGCCGGGAACCTTGTCAATTTGTAAGCCAAAAGAGGCCAAATGCCTTTGCAAACATTCGCTGTTCATGTCCATTTCGATACTGCTCGTTTCATTTGAGCTTGGATGAATTGAAGCAACAAGAGTTTTCACATCCGAAAATGGAAAATCGAAGATGTTAAAGTCTCTTGAAATGCAGTGCTTGTCGAGGGAAGATAGGATCTCAATTAAGTGAAGAGCTCGACCAATTACGTAATTGACCACGGTTTCATTTTGCAGTGCAGACACTTGATCAGGAATGCCGCGATACCTTTCTTGCACATCGGAATCGAACTTTACTGTTGTTGATGCATTGATTGGTCCAGCAGACACAGCCAAAGGAACCTCCTTCGGAACACTGTCACATTTGAACTTTAATTGGTTTCGCAGAGAAGGAATGGCACTAAACAATTGTTGGATATTGCTCTCTACAGGAGCTATTGGTACCACTCTGCTATTTGACATATGTTTCTTGGCGTCAGGGGACCTTTTCTGGCTCCAAACATAAAACACCAACGTAAACACTGCCACTGCAAGCTCTGGAGAAATAGTACTAGCTCCACCGAGAAGTGATCGTTTAAGGTACTTGTGAAGTCGCTCATTTTTTTGTGTACCAACTCCAACAGGGATACCAGAACAACAACCCTTTTGGATATGCTTGCGGATATTTTTACAAGCATCAGCTCTTGCACTTAAAAGGCGAGATTCCCATTTACTTAAAAACATTTCCAGATTACCTTCTATGATTGGTGTGACATCCTTTCTTTCATCGCCAGTATCACCATCTGCACGAAAAATAAGGCCAAATTCCTTTGCCATTTTTTGCGAATGAGCACAACCTTTTGGAAGAGTCTTGACAAAACGCTGACAAGCATGGTACAGGTCTAAATATACGGGAACATTTGGGAAAACTCTGTTATATGATTGTCTTACTGAACAGCAGTCATCAACGATAATCATTTTAAATGACTGTCCTTTTGCATCAAGTTGCTCTTTGAAATCCTTTAACAGGTCTTCGATTTGGTCTAAGGCTGTACTTTTTGTAAGTCTCCAAGTCACAACTTGCCCATTCTCATTTAGCCCAATGAAAATGTTTTCAAACTGATTAACAAATGTTTGATCTGTTCTCCTTATCACTCCAATGTGTTTGCTTACCTTGAAAGTGTGGTCACACGTGAGAATCGAAAATTGAAGGTGGTTCATTTCAACTTGAAATAAGTTTTCCTTACTTTGAAAGTAAGCAAGAAACATGTACATTAAATGGTCATTGCTTGGAAATGCAAACGTCTCCCTATTGTAAAACTGGCCTTCATCAACCATTCCATTATGCAAATGAATATATGTTCTATAGTTCATGGAAGCAATGTCCTCAGTGAGTTCCAAAAATGTTTGTCCCCGACCAATATGTACAATCAAGTAATCAAGCAAAGCTTGTGAACAAGCAGAGCGATAATAAAGCTTTAAAGGGAAATTGATTGTCACATCCCTGGGCAGGCATTTCAAAATCGTGTCCGAGGCAGATAAATAGCTGTGACCAGATGTTGTTCTATGTTCAAGACTGTAAGGGCAGTTGTAAACTGCCTGAACAAGAATAATATTCCCACACAAGTCATATACAAGTCTTGGCTCTTCGAAATTTCTCACTTTTGTGTTTGATGTCCAAGCATGAAATTTCATCACGCACTTGTGATCCGGACATAATACCACCGTCCCGCAATGCTGCAATGGGCACCAAATAAACACTTTTGGCACCAACTTTGCGTTCTCGAACGATGGCTGGATACAAAAGTCGTATCGAGGATGTCTTGGATTAGCACGAAATTCAGCCAAAATGTTTTTAAGGATTTCATTTTCAGCATCCCCAAGAACCACGGAATCCACACTTGTAATGCCAACAACCACCAGCAAAACAACCGCAAAGGTGTACTTTGGATCAGGCTAAGGAAATCCAAATCAGACAATGAGAAGTTATTTAACACAACTATTTCTGTAAAGGAGGATGAGTGAAGAGGAGTGAATTGTTCGTGCGATATTACAAGTATTGAACACGGCAAAACTTTCAAAGCATTTCCAAGCTTCTTTCTATCTTTTTGTTTAATAAAATATTTTTCGGTAAATAAATTTAAAAACCGTTACGAAACCAAGAAGCCGCGATAATCATTCCTCATGAAAGATACACTCGTAAATGGGAAATGAAGCGAAACGCCGCACCGATTTTTTCGCTGTTTTACTGTGACTTTCATAATCCTGCGATTTCTTTACATTTTTAAACACTAAATTGCGTTTTCGCTTTCATCCTTTCATCCAACAAACAGGCGCATCAATTGTCTCGTTTGCTTTTTATGGTGGAAAACATGCTTTGGTGGAAAGGTTTGAAGTCTAGCTAAGTCCTTAGAGACGGACTATTAGAAAAGTGATAGGTGGGGGGGGGGGGGGGGGGCAAAGCAAAAAACAATTCAAGCAAGCGATAATCACAGAAAAGAAATCGAACAGCTTCGGCAAGAGAAAAAAAACATGAGCGTGAGTTCAACGTTACAAGCATAAAAATTCCTCATTTGGACCACTTCACGCATAAAAATAATTTCGCCATTTGCGGCGAGCACTGAATTGCGCGCATAATTCAATAAGAAAACCTACATGCTTTGTTTACTATACACACAGAACGGAAATGTTCATCTACCCTTTCTCTTAGAGGCTTGATGAAATGCGTTTATCAAAATCTGGGCGCGCTTCACGCGCAACGAAAAAAAAAAGTGATACCCTCTATCTGTAAAATGTCTTCTACTAGGTCAAACAAGGTAATAATGACAAAAATAATAGTGAACAAAAACTTCCTGCAGATCGTTAAGCCCTGAAAAAAATTTCGTGCCCCCAGACAAAAAAAAAATCGAGCAACTCGGAAAGGTACCACCCCCCATCACTTTTCTAATGGTCCGTCCCTTGGTAGAAATAAACCCAGCTTCCTCTACCGAGCCGCAAGGTAAGTCCTATCAAAACATCAACAGCTATCCACCCAATACAACCTATCCATACTATTTAACAATAAGACCTCAAGGCCGAATGTGCTATGATGAATAGACCATGAGGCCGGAGGCCTCATGGTCTGTTGATATCATAGCACATGAGAGCGAGAGGTCTAATTGTTTTAGTATAAACCAACTAGTTGGTCGGTTTTGGCAATGAATTCCATTATTTTATGTTGAAAAAATCAAGTTTTCTTGCAAAGAAAGGTGGTGGTTTTGCAAGGCACGGTCTATCACTAATAGACCATTAGTAGCTCAGCCAATCAGAATGCAGGATTTGTAATAGAGCATTAGTTGGTTTATACTAACAACGGTTATCCACACCATCACAGCTCTCTGCACAATCACATCACACCGTCAACAGCTATCCACACTATCAACACTTATCCACACTATCAACAGCTATCCACACTATCAACACAATCAGAATCTCTCCACAGCTATCCACACTATCCACACAATCAGAATCTCTCCACAGCTATCCACACTATCAACACAATCAGAATCTCTCCACAGCTATCCACACTATCAACACAATCAAAATCTCCCCACAGCTATCCACACCATCAACACAATCGAAATCTCTCCACAGCTATCAACACAATCAGAATCTCTCCACAGCTATCAACACAATCAGAATCTCTCCACAGCTATCCACACCATCAACACAATCAGAATCTCCCCACAGCTATCCACACCATCAACACAATCAGAATCTCCCCACAGCTATCCACACCATCAACACAATCAGAATCTCTCCACGCCATCTCTCGCCACACTATCAACAGCTATCCACGTCATCAACAGCTATGCCCTTCTTCACCAGCTATCTATACATTTATCAACACGCACTCTATTTCTTACGTGCTAGTTGTGATGCTCAATTAATATATAGATTTAGCCACTGGCTAAAAGCGGAGCTCCCGGCTACATATTTTTCTGTGTTAATAAGACATGTGTTAAGGGTGTTCGGAAGCTTGGTTGCTAGGGAAATTTGAAACAGCTCTAATTACACATTAGTCAATCATGACCAATTTTGCGCCATGACATCATCAAAGGACAACAATACCAACGATGACGTCATCGGGCCACGCCCATGGTCGCGTGACCGGGAGTAGAAAAAGACTAATTTGCCTTCAAATAGACGCTTTTCGAATATTTTTTGCTATAGATATATTTTTCATGAGCATCTTCATAAAGTTAAGTATGGATTTGCAATTTCGATTTCAAATAAGGAAATGACGAGTGCATAAAGTCGTTCTTTTGGACGCATTTGGCTATAACTTTCGCAATTTTTATCCTAAATGCAAATCCATACTTAACTTTGTGGACAATATGCTTTTCTATCGATTTGCTTTAAAATATTTGCGAAATATTAAGATTCGCGGGAGAATTAGTGTTTTAAAGAAACACGAATTGATGCGCTAGGAGGCTTGGTTACCAAGGAAGTGTAACACAAATTTATATTTTATTTTCCACCAGAAAATAGAAATCAAGCAAGCACTGGATGAGAAATACCTCGTAATATTGTTTAAGAAGCGAAAAAGAATGTTCAAAAATCGAAAAAAGCACAAAAAAAAAGAAAAAAGAAACGCACGCCGGGTTTGAACTCGGTACCTTCTGATTCCTAACCCAATACCTTACCAATCGGCCACGGATGCTTTGTCAAATAATGCGATCTCAGAAATTGTAGATAAACCTTCACTCGAGAGACTGCAAGTTCGTAGGCTGAACAAAGCTACAATTTAGGCATTTTAGACTGTTTCTTTCTTCTTTAACGCCGTAAAAACAATAACGGTATGATTTCCTAGCATGGTATGATTTTCTACTATGCAGAGTGGCTAACTACTTTTGAAAAATGGTTAATTTTTGTCAAAGTAGCCAACTTTCTCGGTCGCCGAACGGGCGCCGAACGATATTTTCTCTTCAGAAAAGCTACAAAAGGTAAAGAATTCCAGAAAAACTGAAATGCAATCGATACAACAATGATAGAAGATATATATTTGGTGCTAGTTTGGCCATAATTTTTGGTACTTCAGCGGAATTTCAGGCAGTTTCCAGTGGCGACATTTTACAAATCCCGCGCTATAGTTCGCACTTAGACAACAAGTCATGGCAAAACGCTCCAACAAAACTATGTTTTTCAATTGTTTTGACAATGAAAATGAACGTTTAGGAAAATAAACTTTAGGAAAATGAAGTTGCTTTAGAAAAATCATTCCTCCAGAATGAAAATATGTTGAAAATAAAACCATCTCGTTGTTTGATTTTGAGAAAAGACTGCCGCCGAAGTCACGCAATCTTGGCTAGCAACGAAGCGTAACTTAGCAACCAAACTTCCGAACACCCTTAATGCCATTGTACATAGCCTGCCACCGTCATACCACGTGACTAAGCACTTGCACTCCCCTTGCCACGTAGATAATTTCACCCAAGTTTGGTTGTCTGAGGCTCATCCCATCCAAAGATATCAACCTTTTCTCGTTTTATGACGTCATCGATGACGTCATACCACGTGACCAGGCAGTTGCACCCCCTTGCCACTTAGACAACTTCACCCAAGTTTGGTTGTCTGAGCTTCATCCCTTCCCGAGATATAATGTTTTTCTCTTATGATGACGTCATTGATGACGTAAAACCACGTGACCATGCAGTTGCACCCCCCTTGCCACTAAGGCAACTTCACCCAAGTTTGGTTGTCTGAGGTTCATCCCTTCCTGAGATATAATTAAAAAACGGAGAAGGGTCTTGGTTTACCTGTGGTGGGGCAGGCACGCACGCACGGACGCGCCAGCGATACCAGTATGGGAATACCGCTGAACCATGAAAAATGAACTCGATCGTATACCTGAGTTCTACTTTGAGCTATGGTATTCTTCCTGCGATACCTATGGTGCTCCGCTCTGCGGCCTTCGGCCGCTAAGGAGCTCCGCTATGAAGACATCAGCATCTGACAAAAAGGTCTGGTTTGAGCAACCATATTAGTTTTGAACAGCCATTAATATTCTGAGTTCGAAACTATAGGCCAAAATCATCTCCCAAAATTAGGGGCTCTCGCACGCTTGTTGGCCACTTCTCTGACAAGAAAATAGTTCAAATTACAATCCAATTCCATCCTCTTGATTAACAGGTCAAAACAACCTAGAATTTCATGTGTCTATTAATCTGGAGGATTATTTTGATTGCCATGGGAAAATGTACATGATTTTTCACGGTTACGAATTTACTTATTTTATGTCCACGGTGGACATATATTAATGTGCAAGAGCCCCTTTCATTATAAGAATGAACGTTACATAACTCACCATAGTTGCACAACGAGTAGCTTTTAACAGGTCAAAGCAACCAGCAGTTTGCAAACGGCCATTCAAAGCTTCTAGAAAGCCCAGTCCGAACTTTTAAAAGTTGTACAATGAAGAACAGGTGACAAGAACGTGTTAGTGCTCCACTCGACAAAAACTTTCCATGTGGCAAATATGGTAATCATAATGCGCGTGCGCAACTTGAAGTCGTTTCCAGTCTGTCCTTCTATACGAATCAAACAATTGGAAATCTACACAGAAAGGTTCACAACGAGGAAATCATAATGAAAAGAGTATTTTTTTACTACCATAGCTGATGATGTTGTGGATAGCTTGTGATAGCGAGGATAGGCGTTGACGGTGTGAATAGCTGTTGATAGCGTGGATAGGCGTTGATAGGGTGGATAGGTGTTGATAGTGTGGATAGGTGTTGATAGTGTGGATAGGTGTTGATAGTGTGGATAGCTGTTCATAGCGTGGATAGCTGTTGATAGGGTGGATAGCTGTTGATAGTGTGGATAGGCGTTGATAGGATGGATAGCTGTTGATAGTGTGGATAGCTGTTTGTAGTGTGGATATATGTTGATAGGGTGGATAGCTGTTGATAGTGTGGATAGCTGTTGATAGTGTGGATAGCTGTTGATAGTGTGTGGATAGATGTTGATATTGTGCATAGGTGTTGATAGTGTGGATAGGTGTTGATAGCATGGATAGGTGTTGATAGTGTGGATAGTTGTTGATAGGGTGGATAGCTGTTGATAGCGTGGATAGGCGTTGATAGGGTGGATAGGTGTTGATAGTGTGGATAGGTGTTGATAGCGTAGATAGGTGTTGATAGTGTGGATAGCTGTTGATAGGGTGGATAGCTGTTGATGGTGTGGAAAGCTGTTGTTAGTGTGCAGAGCTGTTGATAGGGTGGATAGCTGTTGATAGGGTGGATAGCTGTTGATAGTGTGGATAGCTGTTTATAGTGTGGATACACGTTGATAGGGTGGATAGCTGTTGATAGTGTGGATACGTGGTGATGGTGTGGATAGCTGATGATAGTGTGAATAGGTGTTGATAGTGTGGATAGGTGTTGATAGGGTGGATAGCTGTTGATAGGTGGTGATGGTGTGGATAGCTGTTGATAGTGTGGATAGCTGCTGATACTGTGTGCTGTAAATTTCTTATAATGAGCTTAAATAAACTCAGACTCAAACAAACGCCATAAACAGAGCTAGAGAGCCAAAGCGCACCCCTATACCTTTCTCCGGTTGACTTTACAAAATGATTCTGTAGCCTTTTTTAACTTGTTTTGTCGAAAATTCAAAGGAATGGCTCTATAGCACTATAGAACTGTTTCGATCTCCTTTGTTTAGGATTATTTCTGACAGAGAGCAAAAATCTTGTCTGAAAGCCCAGAAAGCAAAATATAATTTGATGTATTTTGGTAGTTCTGAAATATACAAAAATCAGTGATGTAAATGAATATAAATATACAATCATAATCCAAATATTTTCAGTCATGATGTTATTTGTTGTCTGACCAGTGACTGCTGTTGTGATTATTTATTTTATCAGGAGAAAACTGGAAGAGGGGAAGCAGGCTCGGGATCTGGACTTAGAAGCCAACAAACACCAGTGAAGCGGCCATAGCTCTTGAGCTCGCTGTAAAGCCAGTCTCGGTCCTGTTGGGCTGGCTCTCTTGCTATGGCACTGTAGTTTCGCTTCTTCTCTGGCATAGGGAATAACTCAGCCACAGACTTCACAGAATCTTGACTTTTTTTACGCTTCCACTGGCATTCCACGTCTGTTCTGCTCGAGTTATGTATCCCGTAAATAAAGATTGCGGCCGCGTGACTACACTTATATTTACCGCGAGGGCATTCGCATTCTGTGCTCTTGATAGCCAAATTCTTGTCCAAATAAACCTGTATTATATTAACAGAATAGAAAGTACTTATTAAAGCTAGAATGCAAGAACTTTAAGTTGCTCAAGAAAAGTTGCCTTTTTGTCAAATGTTGCAGAATGTTGCCAAAATGTCGCCGAGTAACTTGTGGAAAAACCTACGCTCTTCGTCTGACGAGCGCGCGAAAATTCCATACACGATTGATGAACATCCTGTATAGTCTGTTGACTCGAGGATTAATAGATATGAATGAATTGTTTATGCGAGTTCAGTGAAACCCGCGAGTCGTATTTGTTTAACTTACCGTCACGTTGTAAGTCTTATTTTTCACCATGCTCGCATCACATTGACCTCGTAAAATGCCTGCAGAATATGCTAAACTGCGCACATGATTTGATTTGTAATGATTTTCGCCGCGATCTATCGATTTGTGGTCGCCAGCGAAGAAAGAAGCAAGAGAGAATATCGAGAGGGACGCCATGTTGCTGTTTGAGTGGTTTGTTTAGAACTGAAAATTTCGCTCCCATGGTAACGTGACGTCACACTTTAGGACTCTATTAAGCGTGTTAAAAATATCTTTCATTTTGTAGATGCATTTGCAAATGAAGACATGGTTAGTGAGCATCACCAGTCTACTGGCATTTTTCAAGACTGTGGTCGAGTTGGTGAATCTTATGTGGAGAATCCATCCTGCTCTTACTTAAATGCTGAATGGCCAGAAGATGATGATTCAGCTGATGACAGTCAAGATCAGGAAATTATTATGCAAGATGCAATTCTTAATGCAATTTTCAGGCACTTGAATGCCTTGACCAGATGAATGGCTCTTTGAAGAACTTCGAATCATTGCTAACAATGGCTAGAGCAATGTACTGCAAAGGTGCAAAAATAGACCCTCATGATGAAAACATTATGAAGCAGTGGCCCAAAACATGGAATGATGGAAAACAAATTCTAACAGATCTGGGTTACAAGGATGCATCAGAATACTTTATTTGCTTAGATGATAGCCATCCCTGCCATTGGGACATCTTACAAAACAAGAATGATTCCTGTAGACACTGTGGAAACAATCCAACCATTCCTTATTATTATTTTGGTTTAGAGGCAAAGGTGAGGCACTGGGTATCTGACAAGATGATGTGTCATACCATAACAGCACATTGGAGAGAGAAGGAACACTGGTTGGGAAGGAACACAGGATGGCCTATAAAGAAAGAATTATGGGATGGAGAGAGATTTGCTGAACTATCTTGGTTTTTTGACAAGAAACTCTTTGGTGCTTGCCAACTAGATGCAAAACCCAAGGATGCAAGAATATATTCAGTGGAGAAACTATTGAATTGCTTCCAGAAATGCCAAATGGTATGAAGAAGGTCATTTGTGAAATGTGCCACTCCTCTTCTGTGTTTCGGCCTGAGTACTGGTGATCCTAGAAACATTGCATTTGTGGGTAAGGCCATTATAATAATAACAAGAGCCAATGTGGCTTTATGGCTGGCTTGTTTTATGTTAAGGGGAGTTTTTGTACGTTTTTGTGTGCCATATTCTTGTATGCATTCATACCTTTCAGAAACAACATTCTGACCTTATCTCGCGCTTCTGCTTTACGTTCTTCATGTATAATTTTAGTTATCAGAGTTTAAATATTTTATTGTTTATAAACTCTTGCAGGACGTTGGGATGGATTTCAGCCATTTGGGTCTAGCAGGAGAAGTTCAGGCAAGTTACTGCCATTCTCATTACACTGCGACCCTCGACCTTCAAAAGACCGACTTCAAAAACGTGTTCTACGGGACGTCAATCAAACCGTTACCATGACGATTTCAAAACTTTCCCGCTTGACTTCGACACGCTGTGGTCTCGCGTTTGCGCTGCGTTGCTATTTGTGTTCTCGCGACAGCTCTCTCGACTCTCCTAGCTTCTATATAGCTTTACTGTTTTCTCTCGGGCTGTTTTCGCTCAAGATGGACGACAATCAGTACGGAGATTCGCAAGAATACTCTGAAGTTGGCATTGAACTGCCAGACATCGATGAAACTCAAATTGTTGATGAGGTGAACGAACAGGTCAGTGTTACACTGGTCCATCATTGTCAGTTTCTTTGAACTTTTAGTTTTAGTCCATCCAAACCAATTTTGGTTAAATTCTAACTTACAATCTTCAGCGCGAGGTTGCCCTATTCACGAGAACAAAGAATGGAAAAGTTGTGGGCGCTGAAACCACTCCCTTTGTCTTGCCAAAGAGGTGAACTACCACACGCTGATAGCCTGTGTGGAAGATTATACGAGAAAAGTGACTGGGGAAGACGTAACTATTACTCAGCTGTACTACAAAAAGTCAAAATCCAAAGCTGTGGTGAAGATGGCAGGAGATACTGACATACTGGCACTACTAAAAGAGTACCCCTCGCGTATCAGAATGGCAAACGCCGCTCGGAAGTTACCATGTACTTGGCGGTAGACTTGAAGAAAGGCAAGTACTCGCCTACACCAGCCATTTTTGTCTTGTGAATCTGATAGTGTAATGACCCTGTAATTTAGCTTCTAAACTGAAAAACTTTCCATGTAAACTTATTTGGCCCATCAAACAATCTCTCTTTGTGTTGTTTTCTATTGTTGTAACCCATTTTTCCCTAATACAGGCCTCTTTTCTTTTTACTCGCTGTGAATACATAGGGAAAGAGGCCGCTGCTATAGCAGGGAAAACAACTTTTCAACATTGCCCTTCTTGTCTGTTCTTGACCCACAGACTATACAATCCATTGTTACAATTCATGTTAAGAGATATTATTTTGTGATTGCTGTATCTTTTATTCTTTCATATATAGTTTTATCAAACCCAAGAAGATCACCTAGACTCGCCACTAACCGTGACACATTTGACATATATGTACACGAATTATCAGGAGACATGAAAGTTTCTAGTCAATCTGATGTACTTCACAAGGTGAATTATAACTCCTCTCTCCAAGACCTCATGGCACTGCTCAAGACCTATGAGGCAGAGAAAAAAGTTTATACACCTGCAAAGGGATTGTATTGGATCAGGAAGGGGACAAAGCAAATAGTTAGTCTCAGGGGAACAGAAGATCTGGAGGCATGCAAAGGAAGTAAGAGCATACGCTTGGCATGCCAGGCAGTAAGCCTTGAAAAAGGTATGGAGAGAGGTGCAGGATTGAATTTATCACTATTGTGTTGTTCCAGAGAATATCCATCGTCCCATAGAAGGGTGGAATCCCCCCCCCCCCAACGTCTGGAATTTCCAAAGGAAAATACAGTATTCGTGTGGAAGAAATCAGGTAAATTGACACACCACCCCTCTGGAATTTCCAATCCCTTCCATGGGGGTATGGGGATGGATATTTTCTGCAACCACACATTTCAATTAAATTATCAAAATGTTGTATGAAATGGCACATAATATCATGATATATCCCAAGTCTGATAAAGGGTTGATTTTTTGTAACCCTAGAATAAAAAATTGAGGAAGAATTTCTGTAAGGCCCATACGTGATGAAATATTTGTTTCTAGTATCTTATTGGTCAAGAGTGTATCACATAACAAAACGAAATCTGACTGTTTCCCAGGCGAAAACTGGTAGGGTAACTGCATGGTTTTTTTTTCAAAGGCATGGGAACAAGAAAATTGGAAGTCATGTGACTGAAAATAAGATCAAACTGAAACCAAAATCCACCACATTTGCATAATATGCATAATATTAATAAAAAATATAACCTTCTTTATTACTGTTTTTTTTTTTTTCGTTTGCGTTGTTGTTCTTTTTGGCATGATATGATAATAAAGCACTGAAACCCCATGGAAGCATGTTTTGCTGATAATTTCCAGAAGCTTGGCTGAGGGAAACATCATTGGTCTTGGGACCACAAAACATACCGTTTTACTAAAAATAAATAAATGTTAGCATCTAATTTTGTTCTGCTTAGGCCACCAGAGTGACAAATCATAATATTATCAGAGTACAATGAACCTCCCTCTAAATCTCTGAGGAATGCCAAGTTGCAATGGGCAAGCAAAGGTCAAAGACCACTGGATTGTTTCAAGGAGTAGTAATCCTTTTTCCTAGTTTTAAATTACTATTACTACGATTCACAGAAACCCCATGTACAAGCAGAAAAAGGCAGCTGTTCCCAAGCAAGACATCCGTTCGGAAAGATGATAACACCTTATGGAACGATACCCATGTGGAACTTGTAAGAGATCTTGGAAAGAGGGGAACCATGTGGCGGTACAGCACAAAACATCTCAAACTCTGGACTGACCAAATAATAGAAGGCAACTCTGCTGGCATCAACGAGGAACCAGGGTGGGAGGACCACATTGATTCAGTGGGAATACCCCCAAAAGTGAAGAGGTCTTCTACTGAAAACAAAGAAACTGCAGCTACCCCACCTATGTCTGGCGGTTCAATGCTTGAATTTATGATGTGGCAGCAGCAGCAAAGGAATGACCAGGAGGCGAGGAGAAACGATATGTTTCAGGCAGCACTGCTGGCCTGCCTGTCAACAATCAGCCCCAATCCCAGAGCTCAGGCATGTACTGTTTATTATATTATACAACACTAGTAAAGCATGCACTCTGATTACCAAAATCTCATGTTTCGAACATAATGCATGTTGTTTGGGCTTTTCAATGTGAGAACAATCGTTTTTATTGTTATATAAAACAAATAGATGTTATTTTTCCATGTGTCTTTTCTCTAATACATGCGCTTGTCTGCATCTAGTAGCATACTGTTTTTGTTCAAAGGCACACTGTGATGTCCTGTATGCATATATTACAGGACAGGTGCATGGAAAAATAACATCTATTTCCTAAATAACACAAGCTAAATATCGCTCTGAGAAACAAAAACCAGTATCATACTTCAAATTGCAATTGTGTTCCTTTATAG
Source organism: Scolanthus callimorphus (assembly GCA_033964015.1). Classification (NCBI taxonomy): domain Eukaryota; kingdom Metazoa; phylum Cnidaria; class Anthozoa; order Actiniaria; family Edwardsiidae; genus Scolanthus; species Scolanthus callimorphus. The sequence continues at coordinate 23,798,427 of CM066913.1, forward strand.
TATATTGCTTATTCATACATTCTCATTTCTACTTCCACACAGGAGAGACAGCAAGATCCAAGGTGTCAAGTGCAAGCTTCTACAGTAAAAGGCAAGTGATAGCAAGTCACCCTTGCAAATACAGTATGCATCACCACTATATCATCTCAGTGATCTGATAGGTTGGGACAAAAATGTGTTGTACAACCAGAGGGTTTCTGACCACCAATGCAATAATTGCATGTTTTGCAATTGTGACAGCTAGCCAATAAGAAGGCTTGGATAAAGATCATGTTTTATTGACCTTGAAGGACACTGGTTTTTGCCCCTGTCATCCCTTTCATTTTCCTTTCACTCTGAGGACAGAGTGAAAGCTGTGAGTTTGCCAACATGAGCAATATAGCTGATTTTAATTATTTATTCCAGCTCTTGGCCAGATGACACCAGCTGACTGCCTTGCCATACTTCATTCCATTGGGCTATCAAAGTACAGCAGCGCCTTTACAGACAACTTGGTGGATGGTCCAATGTTAGATGCATTTTTGCATCCCCAAATTGGACAGGCACTCATGACATCAATTGGGATATCAGATGAAGACTGTCTGACATTAGTACCAGAGATATATCGATTGAAGGCTAGGGGCTTTACTAAAACCCACACTACAACAACTGTCTAAGTACAACTGAACTATTTCATTCATGTTCTTATAGCCCAATGTAAGGGAATCCAGCTATAGGTATATGGAATCCGGTCTGCATTCCATAATCCAATCATTTCTCTTTTACTGGAATCTAGAAGCCAAGACAGGTGGAATCCGGAATCCAGGGGGGTTGAAACTAGAATCCAGGGGCCAAAATCCAAATAAGCTCATTGTATTCCCTCACATGTACATAGGGCAATAGTCATTTTCACAATTCCTCGCTCTATTGTGATTCAAATTGGAATTCTAGCCTGAAGTCGAGTCTACCATTGACCAAACGATACATTGATTGACATTGATCAACGTTGACTCGACTTCAGGCTAGAATTCCAATTTGAATCACAGTAAAGCAAGGAACTGCGAAAAGGACTATTATTAACTACGGCATAGCAACTGGACAACTGGTATGGTAAAATATTTAGCACTTATTCTATTTCAATTGAGGTGGATAGTGGCAGAATATTTACCGAGAGCCGCAGGCTCGAGGTAAATATTCCTAAAGCCACTATCCACCGAAATTGAAATAGAATAAGTGTTTTTGTATATACCAGCAAGGCAACCTGCCGAATTTTCAGTCGGAAAACAATAAGAAAAGTTGTGTTAGCGTTTTAAAACTGCGTGCGTGACAAAACTCACGCAAACTTTATAGGTGATTTGCATAAGCACGTTTTTGGCCGATTTTGACAGCTCTAGAAAGTTTGCAAGCATTTACTTCGAAAAGCTGCGGAAAAAAGTGGACAATTCAAGGATTTTCAGCAAATTTGGACATGTAGCGAGCAATATATTGCATCATTTCAATTCAAGAAGGAATATAGCTGCAAATTGGAGAGCATTTTAAGCAATTCGCCAAAAGTTTCCGAGATGAAAATTATTTGTCGGCAGCCACTCGTTGCACAAGTAATTATTTTAGTTTGCTGGAAAAATGGAGTGAGCAAACACCCTAAACACTGGATATTTGAGGGAAAACGATTTAGCAGGATAAAACAACTACACGAAACCTTATGAAAAGGCTTTATGGGGTTATCATCAGGCAAGAAGAAGGATAACTAACTACTAACAAAAGTCTCCTTTGTGGCGGACAATTCGCTCGCAAAAAAACTACAAGAAAGCTGCCGATCAGTCGTTGCAAGACACAAACCATCCTCAGGTACTTTGAAAATTAGCTCTTTCGACTGTATTTTCTCGACATATTGTAGATTATAATTTTGATTTTTGTCAAATAAATAAAATAAAGGGAAAGTACATGCCGAAAAAGAATTTTCATTCATGCTTTGCCAGCTAAAGTTTTTCAACTCGGGTTTCACAGTGCAAGCGTGTTTTTCACAAACAATGCTCAGACGATTTGTGAGACATATTAAATCCAGAGAGACCGATTTTGAGACAAAGAAATCTAATTTGTTGCTTCTTTAGTTTTGTTGACTGACATTTCTTCGCCTGTACATGAAATTTGCTTGCCAACACAATATCTACTGTTTCGGAGGTAAATAATGTCTCAGATTCCGAGACTCTAAACCAATCAAATTGGTCGTTCTTAGGAGGTTGCCGAGCTGGTATATACTAAATTATATTATACCTGTACCTTGACAATAATATGTTAGCCCTTGACACTATATTATTTCATGCACTGCAACTAAAAAAATACCAAAACTAAATTGCTCTCCCAAAAATTGAAAACAGACAAAAAATTTATCCTCATGTATATTTTCCCTCCAAAAATGTATCAGATGCTCCTGACGATACAGTACTTCTGAGTATCCAATCTCAGCATTTATGGGGACAGGGGAATCTAAAAATGTTATCATGTTAATCAGCATTCCCATTTAGGGCACACAGGCAAATGAATGCTAATGTTCAACGTTGTTGTTGGCATCACGCCACCATCTTAGATGTACCCACTATCTAGGAAAAAGTATTTGCAGACATGGTCAGAAACTCCTGAAATAAAGACAAAATCAATGTTAGGGAGCTGGCAATCATTTTTTGACAATTAAGGATGTATACAAGGTAATTATAAGGAATATTTTTTTAATTATAAGGAATAATTTTTCCAAGAGGGCACAGTAACAAATTCTGCATTCTGATTGGTTGTCAGAGCGTGCGAACAGGGGCAATATTTTACTATCTCTGACCTAGGTCACGGTAACCATTTGCCATTTCCCAGCCGGTAATAACATATATTTCCACAATACTGTGAGACTTGCACATACACTGAGAAAAGCGTTTGTGAGGGTATCTATCAGCTATATCTCTGTACATAACCATTTCTTTGCTGCACCAAAATATCCCTCAATGGGATTCAAATCTGGACACAATATCCTTCCACTGCAGTGTCTGAAAAGTGGGGAGCTGTGGGTTTGAGACTGCTACCTTCATTATGCCAAACAAAAAATCAAAATCCTTTTGTACCACAGAAATTCCAAATGTACCTTGTAGGATGAACTGATTTGCATCCGTATGCTTTACATGTAACCACAGTCTTCAATCAAGGAAGTGCATGCGTCAGGGGAAATCTCAAAAACACAAGGTAACTCTCTCAGGGGTATTTTCATATATGATTTAAGAAAATGTGGGAGAGGGTGTGGTTGGTTATGACGGCCAGGCGGGGGTAAGTATTTTGCAAACCCCCATCTTACTAATGAGCCCCCCCCCCCCCCCCACACACACACACACACTTGAAAACCGTTCCGCCGTCCTTGCAAAACCATTGATAGAATAGTAGATGGTGCCCACAAAACAAGTTATTGTTGGTTCTGTAAGTCTCTAAAATTGTCTTATTACTTACTACTGTATTTTCACTCGAATCTAAAAAATGACAGGAAAATGCCACATGGTTGGAACAGATGATAGTATTAGACTAAACTATGACATAATGTACAGCTTGTAATATGGCCTGCAATGCATTCTAGTAACCTATCTGAGTTACTCTTGGTGTCTCATCATCCATCTCTTGGCAACACTGAAGCACTCTTCAATAGGGTTCATGTCTGGTGAGTAAGGTCTATAAACAGAGGTTCACAGTTATAGACTGAGTAGTATTCTTACCAACACAAAAACAATTGATAAAATGATGTTTTACTTTATTTTACAGACATAAAAATGAAAAATACTGTAAAACATTTATAGGAGTGGTAAAATTTACAAGGGTGTGTTTATATGATCAACAATCAACATGCCCTCCTTGTTTGCAATGGAGGACTCGAGTTATTTTAAAACTCCAAAAATATGTACATGTATATAGCAGATTTCAGATGACCGTCATGATTTAATTCAATTTGCGATTGGTTTGCTTTCATTGGCTGGTCATTCCTATGAACCAATCAAATTGCAAACTAATTACAAGCAAAGATTTTTACTAGCCAATCAAATTCAATAAGATTGTGTAATCCTGAATTGGTTTGCCAATTGGACGGGCTGGAAACCATTCAACATCAAGTTGTAATTACACTGTTTCTGATATCCATCCACCCCCAAGAAGGGATTGGAAATTCCAGAGGGGTGGGGGTGAATTTACCTGATTTCTTCCATACAAATACTGAGGAAGTTTTCAACAATGTGGGGGAGGGCAAATCAGTATTTTCTGGAACCACACATTCTTGGGAAAATGTTAGATGTGGTTGAGGTTCATGTTGCTCGTGAATAATATAAGCATTGTATGTTTGCATATACTTACGGCAGGAAAACAAGCAGGGCACCTTTTGATCTGATCATTCTCAATGCTTCAGGGGATTGGTGGATACGGCAGTTATCAAGCACAACTATGGAGCAATCCTCACCATGTGCATAAGAACCAAGATGTGGTAGTATGTAGTTTTCCACAACAAATTCAAATTGTTCTTTGTCATATGAACCCACAATTGCATGGGCAGCCTTTATCCCCTGAATTGACACTCCAGCAAGGACACTGTACCTTGTACCTCGGGTAAAATTGCCAACTTTTGAGATCCGGGTGCCACGAAGGCTACGAGCATACTTGCGCTGATAAAAATACTTGTATCCCTCTGAAGGGATACTTGTATCCGTCTTGTGGTGGCTACATTCTGGTGTCAGGAAATGTAAATCATCTATTGAAAATTTTGCATCACCCCACCACCCCTCCTAGAAAAGAAATAACCTAAGCTAAGATAAGGGCAAGGAGGCAGAGGAGGGGAGGGACTCCCACACATTAGGTGGTATTGGTTCCATTTATAAAGGGTGGTCATTTCTGACAACTTTTCCGATCATGGCATGGTATTTTACCTGAGTTGTTCTTTCATCTTTGGACGACTCATCCAGGAAAATAAACTGCTCCTTTCTAAAGGCTGACACAAATCGTCTAAACTGTGCTCGCTGTACCTCGTTTCTTTCGCGAGCAATGACTTGCAGCTGCAAAAATAGAATCCATCTTGAGCGGTTTCAGTAAATGTAAGCCTGCGAGAAAAACTGTAATAGACAAAGAGTAAAGTCAAGACAACACAAAAGATAATTTGGCGAATGAGAAGATTTTCATTTGCTAGAACGAAACACCAGAATTAGGGATCGCTTGTCCAAGTATAAGAACCATTGTTTGGCTTACGGAGGTAATCAATATCTGATGGAAATATTCTGGTCTTACCGGTAATGCATCGTTGTCTCCCCTTTCTCCGCGGCTGATCGACCACATCTAAAGTGTTCCTGTACAATCTAGTGATCTTTTTCACAAAACTTCGACTCACATGTAGTAACTGCCATATCTCTGAATAACTATAATCGACTGTTTTAAGATAAACAACTCGCCATCTCAGCGTCAGATGATAAGCTCTTGGCATTTTCGTTTCGATTCGTTGTTGTCCAAGATGGCGGTGGAACACGCTCCCAAGTGCCGATAAGTGAAATCGTCATGGTAACGGTTTGATTGACGTCCCATAGAACACGTTTTTGAAGTCGGTCCTTTGAAGGTCGAGGGTCGCAGTGTAATGAGAATGGCAGTAAAATCAGCTATTTATGACAATAAGAGACTTATTTTCTTACTAATTCCATTCTGATCTGAAATTATGCAAGCACGCCTTTTTACCAATTCCATCAAAGGTGTTCAAACAGTCACTTAATTAAAAAAAGCTGATTTGGTGGCCTGAGCGTGTGAGCTACAGTATTAATATTGATTTTTTTGTACTATTCTCCCAGATTATTATATTTGTGGTACGTTAAGAATATTATTTCCTATTTATTATATAGACACGAGTGTTCTACTGAGAAATACGCCACTCGTAGATCTCATATAAAGCTACATCCGGGACCTCAGTGCTGACATATTTTCAATTTGGAATGTTTTTTCTGGTTTGTCTATATAATAAAAAGAAAACTACACAATGGCTTGAAGATATGAGTTTTATTTTCTCACGCTGGGCTCATTCGTAAAATATTAATTTTTCGCTCGAAAATAAAACTCATATCTTCGTGCCACCGTGTAATATCCTCTATTTATTTCTTAGGTGCAATGGAAGTGACAGTGGCAACCATGTATAAGTTTGACAGAGCTAGTGCAGAAGAGGTTTATACTGTGGGCTTTGTTCCTTCTTATTTACTACCTGACAAAAGACCAAAATTCACTTGATCTATTCTTGGAACCATTTGTTAGAGACTTTGAAAACGGATTCATTGAAGGTATAGGCAGATTTCTGTTGACATTTTTTGCCTACTTAGCATAACGATTTAGGGGATGCAGTGTTCTATAGAATCATATGTCCTGAATATTGACCAAGCAGGGAAAGTAAAACCTGTCAAGAAAATAATATGAGCTCTATATCTTTATGTAACTATATATCTTTATGTAACTGTTAAATTGCAAAATTTTACAGGAGAATGTATGAGCTCATTAGCCTTTTGCCACACAGCAACATACCAATATTGTACCCATTTGTGACCCAGCAGGCGAAAACGTACTTAACGGTTTTCCGTTAAACAACGAAATTGAACGGTTAGAAACGATTGCAAAACGTTTATGATGATCGTTGAAACGTTTTCATTAACGTTTAGAACGAAAAGTATTAACGTTAAAACGTTTTTGAAGCATCTTAAACGATATCAAAAACGTTTGAACGGTGCAATAAAAATTTGAACGAACTGGAAAAACGTCTTAACGTTCTTGAAAATCTGTGAACGATCTGGGAAAACGTTTGAACGATCTTGAGAAACGTTTGAACGTTCTTAAGAACATTGACGAACTATGATGGCTGTATGGAAGAAATTATACGAATGATTACTTTGGTTAAACTCCATCCTTGCAATGAGTCAAAGCCTGTTTACCGTGAAGCATTTGTACGAAACGAAATCGCAAGTATTTTTCCCTTTTAGCAATACGAATGTAGCTTTCCGTTATGATTATTTGCTGATAATCATGCTACGAGATTATAACCTAAAGTTAATTACCCTGTGAGTAGAAGTTTTCGTGTCGGATTACGCGTATCATGCATTCGCGTAGCTCTTTTGATTTTCACCGGGAAGTTTTTCCTCGGACGAATATTTCCGAGTGCCTTGTTTAATAGGCCTCGGGCATACGTCGAATGTACGTTTTACAAAGCTCTTTAAATACATTTTCAAAGTCGATGTTGACAACGCGACTGCCACGCGCACTTTGGTAAATGAATAAATGATCTACGCGGAATAATGTTTGAACGGCTTGCAAGAAAAAGTAAGCAAACTCACCTGACACGAGGTCACGCACTCATCTCCGCAACGCCGGGAAAAGGTATTGACTAGAGTGTAAAATCTTTCATCTGATTCTAATCTTTGATATTATCTTTGCAAATGCTGTTTTGGATTTCCCTTGCAGGAATTAGCAATTTTAAAAAAATCATAACTTAGTAGTTTGACCCGCTCCGTGTTGAACATGGTTGCATTTGTCGATCGAACAAGCGAAGGTCACGCTAATTACAAATTCAGAATGCAAAAATGTCTCACTTTCTTTTGTTTTCTTCTTTTGTCGCTCTTTCCTTCCCTGGGAATCTTTATTTAAAACGACTACAAGTAATTTACATCAAACTAGCAAAACCTATAAAAATTCACGAGTAAATTCTTCACGATTCCTGCAGCAAACTAATTTTAACTTACCTGTGACATGCAGAGAAGTTGAGTCCCGTGTAGCCGATGTGTTTCCCAAGTAATTAATTAAGTGGTTCGCGCGGTCAGATACTTTAAAAGAAACCCTTTAGAAAAGCAAAGTTTTTTCAAACATTTTAAGACAAAATAAGAATTTGTGCAATCAATAATATTCAAAAAAAGTAGAAACACAAGACAGAAAAAGGCATGCGTTGCGTTTAGCGGCGTAACATCGCGAGGACTTTTTGATGGCTCAATTAGCGTTGCCTTTTATCGCGCGCTGAAGAACAAATTGACATTTGCCTCGCCAATTTTCGCGTGCTTCAAATAAATACAACGCAGTGAGTTTGGTGCTTTTAATAGAAAGCGTTGTCTTGCTCCGTGAGCTCGGCTGACGATTCGGATGATACGATTTCAAGGTAGAAAACACTGAACGATCTTTGAAACATAAAACGCTTTGCCGAAACGTTTGAACGATTTCAGTTAACGTTTGAACGTTCTAAAAAATCTTTGAACGATTCGTTAAAACGTTTAAACGTTTTGCAAAATGTTTTAACGGTTTACAGATCGTTTGAACGATTTACAAAACGCTTGAACGATCTGTGGAATCTGGTAAACGTTGTTCTAGAGTCATGAACGTTTTACCAGATCGTTCAAAACGTTTTGAAGATTAAACGTTTAAGCGTTAGGTACATTTTCGCCTGCTGGGTCACATTTTACTAAATTGTTAAGAAATAACTGAATTCCATGGAAGAGTGTGAATCAAAGTGTTTTAAGGAAAGAATGCTTTACTATTTTATTGCCAATGTCTTGTGAGATTTACGGCTCAACCTGAGTTAAAACTATTCATAATTTGCTGTGTGGCAAAAGGCTATAATTAGCTCATACATTCAGCTGTAAATTTTTGAGATTTAACAATCACATCACACCAAGAGGAATCAAGATACAGAGCTCAGATTTCTAGAAAGGTTTAACTTTCCCTGGTTGCTCAATATTCAGGACATAGGACTGTGCAGATTATCAAATTCTTTAAATCCTTTTGCTAATTAGACAAAAATGTAAACAGAAATCTGCCCATAGTGTGACTTTTAAATGCTTCCTGGTGACCACCTATTTCAGTGGCATCATGCATTTGTACCCTGTGGACTGGTGAGTGATTGGTACTGTGAAAGATCGAAATCCTTGTACTTGAAAACACTGGAGATGTTTAGAAGTAAAGTTCCTTAAACAAAATACCAGCAATAACATGTTGTATTTGTAAGCATTGTACACATTAATGTACTGTGTAAAATAAACTATTCTATTCTAGAAATTAATAAACTATTATTGACCATTCTACCATAGGCATCACTTGTAACATATGGGACTGTAGATTTTGTGTAATCCTGAAGTTAAATAACAATCCAGCTTAATTTTAGGATGGAGGGTCTCTTACAACGGAGTGTTGGCTGGTCTTCCTGATGAGGAAATGACAATCAGAGTTTTGTTACTGTTATGGACAGGGGATCATCCTGCCCAGTGCGAAATTTGCAAGTCTAAAGGTGCTGGGGCAAAGAATGGTTGCAGACGCTGTAGAGTACCAGGTATTCTAAATGTGCTGTTGTTTAAAGCTATAATTATATCCTAGCAACTGTGAAAAAGTGTTACAGAGCAGATGACACCATGCTGTAACAGTGATGGTATTGTGTTATGCCATGTCTAACCATATTTTTTTATGGTTGATCAGCCATTTCGCTTGCTGTGATCATTGGCTATAATCAAGGTTCAGTGCCACACCATAGCCGAACCATGTTCCATGCCTTCCGCGGTCATCGAAACCATGAACGCGGGGATATATTTATTACTCTTTAGACAACTATACGATGGGTGACGAGACGAAATTCGATTACACCGTGTCGAAAAGAGGCGTGTGAGTCGAGTCGAGTCGTAAACTGAAATACAATACAAAAAGGTCGAAATCTAACTAAGACGTTACATACGCGTGCATACATAATCGTGACATTCCGATCATAGTTTTCAAAGGTAAATATGTTCTAAGATAAATTAACATGCGAAGCATAGAATCACGAAATAATAAAATGGCTATGAGCATGAACAATCTACTAATAGAAGACATGGCAATACAATTGTTTCTTGCGAAAAGCGAAAACTATAAATTCTGGAATACAATTTGGGCGTGAAGCCAAAGGCAATGAAACGCGTACATCTAAGAATACACTTGGCTAAGAGCACGTTCTGAAACTAGCAGTCTTACTCAGTAACTATTATAATTGCTAATTCCTAGATTGCTAATCATTCCGTTAATGCAAAACATTACCCAAAGTCCTAGGCACAAATATGTATCCGACAGGCTATTGATTCTTGCGGCGAAAACTACGCTTTAGATTTTAAATACCAATCTAAATGAGACTATTACTTCTAGCGAATACAAGAGAACAGTTAAAATCACTTACATAAGAATCCCGCTTGCCAGTTCTTGAAACAACAACTCCGATATAAAGCAAGGTCGATACGAAAATATAGGTGACAACTCCCTTGCTATGAACGAGCTAACTGAGATCCAGAGGCGTGGCGATGCGGTTTGATCGTAACTGATCACGCGGTTATATAGCTAACTAAATAATACGTCAATCAAATCAAGATAAGCGAAATCAAGGCTGGGAAGCCGTTACACTACTATACAGTGCAACTTATTCACTTGCCATTTCTAAATGTCCCTAGGTGTATACAATGCAACACAAAGGCATTATTATTACCCTGGATTCAGAAAACACTACCGGTTTCCTGTGGCAAAGTTACAAATCAATGAGATGCTTCCTGTAATGGAGGAGATTGAACAAGAGGAACGTGTGACTGTAGCTGAGGCCAGGTCAAAGGAATGTGGTTTCCTTGGAGTATCCCAATTGCACCGGCTATACAAGCTGTACAAATTTAACATTCTTCAAGATTTGGTCTTTGATGTGATGCACCTAGTACCCCTTAACCTAGTGAAGCGGCGACTGGAAAACTTACTCTCAAATGCCACTGTCAAAGAAAAGGAGGGTGTTCAGGCAAACCTTGATAAAATTCCTTGGACCAAAGGTACATGTCAATTCACAATGCAATAAAATTGCATCTAAATAATTGTTCTTATACTCCAATGTGATTGTCTAATTTGTAAGAAAATTTGCTCGGGTGGCCTTGGTTAGTATTCGCATGTGACACCAACATGGGACTAAACCTTAGACATTAAGAAAACAAAACTTTTCGGGTTGCTAGTTTATCAATTCCACAAGCCTTACATGGTCAGTTCTGAATATAGTCTCCTGCTTCACTTATTATTTTTTGATAACCAACATGTAATCCTTTGTCTCACTTGCACAGAATACAGAGAATCAAGAATCCCCAGGAACATTGATCAAGTTTCTCGATGGAAAGGTAATTATTATGCTAAGAAATGTTCTTCTCTCTATACACTATTCAATTAAATACCAATTAAATACAAATTAACATGATTTTTTTTATCCACAGCTGAAGAATTTCAGAAGTTTGGGTTTCCTGCGTCGGAGTTTGTTGTGAAACCCCTTCTGAGACCCAATGACAAGAAAATGTGGGCACCTTTACCAAGGATAGTGGAATTCATATTCCATTGTGGCCTTAATGGATGGACAGACAACATGATAGATTCTTTTAGAAGGTTGTGCTGGAGATACTGCATTCTTGTAGAAGAAACCTATGGGATATCCGAGTGTCTTATCACGCTGCATACATTAGCGCATGTTCCAGAGGATATTAAGAGATTCTCAGCTCCGGACAATTACTAGTGCTTCCAGTATGAGAGAGCAGTTGGCCGCTATGTCAAGCAATCAAGCAATAAAAAAGGTGTTGAGAAGACCTTCATGAGGAGAGAAAGCCAGAGAGAGTTCATGAAGATTCAGTCACTGGGTGCGAAGGTGTCTGCACAGACAGGGAGATACAGTCAAGAAAAGGTAATAATGCCAGGCATATGTGTGGTAATTGCTGCACAGTTTTTTAATTCAATCCTTTCGGAAAAGTGAGTGATGTTTGGGCCATGAATCTGTTTGGCCTGTGGCTTTCACAATTTTGCTCACTCAACCGTGACATCACCATTCATTTTCGAAACAAAACCCAGCAATTTGTACACCTCCTACAGTGAGCGCAAAGCTGACACTTCACATCTTAGCGCTGCCAGAATTTTTTTACAATGATAACATTGAAGTTCATATCTGTCATTCCTGAATGCGATGGGGTTTTGGACAAAAAATGGAATGGCCAAAGTGCACAATATTAGAGTCTAGATTTCGGATGAGTTAAAAAAAAAATGCAAATCTAAATACACCTAAGACCAATCAGAAAACGAAGTATGTACAACTTGCAGTTATTTCTGCTTGAGTGGGGTCCTGTGGCTTATTATCTTTTGTTTTTCCGCTTTAATTTCATGTGACCAAACATTAAATAAATTGTTTCAAAATTGTGCCAGTTCGGGAAGAAACAAACCAAGGATCCCCACTCAAACACAAAAGGTCTATTGCAAAGTAATCCTGACTAATATGAACACTTGTATGAAATCCACTCATTATGGGTAATGTATTCTAACTTGCAGATGGTTGCAACATCCATCCACTCTGCCAGAGAGCTAGTTGGATTATGCGAGAAAGACAGAGAGCAATCTGTCAGAGCACATTTTGGAGTCCTTGTTGGCAAAGGTGAAATTCATGTATTGTCCAGAGTAGAGAAGGTAGCCATAACTGCATGTCTGGAAAGGTGTGGCATTAATGGAATAGATGACCTGCATATGGCTCAAACATTTAAATCTGTATTTTTCCCTGCCAGCGCAACAGCTCCACGTGAAACTTGGTCACGAGGAGAAACTCATGAAAGTCTTGTACATCTATCTTGCCCTAGTGGGCCCTAGCCACATCCCATTGATACTAGGCGATTCATACAGAACATGCAGAGACAGAGACAATAAGGACTTGCGGCATCTACTTGGAGACACTCTTATTGTTGAACCCTATCAAACTAGGAAGTGTTTTGCCTTGAATGAGCTTGACAGGAAGATCATGTTGAATCCTGAGAGAGTTGGCCAATTCGCAATTATTGACCCATCAAGGCTGTATATACCTCTCCCAGAAGTGTTAGTGCCTGTGTATGTTGAAGTAGATGACATGGTATATGTGAAAGGTGAAGATGATGAACCTTGGAGAGCACTAGTAAGAGCTGTTGACCGAAATCGTGGTGAAGCCATGGGATTCTTTTATGTGAAACATAGAATGTGGCACGAGAACTCACTTTGGGTTAGGGAATCTCAAACAAGAACAATGGAGAGAATTGCATTTGATAGCATAGTTGGAAACGTGAATGGGCAGTGGCATGGTTCAGCATGGAAGGACAGAGTTTAACGAATTAAAGCTTAGCAAGTGAAGCAATTTAATTTATGAAATAGTTGATACTCTGTTTCCATGCAGGCAGTAGCTACATATGAACTCGATTCGCTTGACTAAATTGAAGCAATACACATATGCAATGTATCTCTCAATGCAACAAGATGCAAGTTACAAAAAGCAAATGGCACACAAACATAGTTTTTAGGCTTAGAACATGGGTGTACAAATTGTTCAGAAATGAGTGAAAATTTCAGGTATGGTAGCTACGCCCCTGCGAAAAAGAACATTAAATAATTTCATAACCTTGATATACAATGAACGATTCTAGTTGTCAGTAAATAATACTTTAGTGAACATGTAGGTGGTTGATCTAGAGGAGTACCTCTCCCCCGTATGCTAGTCCGAAGGTGACAAAAAAACAAGTTTACGTTTTTATAACTAGATTGAAGTCTTTCACATCAAGTATCGTTTCCATGACAACAAGACATTCACATTTTTACAAATCAAGAAGACATATACTTTTTTATAACTAGTTTGGAGTCTTTCACATCAAGTATCATTTCTATGGCAACAAGTCAATCGCATTTTTACAAATCAAGAAGGAATATGATAGTCCAGCCTTATGCGTCAGATTTGTGTATCAACTATCAAGTGCACCAAGAGCTCACGCATTTTAACAAATCAAGAAGGGAGACGTTCACTTCTTATCACAAAACACCACATATATATGGTGGTATAATACTTTTATACATGAAGTGTTCACACTTTTACAAATCAGTTGTTCACACTTTTACAAATCAAGAAGGTGCAATTGTTTTAAAGTGCAATTCTTATAAGCCAAACACGTCATGAGTACCGCGGTAGTCCTCATGCTCTATGGGACGAATTACAAATCAAGAAGGGAGAAGTGTGCTTTCAATCAGGCTCCGTCATGCGGTTATTTTCAAAATGGCGGTATCAACTAAATTTACATCGCGATACTCTCAAGCTCTTCTCGCTCGATTCTGAATCAAAGAGTGACAGTTTCGTTCGATTGATCGAGGAAATTTTGATCGGAAAGAAGCTGCGGATATTCAGTAAGGTTCAAGTCGTACTGGAAGGCCAAGGATTCACACTGAACTTTAAGAAGCTTCGGGAAATTATTCGAGCCTCGGCGAGAAATGGATCTGGAAATCGCAACATGGCAGTTGAAATCAGCACCTATGCCTATGAACTAGTTCTGATTCTGGGAACTGAATTACTTTAAAGCTTAAGTTACTTGTATCTGTCTGTTGTTGGCTATCAAGCTGGCTTCCTGTAAAGGCTAGAAAAAAGAACTTGCTGTTATCACAACTCAGTGGGACCCTCGCACCGAGTTTACAGGGCTAATTTGGCTCTAAATTGTAAAGGATTTGCCCATACGAAAAACGCTCGAAACGTCAACAAAGCACTTAATCCGTTCTTCGCGGGATTCCGCGGCGTTTCATAGGGTTCACAGGAGCGTGGAAACACCAAATGAAATGGTCAATTTTTGAGCAAAACATCCAAGGACGTGAAATCAGATTGAAAGGTACTGTAATAGCTCCTTCCTTCCTACCAATGGTCACGAAAAACCGGTAATTTCGGTTGGGATTCCAATGGTAGACAGGGGCGTAGCCAGGGGGGCCCCAGGCCCCCCCTTTCTCGGGAGATTTTCCCATAACTTTACTGTATTTGCTGATAGTAGGAAATTAATTGAACATTTTCGTCCCATGTTTTCACTATCCCCCCCCCCCCCCCCCCCCTTCAGAAATTCCTGGCTACAACCGCTGGTACAGCCAATGTTTTGGTCATTCTGGTTGGTACGAGAGTTTCAGCTTCAGAGGTTGTCTGGCCATTCCAGGTTGGAATGAACCGATCGGAATGGTTTGTACCTTCCAGCAAGGTTTTTATGACCAGTTTTATGATCCGAACCGAAAATGTGAATAAGAAGGTAGCTTAAATGCAGTCAGATTTACTAGGATGAACAAATTAGTCACCTAGGTTTGTTAAAACCTTTCAGCTACAAGATAGAATGTAAGTACAAATTTGGAGTATTTTCATGTGCTATCGAGCGAATGGAATCCATGATTACGGAAAAGATGGCGCCGTGCGTAGCATTCTTTGAAAATGTAACAAATTGACCCAAGGTCAAGACAAAAAAGATGTCTGAAAGGTTGACAAAATATTGCTTAACTACAGAATACCCCAACATCTATAGATATATCCCAAGGAAGTGGCTACGAAAGTATCCCTGATATCTAGTGGCTTCTTACGCAGCTACATGGATAAACATGGATATCAAAGTGGATACACTGCTACAAACACTTTACCCCCTGAAACATCCTGAAATTTAGTGGATATGCAGCTACAAAAGTGTTCCGAGACTTCTAGTTGATACGCGGCTACAACCACTTAACCACACCACCCAGGCAACAAGGTAAAAGGGAATATATGGTAGATGAGTGATGGCTACTGGCAGGATACTAAGAAACAGAGAGTAGAAATGTTTATTAAAGTTATCCTTATATATTTATATATTGCACAAAGACCTTGTCAATTCTAGGTTTCCCTACCCGTATATATGAAACAAATATTTATTTACTAGCAAGGCGATTTATCTACATATTGTACGCAAGCTATCAAGTCAACGAATGCCTTTTCTAACCCTTAAAAATTTGGCCATTATAAGTGTCTTTTTTTACTTATTCGGGTTATAAACTTTCTTGTTGTCTGCTAAGAAGACCCAGAAAATTAAGGTTCTTGCCTCTATTTACATATCTCCATATAAATTCTGCCAGACAGGATGAACAGAAGCCTGAGATTCAGCTCACCCTAATGCACTCTATGTCGATTTGAAAAGGTGTTCAAATGCATTCCTTAAACATAGTCTTCTTTTTTAGTATATTGGACATGGCATTCCCGTATCATGTTTCTCATATTTTCATAATGATAATTATTTAAGGGGATGAACTTGAACAGTTGATCCATTGTTTCTGAAATTCATCGCAGCACACTATGAAAAACCGAGTACTGTCCAATGCATAAGACACATGGGGTATGTTTATTTCTCGTTATTTTGATTGATTTTGAAGGAGATTGGTTGAGGTGATGTGCTACTGTTAAGAGGGTTTCAGCATTTACAAGGAGTTTTATTTTCTCAAAAAGGGACCGTGAAAAAATTAGCACTACTACAAAGAAGCATATTTTATTCTCAATATCTACGCTTTTTCACTAAATAATTTGTCTTTGGAAATGTCTTTTGCTATAAGTATAAATGTTTCATCCTGTTTCCTGAATAACAACAATGTGAATTTTCCTGCCTTAGATTCACACGGCACATGTGACCTTTCAGCCATCTTTTTCTTCTTGACCTTGAGTCATTGGTAGATTTTTCCAGAATACTGCGTGCAGTGCCATCTTTTCCGTAATCATGGATTGGATTGTGAAATTGCATTTTTGATTTCTTACTGAGGCCAAACAGTTTTAAAGACTTGGAAATTTGATAGCAAATTCTATTAAATCGTATGTAAGAATGCCTATACCCTATAATGCAAGTTTCAGTTCCTTTTTCATTCTAAGACTAATAGGATAGGATTCTAAGTATAAATAGGGTTCAGAGTTATTTAATGTAGACACTGGTCTTATTTTATAACATTGTGTGGTTCCAGAAATTATCCATACCCCCTACGGAAGGGATTGGAAATTCTGGAGGGGTGGGGAAGGGGTTTGGGTCAATTTACCTGATCTTTTCCATACAAATACTGTATTTTTCTTTGGAAATTCCAGAGGGATGGAGGGGTCACTTTTCAACACCCTTCCGTGGAAGGGGTATGGAATTTTTTGGAACCACACATTTTGTTAAAACAACCGTAGGTTCGGGGCATAATAAAACCTGCTCTATGATTTGGCACAAACCGACTTGGCTTTCTTTTGTTTTTGTTTTTTTCTGATAGCTTCTGCTATCAGATGGTTCAAATCTTATTAAAGTGAAAGAGGACAAAAGTGCACGGTTTGAGGTGAATTCCGTCTGAGAATGAATTTCTTACCTGTGGATTTTCACAGGGAAAATGGTAGGAACATTATTGTTTGTATATACATAAACAACTTTCCAAGTTGCCTTAGTTTTGCTAGTGCCCAAATATATGCAGATGACACTTTCATTACTATGGCTATAGTCACCCAGGTCACAAAATATCAGGAAAAATATATATATGAGCACTGGCAACTGAAAAGGGAGACGTCACTTCACTTCTTTCGCTATTCTTCACAGTCGCGTGTGAAACACCCTTTTCAGTTGCGCTTGCTCATCTCATCAATCCCATCACCTCTCCCACAGCTGTTTTGCTTGCAATAGTGGCATGTAAGCCCTTACAGAGGCACATATATAGAGGATATTACACGGTGGCGCGAAGATATGGATTTTATTTTCGAGTGG
Source organism: Scolanthus callimorphus (assembly GCA_033964015.1). Classification (NCBI taxonomy): domain Eukaryota; kingdom Metazoa; phylum Cnidaria; class Anthozoa; order Actiniaria; family Edwardsiidae; genus Scolanthus; species Scolanthus callimorphus. The sequence goes on from CM066913.1 coordinate 23,815,982, forward strand.
CAAGAACAATATTTTACGAACGAGCGCAGCGAGTGAGTAAAATATTGTTTTTGACACGAGAAAATGAAATCCATATCTTCAAGCCACCGTGTAATGTTCTTTTTATTATATGGATTAGAATTGACATAGCGGCAAAATATTACAAATTGAACAACTCACTTGATAAAGTCGAAAGTGTTTAGTCGAAAGTGCTCCCTCAATCTTTCTGATTCCCAGTGTCGTTAAGAACTAATTTCCCTTTTTGTGTTGCTGTAGCTTTCTCTGCCATAGTTGAAATAAGGTTTTTCTCTTTAGAACTAGAACAAAACTTGGTTTTGTGGCTTAAAACTCGAGTGACCGAGCGAGATTTCACTGCAGGCGAAGTCAGGAAAACAACACTGCAAACGTGCACATCCGGGACACTCGGTACATAACTTTTTCATATTTTCACTAGTGAAGATATGGAAAATACGAGTGTTTTAGTTTCCGGTAAAACACTGCCATCCATATAATAAATAGAGGATATTACACGGTGGCGCAGAGATATGGGTTTTATTTTCGAGTGGCAAGAACAATATTTTATGAATGAGCGCAGCGAATGAGTAAAATATTGTTTTTGACATGAGAAAATAAAACTCATATCTTCAAGCCACCGTGTAATCTTCTTTTTATTATATAGACAAACCAGAAAAACTTATTCCAAATTGATTTCCAAGCACTTTTGTTTTGACCGATATCCTCACTAGTGAGGATATGGAAAATATGTCACTCAGGCCCCAGATGTAGCTTCGTATGAGGTCTACAAGTGGCGTATTTCCCAGTAAAACTATATAATAAGTCGTCATTCAATGCTTTGAGTTGAGCTGCACGACATGAGAAGGGAGTCATATTTCTAGCCCTTACTTCCCGCTTCTTATTCTAGTCAATTTCAGGGTACAAAGTCGCTGTGGGAGCATCGCATGGACTGGGGAGCCTTAGTTCATTGGACGAGCTCTTTGCCAAGAATCAGGGGTGGTGCGATTGACCAAGGCCTCTTATACAAGCCTCTTAAGCACAGAGTCATGACATCGCGTAAGTAGGCAGTCAGAGGGAAGACTAGAATGCAACATGAGCGCTGGCAACTGAAGAGGAAGACGTGACTTTGAGGTCAAAATAACCGCTCTTTCACTATTCTTCCCAGTCACCTGTGAAATGCCCTTTTCAGTTGCGTGACCCTCATGATCCTTTATTTTAACATGGTAACAATCTAATTTTTCAATCGTATTCAGCTGATTGGCCGTGTGCTGCTGAATCTCCCCGTACGAAACGAGAAGCGCTTAAAAGCGCTTCCAGAACGCTTTTGGAAGCGCTTCCAAAAGGCTTCAAACAAAGGGGCTTCGGAAGGTGCACATTTTGGCTTCCAAAAAAAGCGCTTTTACAGCGTTCTGGAAGCGTTGGAAGCGGTTTTGAAGCGGTTCAGTTCGTGGCTGCTCGGAAGCGATTTATGAAGCGTTTGGCAGCGCTTAGGATGCTACGTGATATGGGTATTGATAGACACGATAATAATTATTCACGCAATCAAAGTCAGTGGACTGCAAAGATAGCTATAAAATAGTATTTCAGCAAAAGCTAAAATTAATAACAAAATGATTTGAAACTTCTTTCCTGTCAATCTGTTTACAACTTTCTTATAACAGTTGCTGACACACGCTTCTAGTACAAATGATATACTACGGCGTGGTTGCTACATTATTAAGCCAGAGAAGGGTATTATGGTTTCACTACTTCGGGTTATATCACAGAGAGCGCAAATTGAACAATGCGTCACAGTTTAGTGTATGAGCTAAGTAAGGCGATAAAATTATCGGATTCGCCACAATTTTACAGTTAAGAGAAAACAGTTTGCTGGTTCCTCGGGCATAAGTTGATTATTCGACGACCTGAGGTTGAAATGTGTTTCGCACTTAGTAAAATCTAAAGACGGGTGGTTTGTATCGGAACGTGTTGTATCTATTGTCCCAAAGATTATCAAACGAAAAAATCAAACTGAATGCAAGTACTTTCACATAAATGCCCTTAGAGAGAACAGTTTAACTTGGCAAACGTACCTGATAAAGCTTTGATTTCGGCGTTGTGCTGAGACGCGAACGTTAGGGTTTTCTAGCTAACGCGAAGTTATAACTGCAGGATACATCTTTCCAATTTCTATTTTGTCTCCTTCCCCGGCGCTTCCCCATCTTGATCAGAGATATCTCCACTCCCCACAACAGTACACTGAACTTATCCTCGTCTACCCATGACACTGCTGTAAACATTGCTTTTGAAGAGAATTTCAATTGAGAGAGACGATCGTCTTTAAACAGTTAAATAAACGACCTCTCACTAAACGAAAAGTCCGCCGAGATAGAATACCTTATTTGATTGGTGTAGAGTTTGTCACGTGAAGAAAGCTGATCCTCAACAAAATACAACTGCTGGTCTGTTATTCGAGATATTCTAAAGTATCTAACGAAGAAAATTGATAAAAATTTGATTTTGGACCCGGTGATTCTCGCTGATGTGTCTGTTATTCTATCTAACATCACGGGCGTGATGAAAACCTCGCGCACTCAAACGTACGTACTACAGTGAGTTGCACGGCGTGTCTCTAAACGCTCCGCAAACCATATCTGGGATTGAAGCCGCAACTCGATCATTTTGAACTTCAACTGATAATCTGATAATGTACTTAATGTGTACGTCGCGGGAGAATACGTTTCAAGCCATCGGATCTTTGGGAAACGATAACACGGAATAGTTTCAGAAACGAGCACCATGGCTATTATTAGTACACAGCGTGTGTAAGTTTTTTTTTCCTTTCCTTTGTTGAAGTGGCCTGAAGTGATTTTGCAGCGAAAAGAAGCCCTAAGCTCGGCTGCTAAACCGCTGCAAACCACTGCGAAACCACTGCCACAGCATCTTCTACCGCTTCACAGCGGATTGGCAGCGGGCTGCGTAATGGCTCCGACGTAAAAACACTTTCAAAGCGCTTCATTTGAACTGCTTTTTGGCTGCGAAGCGCTTTGGCAGCGTTTTAAAAGCGCTTTCAAGCGCTTCTCGTTTCGTACGGGGGCCCTTGCAAAATGAATCATGGAAAATTACAAATGCCTAAAATATAATAATGAAAATAAATATACAATAATACGCAAGTCAATTTGAGCTTAAAATTATTCAGGCTGACCGCAGTCCATTAGTCTCACGTGGGATGTTATTCCACAATGCTGCCCCACCATAACTGAAGCACTTTTGACCAAAATTCAGTGTAAGGTTTAGAAAGAGTCAGAGTTATATACGAATTGCGCAAATTGAAAGAATGTTAATCTGAGACCAATGAAAACTCGGCAAGACCGGTTAAAATAAACCGTAGTAGTAGTGTAAAGTAAGCAGTAAAACATTTCTTTTAGGTAATTATAACGCGGACTGTCATTTAGAACTTTATTCATCATGACGTATTTATCTCTTTCTTTTTCAATTATGGTATGAGTACTGTACTTCCTTTGAGGGGTATCCCGGGGAAAAAATGGCATTGCATCACAATTCACACCAACGTCGTTTATGTATCATTTTAAAGCTGGATCTGATGAATAATTTTGTTTTTATTTTATTCCATTGCACATGAACATATATTTTTTTTTAGCTCTAAAGAAAAAAGTACCAACTTTCCTTAATCTAGTTAAATTCCACAGCTACAAATTGATAAGCAAGTCTATATACTTTAGAAGGCGACCTAAAAAAAGGTGTGCGGGAGTTTTTATTTTCCTTTCAAAGCGTATTTTATGCTATTTTTTGTGCTTAGCATTGCCAAAAATATCTGTTTCAACCTGTTTTATGTGATATTTCCGCAAAGATGTAAAATATCAATAATCCTGCACACCCATTTAAAGATTTTTTCTTCAACTTTTTCAACCCCCTTTTTTCCTTATTGCTTATTAGTGCTTTTGTTTAATTGTAGTCCAATAAGTCTTGTACAATGATGATGTCATCAATGATGTCACATCATCAGGTGAATAGATTTGTACATCACTCATATTACCTTTACCTCCCATATTTTTTGGGCGGAGGTGCTCGTCGTACCTTTTAGGGTTTAAAATCAGGCCTCTGGTACTTTTTAGGGGGTAAAATTTGAAAACGTGTTATTGTTTCCAGATAGGTACCTGTCAGAGGTCTGTTCAGCAAATCAAGCAAATCACACTTGTTGGTAAGCCTGGATTTCAGACGTATTTTCCCTCGTAAAAAATATGCGAGAAAATTACAAGGGAAAGTCAACTAGCGATACCATGTTTGGTACCTTTTAGGGGTCAAATCAACTAAGCGACGCCATGTTCGGTACCTTTTAGGGGTAAAACGAAAGTTCCCAATGAGCACCCCCGCCCCAAAGAATTATAAATAATCCATCTTTGTGTGACCAAATTGTGCATCCCCTTGTTAACAAGTGAATTCTGGATGTGATGTCACTGCCTTGATTTCATGACCAAGAAAAATTGAATTTGACTACCGATGTATAAACGTCTGTAACTTAAAAACTATCAGGCATAAATGAATTGTGTTGATTGAAAGATCTATTTACCACTTCAGTTACCAAGTAGGTTCAATTTGGTACAAAAATTCTGTCAGTAGCTCTTTAAAGGTGCTCTCTCATGGTCAATATTTATCCACCGTGGACATAAGTACCAGTATAAGTAAAATTGTAACCGGCATGAAAACACATGCACATCGAAATTTTGAATTTGACACCACAGAGATGTTGACCCTATGACAGCTGAGTGACAACTGAAATCACAAATGTTGGGACTCACTCCTTTTATACCGGAACCTCGTGTTTAACGTTTTGCCCATACATGAATCTTTATATTTCAATTCAGCCAGAATACAAAGTTTTGCAAATTCATATCTCAGCTAATTCAAGTAGTTCTTCTAAAACTTTGCAGTTTGACAAATAGGGATACAGTGTAGAATTGAATACCAGGTTTCATTTCCTCATAACTATTATTAGTCAACATGGGATAAAGACCTATAGCCTGTTGGCCAATGTGCTTATGCTGGAAACTAATGTTCAAACTTCTACCAAATTTCAGGAAAACTAGAGTTCCAATAGAAATGAGGCTCTCTTCCCTGTGATGAGTGAACTGCAGGACCTAGAAGATGCCATCTTCCTTTTGCACGCAGTGATTACTGGTATGCTATCTTTGACAGAAGGTTGTTCCCGTCCAGTATGATTATTTGTATGTCATTATACTGTGGCTTTCATAATTCTGCTAACACTGAAGTGACAGCCAAAGCATGTTTATAGGAACCACAAACTTCACTTCACTTTGCAAAAGCTGCCAGGTTGATTTAGAAATTAATGCTTTTTAAACTCAATAATACCTACATACCTGCCAACCCCGAAAGCTCCAAAACCTCGAGATTTCAAATGCTTTCAAATGCAACAAATGTATGACAAAATCCCAACAAATTTATCCGGGAGATATACAGTAAATGTATGGAAAGTTTCAACTTTTTTCCTGGGAGACCGAGGGTAAAAACCTGGAGAATCCTGTGAAAACTGTGTGAAAACCTTGAGTGTTGGCAGGTATGATAATAAATTTCCCTATGGCGAGTTAACAAATGAAAAACACACCATGATGGTTGTAAAAATCTGATTCTCCACCTGTTTTTGGCTGCATTCCTTTCTCCACTGTGTGGGTGGCATGCTTTTCTAAAACCTCTCTGAAAGACCTGAAATATTTAGGGAACAGCCATCAGTTTTACTTCGACCCATTTAAAAGTTGCTTAGCTTTCATATTTCAAAATAGTAAGTTTGTTATTTCGGCTTAGTTGTGATTCGTTATTTTGAAGAACTGAAAAGCCAGTGGAGAAAGGAATGCAGACAAAAACATGAGCCTGAGCATGCAGAATCGCATAGGTTTTTTTTTAACACACACCATGATTCCGTGAAATCAGTTAAGTTTATTGTTTTGATGGAAACTATTGTCAAGTAAGGAAAGAGAGTATGAAAATAGTCTCTGGTATGAAACAAAAAGATAGTGCAGTTACTTTTAGGATGTCTCTAACTGTAGTTTTTGATACCCTGTGGTATAAGTAATTATATTGGGCAATTTCAGAAGATAGATTTACCCTGGGGACGGGCGTCATTTGGAAATTGTGAATGGGAAGGGGGGTTTTCAAGCTTCGAATTCTGCCTGCAAGGGAGGGGGGGGGGGGTTCGAAGCTGGAAGCATTGTAGGTTAACCTCTTAGGAATTCTATATGCATGGAAGTATGGGGTACATACATTATCTGGAATTGCCCATTCTGAAAGAAAGTTAGATTCCTGTTCATTACTTTTTAAAGTTAATTTTTTATTGCCATTCCTGATTTCCTTATTGTGGGCGGATCAAGGGGTGGGGTTGTGGGGGTTGCAACCCCCCTATGAGAGTGATAGATAGTAGTTATTTGAACTCAGTACAGGTACCCCCCTCCCCCCCCCCCCCCCCCTCTGAACAAAAACCCTGGTTCTGCCACTGCGGATCATGGATATGAGTTTAAAAGCAGGCATTCCTTTCTGTTGTTTGTTTCTTAACAAAATTGTTATTCATGATTTTCTGGTATACAAACACAGAAGCGACTGTGAGAAAGAAGGATTTTAAATTGGCAACTGTACAAAATTCGAATGCTTCCTTTCTTTGTGAAGTACAGTACGTGTTTAGCTGTTGGAAGATTGAAGTACAGCCTTTTATTTGATAATTATATCCGCCTTATTCCTTATATACCTTATTCTCCTTCATTTTCGTGGGACTTAAAGAGCCTGTGTCAGCCGCCATTTTGACAAAATGCCGGAGAAAGCATCCATTTCCATCAGCTGATTTAGAGAATATAGAGCAATTATCTTCTCGATTACATTTGGTGAATCAAATCTGAAACTTTGATTTAGATGTTTATTAAGAGATTTCTCAATGTAATTTGCCTTCAAATATCAAACGAAAAAAATAACAATGGAGTGACTGGCATGGGCTCTTAAATTTCGCAAACATTTTCTCGGCACATTTCGCGAGTCTTTTCGCGATCGCGGAGAAAAAATTAAGTAGTGGCCGAACCCATCATTCGACTTCCCTTGGCGTCCCTTAGCTGTCCCATTTTTCCACTCCTATTCACTTCCCTTTCCCATGATAGGTCCATTTTCCACTTTTACACTCCTATTGACATCCTTTACCAGTTGAGGCTCATTTTAGCTGGGATGAAACACCATGGACCCTTAGGCATCCTTGCAACCTTGTTAGATGGAAAACAATCTAGAAGTATGTAGATATGGTATTGGGGAACTCATCATTCCACTTCCGTTGGCGTCTCTTAGCTTTCCCATAATTTGAACATCTTTCCTACTATTCACTTCACCTTTCCCATGATAGGTCCATTTTCCATTTTTACACTCCTATTGACATCCTTTTACCATGTGAGGCTAATATTTTAGCTGGGATGAAACATTATGGACCCTTAGGCATCCTTGCAACCTTGTCAGATGGAAAAACGGTCTACAAGCATGTAGATATGGTATTGGCGAACTCATCATTCCACTTTCGTTGGCGTCTCTTAGCTTTCCCATAATGGGAACATCTTTCCGTTACTATTCACTTCACCTTTCCCATGATAGGTCCATTTTCCATTTTTACACTCCTGTTGACATCCTTTTGCCATGTGAGGCTCATTTCAGCTGGGATGAAACACCATGGACCCTTTGGCATCCTTGCAACCTTGTCAGATGGAAAAACAGTCTAGAAGCATGTAGATATGGTATTGGCGAACTCATCATTCCACTTCCGTTGGCGTCTCTTAGCTTTCCCATAATGGGAACATCTTTCCACTCCTATTCACTTCCCTTTCCCATGATAGGTCCATTTTCCATTTTTACACTCCTATTGACATCCTTTTACCATGTGAGGCTCATTTTAGCTGGGATGAAACACCATGGACCCTTTGGCATCCTTGCAACCTTGTCAGGTGGAAAAACAGTCTAGAAGCATGTAGATATGGTATTGGCGAACTCATCATTCCACTTCCGTTGGCGTCTCTTAGCTTTCCCATAATGGGAACATCTTTCCGCTACTATTCACTTCACCTTTCCCATGATAGGTCCATTTTCCATTTTTGCACTCCTATTGACATCCTTTTACCATGTGAGGCTCACTTTTAGCTGGGATGAAACACCATGGACCCTTAGGCATCCTTGCAACCTTGTCAGATGGAAAAACCGGTCTAGAAGCATGTAGATATGGTATTGGCGAACTCATCGTTCCACTTCAGTTGGCGTCTCTTAGCTTTCCCATAATGGGAACATCTTTCCACTACTATTCACTTCACCTTTCCCATGATAGGTCCATTTTCCATTTTTACACTCCTATTGACATCCTTTTACCATGTGAGGCTCATTTCAGCTGGGATGAAACACCATGGACCCTTAGGCATCCTTGAAACCTTGTCAGATGGAAAAACAGTCTAGAAGCATGTAGATATGGTATTGGCGAACTCATCATTCCACTTCCGTTGGCGTCTCTTAGCTTTCCCATAATGGGAACACCTTTCCACTACTATTCACTTCACCTTTCCCATGATAGATCCATTTTCCATTTTTGCACTCCTATTCACATCCTTTTACCATGGCTCATTTCAGCTGGGATGAAACACCATGGACCCTTAGGCATCCTTGAAACCTTGTCAGATGGAAAAACAGTCTAGAAGCATGTAGATATGGTATTGGCGAACTCATCATTCCACTTCCGTTGGCGTCTCTTAGCTTTCCCATAATGGGAACATCTTTCCGCTACTATTCACTTCACCTTTCCCATGATAGATCCATTTTCCATTTTTGCACTCCTATTCACATCCTTTTACCATGTGAGGCTCACTTTTAGCTGGGATGAAACACCATGGACCCTTAGGCATCCTTGCAACCTTGTCAGATGGAAAAACGGTCTAGAAGCATGTAGATATGGTATTTGCGAACTCATCATTCCACTTCCGTTGGCGTCTCTTAGCTTTCCCATAATGGGAACATCTTTCCGCTACTATTCACTTCACCTTTCCCATGATAGGTCCATTTTCCATTTTTGCACTCCAATTGACATCCTTTTACCATGTGAGGCTCACTTTTAGCTGGGATGAAACACCATGGACCCTTAGGCATCCTTGCAACCTTGTCGGATGGAAAAACCGGTCTAGAAGCATGTAGATATGGTATTGGCGAACTCATCATTCCACTTCCGTTGGCGTCTCTTAGCTTTCCCATAATGGGAACACCTTTCCACTACTATACACTTCACCTTTCCCATGATAGATCCATTTACCATTTTTGCACTCCTATTGACATCCTTTTACCATGTGAGGCTCACTTTTAGCTGGGATGAAACACCATGGACCCTTTGGCATCCTTGCAACCTTGTCAAGTGGAAAAACAGTCTAGAGGCATGTAGATATGGTATTGGCGAATTCATCATTCCACTTCCGTTGGCGTCTCTTAGCTTTCCCAGAATGGGAACATCTTTTCACTCGTATTCACTTCCCTTTCCCATGATAGGTCCATTTTCCATTTTTACACTCCTGTTGACATCCTTTTGCCATGTGAGGCTCATTTTAGCTGGGATGAAACACCATGGGCCTTCAGGCATCCTTGCAACTTTGTCAGATGGAAAAACGGTCTAGAAGCATGTAGATATGGTATTGGCGAACTCATCGTTCCACTTCAGTTGGCGTCTCTTAGCTTTCCCATAATGGGAACATCTTTCCACTACTATTCACTTCACCTTTCCCATGATAGGTCCATTTTCCATTTTTACACTCCTATTGACATCCTTTTACCATGTGAGGCTCATTTCAGCTGGGATGAAACACCATGGACCCTTAGGCATCCTTGAAACCTTGTCAGATGGAAAAACAGTCTAGAAGCATGTAGATATGGTATTTGCGAACTCATCATTCCACTTCCGTTGGCTTCCCTAGCTTTCTCATAATGGGCACATCTTTCCACTCCTATTCACTTCCCTTTCCCATAATATGTCCATTTTTCCACTCCTATTGGCATGCTTTTACGATGTGAGGCTCATTTGTTCATTCCTATTGGTATACCATGAGAGGTTCATCGTTTCTCTCCTGTTGGCTTCCCTTTACCATGTGAAGCCCATTATTCAGCTCCTATTGACTTCGCTTTACCATGAGAGGTCCATTTGTACACTCCTATTTGCATCCGTTTACCATGAGAGGCTCATTTGTTCACTCCTATTGGCTTACCTTTAGCATGCGAGGCCCATCAGCTTTTCTTGGACATAACAGGCACGTCTTTCCACCCCAGTTGGGTGTAGATTTATTGAGATATTTCACAGTTGAATTGTTATCTGTCTACACTCCATCTCCTGCTATTTGATAGTCAAACTAATTTGAGAATACAGTTTTTTCAATAAAGTTAGTCACGTGAAGTAAAAAAGTACCAAGCTAGTGTCACATACACGTGTGGACCCTCAGCTTCAACAAGGTTTTTATTTTCTGGAATATCGAACTGCTGCGTCATTCTCTGTACCTAGCTTTTGTAATGCGCTTTTTAAACAAAAATAAAGTTCATAACGCTACTCAAATTATATTGGCCATAATACCGTGAAAGCTTTGTGTCTTTTTTCTTTCTGTGTGACTAACTTTATAATAAGTTTTTACAGAAAACGTATCCTAAAAGCATTCGAGCAACGTCCTAAAAGTCCCAAAAAAATGGGAGAACAGGTTCATATTCGTGATATTTTGTTGAACTATTTTCGACGATATCCACGCGAAAGATATTACCATAGTATTACTCAAGCGACTTGACGCTAAGCAATAATTTTATATGCACACTGAATTTCCGATAGCTGGTTTTCTAAACACTATAAGTATTAGCTTTTTTAAATATATGTCAGACATCTCTTTCTTGCTAACTGTATTGAACAGTATACAGTTTTACTTAAACTCATCGTTTTTTCGTCACGAGACTCCATACTTTTGAAGTACATTTGAGTCTCTGAATAAATTAACTATAGAATGTCGTCAGTTTGAAATGTTCCCCCAGGGCATGAAGGTGGACATGAAAGAATGTTCTTCTACAAGTATTCTGCAAGTGCCGGCAAAAAGTAACTCTTGCAATTACTTTTAGGTTAAATCGTAGATTGACTATACTGAAAGCTGCGTAGAGTTGTAGAAAAACGTTTTTGTCACCCTGTGAAGTCTTTGTATCTTCGCAAATTCAAGAGATGTAACAGGTTTTTATGATGAACATGATAAAGAAGCAAGAAACTCCTGTATGATTTCAATAAACCTGATGCTGGCAAACACATCATTGACAAAATTGTTTTAACTTAAATAAAAGGCTTTAGTAATGAGAGGATGTATGGGCGTAATTGTATTCTATAATTGCTCCATGGCGTCTGTAAATAAGTTTACCGAGGGTTTCTCGTTCTTCGACAAAATAAGCTTTTAAAAAAGTAATCTATGCGTTTCTAAAAGAAAGCGAGTGCCTTCGGGTTCTATCAAAGGGGTATTCGTTTTAGTTCGGGTTTTTTCGGGGGGGGGGGGGGCGGATAGTGATTGCTTGGTGAACAGCGTGCAATCAACATTTATTTTTCAATACATACTATGTTTTATTTTTTACCTCGAGGGCACGGTAACGAATCCTGCATTCTGATTGGTTCTGAGAGCGCGCGCGCGGGGGCAATATTTTCCTATCTCTGACCTAGGTCACGGTAACCATTTTCGCGCGCTTGTTTTCATCGAAAAAATTAAATTTTTGAGTTGGAAAAAAATAAATAGGTTATTTACCGGCTTTAGGTCGGTCCGTATAGGAGAAAAACTGTGACCTCGGCCTGGAAAATGTTGACCTCGGCCTCCGCCTGGCCACGCCTGCGCTTGCGTCCTGTGCTTGCGTCCTGTGCTTGCATCCTGTGCTTGCGTCCTGTGCTTGCGTCCTGCGCTTGCATCCTGTGCTTGCGTCGTGTGCTTGCGTCCTGCACTTGATTCCTGCGCTTGCGTCGTGTGCTTGCGTCGTGTGCTTGCGTCGTGTGCTTGCGTCCTGTGCTTGCGTCCTGTGCTTGCGTCCTGTGCTTGCGTCGTGTGCTTGCGTACTGCGCTTGCGTACTGTGCTTGCGTACTGCGCTTGCGTACTGCGCTTGCGTACTGCGCTTGCGTCCTGTGCTTGCGTCCTGTACTTGCGTGCTGTGCTTGCGTGCTGTGCTTGCGTCCTGTGCTTGCGTCCTGTACTTGCGTGCTGTGCTTGCGTGCTGTGCTTGCGTCGTGTGCTTTCGTACTGCACTTGATTCCTGCGCTTGATTCCTGCGCTTGCGTCCTGCGCTTCCATCCTGTGCTTGCGTCGTGTGCTTGCGTACTGCGCCTGCGTCCTGCACTTGATTCCTGCGCTTGCGTCCTGCACTTGCGTCCTGCGCTTGCGTCCTGCGCTTGATTCCTGCGCTTGCGTCCTGCACTTGATTCCTGCGCTTGCGTCCTGCACTTGATTCCTGCGCTTGCGTCCTGCACTTGATTCCTGTGCTTGCGTCCTGCACTTGATTCCTGTGCTTGCGTCCTGCACTTGATTCCTGCGCTTGCGTCCTGCACTTGATTCCTGTGCTTGCGTCCTGCACTTGATTCCTGTGCTTGCGTCCTGCACTTGATTCCTGCGCTTGCGTCCTGCACTTGATTCCTGTGCTTGCGTCCTGCACTTGATTCCTGTGCTTGCGTCCTGCACTTGATTCCTGCGCTTGCGTCCTGCACTTGATTCCTGCGCTTGCGTCCTGCACTTGATTCCTGCGCTTGCGTCCTGCACTTGATTCCTGCGCTTGCGTCCTGCACTTGATTCCTGTGCTTGCGTCCTGCACTTGATTCCTGTGCTTGCGTCCTGCACTTGATTCCTGCGCTTGCGTCCTGCACTTGATTCCTGCGCTTGCGTCCTGCACTTGATTCCTGTGCTTGCGTCCTGCACTTGATTCCTGTGCTTGCGTCCTGCACTTGATTCCTGTGCTTGCGTCCTGCACTTGATTCCTGCGCTTGCGTCCTGCACTTGATTCCTGTGCTTGCGTCCTGCACTTGATTCCTGTGCTTGCGTCCTGCACTTGATTCCTGCGCTTGCGTCCTGCACTTGATTCCTGCGCTTGCGTCCTGCACTTGATTCCTGTGCTTGCGTCCTGCACTTGATTCCTGTGCTTGCGTCCTGCACTTGATTCCTGTGCTTGCGTCCTGCACTTGATTCCTGTGCTTGCGTCCTGCACTTGATTCCTGTGCTTGCGTCCTGCACTTGATTCCTGCGCTTGCGTCCTGCACTTGATTCCTGTGCTTGCGTCCTGCACTTGATTCCTGTGCTTGCGTCCTGCACTTGATTCCTGTGCTTGCGTCCTGCACTTGATTCCTGTGCTTGCGTCCTGCACTTGATTCCTGTGCTTGCGTCCTGCACTTGATTCCTGCGCTTGCGTCCTGCACTTGATTCCTGTGCTTGCGTCCTGCACTTGATTCCTGTGCTTGCGTCCTGCACTTGATTCCTGCGCTTGCGTCCTGCACTTGATTCCTGCGCTTGCGTCCTGCACTTGATTCCTGTGCTTGCGTCCTGCACTTGATTCCTGCGCTTGCGTCCTGCACTTGATTCCTGCGCTTGCGTCCTGCACTTGATTCCTGCGCTTGCGTCCTGCACTTGATTCCTGTGCTTGCGTCCTGCACTTGATTCCTGCGCTTGCGTCCTGCACTTGATTCCTGTGCTTGCGTCCTGCACTTGATTCCTGTGCTTGCGTCCTGCACTTGATTCCTGTGCTTGCGTCCTGCACTTGATTCCTGTGCTTGCGTCCTGCACTTGATTCCTGCGCTTGCGTCCTGCACTTGATTCCTGTGCTTGCGTCCTGCACTTGATTCCTGCGCTTGCGTCCTGCACTTGATTCCTGTGCTTGCGTCCTGCACTTGATTCCTGTGCTTGCGTCCTGCACTTGATTCCTGTGCTTGCGTCCTGCACTTGATTCCTGCGCTTGCGTCCTGCACTTGATTCCTGTGCTTGCGTCCTGCACTTGATTCCTGTGCTTGCGTCCTGCACTTGATTCCTGCGCTTGCGTCCTGCACTTGATTCCTGTGCTTGCGTCCTGCACTTGATTCCTGCGCTTGCGTCCTGCACTTGATTCCTGTGCTTGCGTCCTGCACTTGATTCCTGTGCTTGCGTCCTGCACTTGATTCCTGTGCTTGCGTCCTGCACTTGATTCCTGCGCTTGCGTCCTGCACTTGATTCCTGTGCTTGCGTCCTGCACTTGATTCCTGTGCTTGCGTCCTGCACTTGATTCCTGTGCTTGCGTCCTGCACTTGATTCCTGTGCTTGCGTCCTGCACTTGATTCCTGTGCTTGCGTCCTGCACTTGATTCCTGTGCTTGCGTCCTGCACTTGATTCCTGTGCTTGCGTCCTGCACTTGATTCCTGTGCTTGCGTCCTGCACTTGATTCCTGCGCTTGCGTCCTGCACTTGATTCCTGTGCTTGCGTCCTGCACTTGATTCCTGCGCTTGCGTCCTGCACTTGATTCCTGTGCTTGCGTCCTGCACTTGATTCCTGTGCTTGCGTCCTGCACTTGATTCCTGCGCTTGCGTCCTGCACTTGATTCCTGTGCTTGCGTCCTGCACTTGATTCCTGTGCTTGCGTCCTGCACTTGATTCCTGTGCTTGCGTCCTGCACTTGATTCCTGTGCTTGCGTCCTGCACTTGATTCCTGTGCTTGCGTCCTGCACTTGATTCCTGCGCTTGCGTCCTGCACTTGATTCCTGTGCTTGCGTCCTGCACTTGATTCCTGTGCTTGCGTCCTGCACTTGATTCCTGCGCTTGCGTCCTGCACTTGATTCCTGTGCTTGCGTCCTGCACTTGATTCCTGTGCTTGCGTCCTGCACTTGATTCCTGCGCTTGCGTCCTGCACTTGATTCCTGTGCTTGCGTCCTGCACTTGATTCCTGTGCTTGCGTCCTGCACTTGATTCCTGCGCTTGCGTCCTGCACTTGATTCCTGTGCTTGCGTCCTGCACTTGATTCCTGCGCTTGCGTCCTGCACTTGATTCCTGCGCTTGCGTCCTGCACTTGATTCCTGTGCTTGCGTCCTGCACTTGATTCCTGTGCTTGCGTCCTGCACTTGATTCCTGTGCTTGCGTCCTGCACTTGATTCCTGTGCTTGCGTCCTGCACTTGATTCCTGCGCTTGCGTCCTGCACTTGATTCCTGCGCTTGCGTCCTGCACTTGATTCCTGCGCTTGCGTCCTGCACTTGATTCCTGTGCTTGCGTCCTGCACTTGATTCCTGTGCTTGCGTCCTGCACTTGATTCCTGCGCTTGCGTCCTGCACTTGATTCCTGTGCTTGCGTCCTGCACTTGATTCCTGTGCTTGCGTCCTGCACTTGATTCCTGTGCTTGCGTACTGCGCTTGCGTCCTGCACTTGATTCCTGTGCTTGCGTACTGCGCTTGCGTCCTGCACTTGATTCCTGCGCCTGCGTCCTGCACTTGATTCCTGTGCTTGCGTCCTGCACTTGATTCCTGTGCTTGCGTACTGCGCTTGCGTCCTGCACTTGATTCCTGCGCTTGCGTCCTGCACTTGATTCCTGTGCTTGCGTCCTGCACTTGATTCCTGCGCTTGCGTCCTGCACTTGATTCCTGTGCTTGCGTCCTGCACTTGATTCCTGTGCTTGCGTCCTGCACTTGATTCCTGTGCTTGCGTCCTGCACTTGATTCCTGCGCTTGCGTCCTGCACTTGATTCCTGCGCTTGCGTCCTGCACTTGATTCCTGCGCTTGCGTCCTGCACTTGATTCCTGCGCTTGCGTCCTGCACTTGATTCCTGTGCTTGCGTCCTGCGCTTGCATCCTGTGCTTGCGTCGTGTGCTTGCGTACTGCGCGTGCGTCGTGTGCTTGCGTCGTGTGCTTGCGTACTGCGCTTGTGTCCTGTGCTTGCGTACACCGACGACCGGTTAGCGCAGTGGTAGAGCGCCGGGCTTATGTTCGGGAGGTTGGGAGTTCAAACCCTGGCCGGGCCAACACTCAGGGTCTTTTTCTAATAATTGAGGAGAAGGTGCTGCCTTTGCTCTAACATCTGCAAATGGTTAGACCTTCGCGTCTTCTCGGATAAGGACGTTAAACCGTAGGCCCCGTCTCTCACATACACTACACTAACCGGAACCAGAGGGACGTTAAAGAACCACTAGGACCGTCGGAAGTTGCCCAACCTCAGTGTCACAGAACTCACAATACTAACACACACTCATGTTTATAAAGCTGGTTCTTATAGGATGAGTTATCCATTAATGTAAAGCGCTTTGAGCCGCGAGGATAAAGCGCTATATAAGCACGTTATTATTATTATTATTATATACTGCGCTTGTGTCCTGTGCTTGCGTACTGCGCCTGCGTCCTGCACTTGATTCCTGCGCTTGCGTCCTGCACTTGCGTCCTGCGCTTTCGTCCTGCACTTGATTTCTGCGCTTGATTCCTGTGCTTGCATCCTGTGCTTGCGTACTGCGCTTGCGTCCTGTGCTTGCGTGCTGTGCTTGCGTCGTGTGCTTGCGTCCTGCACTTGATTCCTGCGCTTGCGTCCTGTGCTTGCGTCCTGTGCTTGCGTCCTGTGCTTGCGTGCTGTGCTTGCGTCCTGCACTTGCGTCCTGTGCTTGCGTGCTGTGCTTGCGTCCTGCACTTGCGTCCTGTGCTTGCGTCGTGTGCTTGATTCCTGCGCTTGATTCCTGCGCTTGATTCATGCGCTTGATTCCTGCGCTTGCGTCCTGCGCTTGCGTCCTGCGCTTGCGTCTTGCGCTTGCGTCCTGCGCTTGCGTCCTGTGCTTGCGTCGTGTGCTTGCGTGCTGTGCTTGCGTCGTGTGCTTGCGTCCTGTGCTTGCGTACTGCGCGTGCGTCGTGTGCTTGCGTCGTGTGCTTGCGTACTGCGCTTGTGTCCTGTGCTTGCGTACTGCGCTTGTGTCCTGTGCTTGCATCCTCTGCTTGCTTACTGCGCTTGCGTCCTGTGCTTGCGTCCTGTGCTTGTGTCCTGAGCTTGCATCCTGTGCTTGATTTTTGCGCTTGTGTCCTGTGCTTGCATCCTGTGCTGGCGTGGTGTGCTTGCGTGCTGCGCTTGTGTCCTGTGCTTGCGTCCCTTGATTGTGTCCTGCGCTTGCGTTCTAGTGAGTACCGTCTTTTACTGCCGGCCGCAAAATATCACGCAAGCCGAAAAGGAGATCCCTAGTCCCACTGTGTCGCTGGTCCGCAATATTGAAAACACTTTCAGTTTTGATACAGAGTTAATTTCGATGTTGGAGCAAAAGGAGCATAAAAGATGAGCAGCAGATGATGAATAGAGGAACTCAGAAGAATAGGACTAATGAAGTGATGAAAACGGCGATCTTACGAATTCAGAAAATGCCATTTTATTACTCTTATGATTATCAAAAGGCGACAATTTCATCTGTCATTCACAGCCCTACCAGCCTGTACCAGATCCTACAGAACAAAGACGTGAGAGCACCGCCAGCGCTGAAATTGTCATTGCACTAATAGTACTTTCAATTTCATGTTTAGGACGAGCAATATAAGCGAAAATAAAAATAACTGATGGAGGGATTTGTAATGTAAATGATTCGCTTAAATATCAGGCATGAACACGGAAACCATGTGTACTCTAAACGTGTAGACCTTCTATTCTATTTGCTTATTTCCCTCACGATTTTGATCTAAGGGTAATCTTAATCGCCAGTAGTATAGTACGCTACGTGTAATTTTTAGGATTTAGTTTTCTGCCCGTTACTCTAGAAACAAATTTCCAACTTCCGGTTGTGCGTATCTCGCTTAAATCTTTCTAACCAAACGACTAGTCTCAAGAAGAAAATACTCGAAGAGTCACATGTATTAGAATAATGTTAAAGAAGACACAAAATATATATTTCATTGAGATCAGATAGAATAATTGCTCGGTTTCCATCGAAATAGCTCAACTTCCGGTTACAGCCTCGTTTCCATGCTACAGGAAAAGTCATATTCTAAACTGTTAAATTTGGAGGCGTTCCACTGCACGAATGCAGTAGGACTTTTAGACCCCGTCCACACTACGCCGTTTTCAAACGAAAACGGATACTTTTTTGCTCCGTTTTCGAAAAGATTTGAGTCCACACTCTTATCGTTTTCGTATTGTTTTCGCCGTTTTCGGAGATCGCTCTCGGCGTTGTAGTATGGACGATAGCCGTATCCGGAGCAAAAAGTATCCGTTTTCGTTTGAAGACGTTGTAGTGTGGACGGGGTCTTAGTATGTTGTTTATGATGGTAATTACTATTGAATTGTGAAGAGAGATCTTCTGTTGCAATTAGTTCTATGTCTATCCGTAAATGTACTGGACTAAAAGTAGTGGTTCTCCCCGCTATATCATAAAGGCATTAGAGCACAACGTTTAAAGTACCACTGAAGGCAGAAATCAACTACATTTGTCATCTCATCAAAAGGGACCAATTCACGGGAACAGTAGCTAAGAAAAATGTTTTGCGCGTGCCGTTATCCGTTATCATTTTTAATTGCATTGATTTTTGAATAGCTTCGATTGGCGTTTAATTTTTATGCGTTCCTGTGGGGTGAACAATGGTTCCTGTGTCGCATGAAGAAGACATAGAAAGTAGAACAAAGACCACGAAGAAGAGAAAGAA
Source organism: Scolanthus callimorphus (assembly GCA_033964015.1). Lineage (NCBI taxonomy): Eukaryota > Metazoa > Cnidaria > Anthozoa > Actiniaria > Edwardsiidae > Scolanthus > Scolanthus callimorphus. The sequence continues at coordinate 23,834,627 of CM066913.1, forward strand.
AGAACAAAGGCCTGGCTTTGTGCTACTTTCTGCGTCACAGGAACCATTGTTCTGAAGAGCTTCTCCCCCGACGCTCTGGAGCTCTGGACGCTCTGGAGCTTCTCCCCCGACGCTCTGGTGGCTTCGTGTGGGTAGGAAGGACTTCTGATAGTTCTGATGTCATCCGGGACCCTCTCCCTGAAAGGTTCTGCGGATGAGCTCGACCCAGTCCTTACGCTTCCTCGTGGTTCAGGCTCCGAGCATGTGATCCCGCTCAGGACGCCAGGGACAGGGTTGACAAAGACTTTGAGGTCGCGCATAGTGGGACGAAAAAAACGTCAACGCAAACTTCAAAAATCGACAAAATTTTAACGGCGCACGTAAAACATTTTTTCTTTCGCTACTGTTCCCTTGGATAATGGATCTTGTTGATGAAATGTGGTTTATTTTTTGCTTCGAGTGGCACTTTGATGACTTTATATTCCAATTTATTCGAGTATCGCATAAATTATAGTTAATTGAGAACTCGCGTATTGTGCGGCCAAGCTTACTTAAGCTTAGCTTCCATATAGTCGTATCTGTCGTATCAGTCAACCGTGAAACAAAGAATAATTCAAATTTTGTATTGTTTCACGGCCGACTGATGAGACAGATAAGATTACATGGAAACCAGGCCTTACGTGACTCCTGTTTGCTCGCCCTATCCAATATCACCCGACGTGGGGGGCTTATCCAATCAAAACCTGTCAGGATTTCCCGAAAGCATGCCTCTTGGGGGGGGGGGGGGGGGGGGGGGGTTCTTCACATGTCGACCTGATAGGGGTGCTCGTCGTATTTTTAGGGGTGAAAATAGAGTTTCAGGAATTTTTTAGGGGGTATCGGAGAAAAATTGTGGCTTTCACTAATTAATGGTATTTTTTAGGGTACGCAAATGAATGAAAGGGTCACAAACCTAGTAAAACGTTTTCTTTCTTTCTTCGTTCATTTATAGCTCTACAATAAGCTTGTTTTGAGATGAGAAACAAAAACAATAACAAAAAAGGTTTATTGTTGGTATTTTTTAGGGGTCATTGTGTTTATAAGGTATTTTTTTAGGGGTTGGATTTTTATGTCCTGGTATTTTTTAGGGTATATTTTCCGATGTCCCGATGAGCACCCTTATCACTCTTACATGGGAGAACCCCCCCCCCCCCCCCCCCCGGGCCTCTATCATTCTGTGTTTCGCTTGTAGTGCTACTAGCCAGAATTCTCAAAATCCTCCCACCCACCCAACTAGGCATGCAGTCTTTACCTCACAAATGGAGTTCTCCGAACACACCCGACTACTTGATTTATTTATAGGTTAGAGACTTTCACGTGGACTTTTTGAATGTTTTGTTTACAAATGCACATATGAGATGACAATCAACGAGTCGGAGAAATCATATTTAGCAATATTTATCCATTGATTTAGAAAGGGCAAACCGGATGTTCGCCCGCTGAATAGGCGAGTTCCATTGTTTACGTTTTAACTCATTTGCATAAGCACAGAAACATATAACTTATTTGAAACATGTAACGGTGAACTAAGCTTCGGATTATTCGTATCGAGTTTATGACCATATTTGGTCAATAATGAACTCTCGACTGCTAACCCAAGCAGGTTTTCTTTGCATAATATTTCATTTTTCGCTTAAATAAAGTAGAGCAACAGTGGAAAGTGATAATATACTAACATTTAACATCTTGAAGTCTTTCAACGACATAATTTTCAAAATCAATTCAATTGTTTATTGTGCGAATATTCCGCAGCTTGGCACTAAAGTAATGTATGTGTGTTACACGCCCGGGGGGGGACTCCCATATTTTTTGACCGGGGATGATCGTCGGAAATTTTCAGTTTCACCCCTAAAAGATACCAAACATGGCGGGCCATAGCGTGGCTCAAAAAAAATATTACCCTAAAGATACCCTAAAAGATGAGGTCTTATGTGCCAAGTAGGCGCGAAGGACACAGGTAACAGGGGAAAAATACCCATGAAGACATTTCCGTGTTTGTTTCTAATTCATCGTCTTCTCATCGAATAATCTCTCTTTCTTACACGGTTTTTAGAAGCACCATCATGAGAAAAGCAATTTGGACACAGTTTCGGCCCTAAAAGATACCAATCTGCCTAAAATTTATTGAAGATCAAGATCACCCCTAAAAGAGACCAAACCAACGTGATTTTAACCCCTAAAAGATACGACGATCATCCCCGATCAAAAAATATGGGAGTCCCCCCCCCCCCCCCCCCCCCCCCCGGGGTTACACGTTTCAACTCACTTATATGTTTCTGATAAGCATCAACCAGGATCAGGCATTCCAACGCCGATGCAAAATGATCGGTTCTGAATATCAATAAAGTAAAAAATCTCAGCTCCATATCATGTAAAACAAGCGCGTGGCACGAAGTTTGATTTTGCAGAAAATGTATGGGTTTAATTAGCTTTTTGCCCTCCAGCAACTCAGGCGTTTTGAAAAGCCTTTAAAACATTACATACAAATCCGTTAGAACTATTTTATTACCGTTTGCAGGATATTATTTCACCACCGACTTGTTTTCGGTATGTTTTCTAGACTAATTGCGGTTCTTACAATTGTACTTGAATAACTGGAGGTCAAAGCATACATTTTCTGTAAACTGAATTTCGCATCACACGCTGACAATACAAGATATCGGTTCAATTTTTCTAGCTATTCTCACTGCATACTAATGAGAGCTTCGTATAAGAACACGCTCAGGAATAATTAATTCAGTCCGTTCAGCCGCTCAGTTGAAGTGTTCAGACGTTTCTCTGGCTTCAGTTTGGTCAACCGCCTCCACCTCCCATATCCTTCCTGTTGGTTTGTAAAATCGTTTCTCGTGGCTTTATACTCATCTGGAATGTTATTAGCGTTGTTATAGAAGCTATTTCGGTTTCTTCATTGCGTTTTCGCTGCTGTTATTGCATAAGGTTTGTTGTACCGCGAGCGGTTTCTATCAAGGCAAGGGCCTCGTGGAATTTACAAGTTGCAGGAATGGGTTGTGACTGGCAAAAATCACTGGAGTGGCCAGAATTTCCCTGGAGTCTATAGGTAATTTTATCTTCGGGTGGTTTTCTTAGGGCTCGTTTGGGGTTTGGTTTATTTTAATGCTTAGTACTAGTTCGTCACATTTTTAGTCTCTTCCTCTTGTTTTGTACGGGTGCTTTGTGTTCTTAGATGCCCTTGCCGTATTCACACATATCGCTCGCAGTTACTCGTTGCTTTGGGAAGTGGTTGTTCCACGTTATGCCGTGGCTATTTCGTCAGGGACATTGTCTCGTTGCCGGAATTTTGTGTTTTTCCGTTACCGTTTCTAGCTAGGTCAATTTTCCCGTCTCTGTTCCCTCTCCGTTGGGTAGCCATAGTAGCTTATTTATTTTCCATAGCGTTAGTAGTATACAAGCATGGGATAATTGGTAGATTATTTATCACGGGGGTACTATTTATGTGTGCATTAGATTCCGCACTCGGTGCGGGGAAGGTGATTACCACAGTAATATTGTGCGCGCATAGACTCCGCGGCAATCGGTGTGTGGAAGGTGATTATCACAAGGGTAATATTGTGTGCGCATAGACTCCACACCCGGTGTGCGTGGAAAGTTATTATCACAAGGGTAATACTGTGTGCGCATAGACTCCGCACTCAGGGTGCGTGGAAGGTTAATATCATAAAGTGCTATTGTTTGCGCAAAGACTCCGCACTCGGGGTGCGTGGAAGGTAATTATCATAAGTGATATTGTGTGCGCAAAGACTCCGCACTCGGTGTGCGTGGAAGGTTATTATCACAAGGGTAATGTTGTGTGCGCAAAGACTCCGCACTAGGGGTGCGTGTATGGTTATTTATCATAAAAGTGACATTGTGTGCGCAAGACTCCGCACTCGGGGTGCGTGGAAGGTTATTATCACAAGGGTAATATTGTGTGCAAATAGACTCCGCACTCGGGTGCGTGGAAGGTTAATATCACAAAAGTGATATTGTGTGCGCAAAGACTCCGCACTCGGGGTGCGTGAAAGGTGTTTATCACAATGTTAATATTGTGTGTGCATAGTCTCCGCACTCGGTGCGTCGGAGGTGATTACCATAAGGGTAATACTGTGTGCGCGTAGACTCCGCACTCCGTGCGTGGAAGGCTATCACTCGGAGCGTGGAAGGCTATCTATTTATCTATCATACGCAGACTCCGCGCGTAGTGCGTGGAAGGTTATCTATTTATCTATCATACGCAGACTTCGCGCGTAGTGCGTGGAAGGTTATCTATTTATCTATCATACGCAGACTTCGCGCGTAGTGCGTGGAAGGTTATCTATTTATCTATCATACGCAGACTTCGCGCGTAGTGCGTGGAAGGTTATCTATTTATCTATCATACGCAGACTCCGCGCGTAGTGCGTGGAAGGTTTCGGAACAGTGTGTACGCAGACTCCGCACGTTGGTGCGTGGAAGGTTCCAGGGGGGTACCAGTGTACAAAACGTGGCACGTTGAAGGTTATCATTCGCAGGAAATAACACTTGGGATCCAGACTCTTCGATGTTGTTGGGGGGACCATTTAACAACGGTCCTGACAGACATAGTCTGCGTCCTGGCTCATCGAAGGGTTGGGTTCCCTGTGTTTCTGTTTCTTTTGCGTTCGTTTCCGTCTTTTATCACGGAGACACTTTAGGCTATTCACAGTTGGGTTTGTAACCACCAAGTCTTATGCCCGGACGGGCGTTGTTCAACTCAGATCCATCACACAGGGATCCCAACCCTTCGTTGGGCTACTGCCGTCCCCCTAACATGGCCATGATGCCCAGTTTTGACACTACACGTTTAGTAGCGACCCTGTACCCAGTCTGTGAGAAGTTGTAGTTTTCTTCCTCGTTTTACTCTTCATATGTATATATATGTGTACGTGTATATACTTGTATGTGGTTTTTCATAAACTTCTTTTCTTTCAATTGTACTATTTAGTTCACGTACGCGTTTTAACGAGCCTCACGCCCTAGGTGTTGTTACGTGGTTCAATTATTATTATTGTTCAGGAGATTTGGATTTTCTGAGGATTGGGAGAAGAGATTGGGATTTCTGAGTTTCGGGGTTTAGTTATGAAAGAGAGAAGAGATGGGTGTGGTGATTTTAGCCTGCCATCGGTAGATGGCCTAGCCCCTAGGTTCGGTTTCCAGCCGTGATGGTTTTGCGGAGCCTTTATCAAGGTTTCATCAGCCCCGCCACGGCTGGAAACCGAGCCTATAGATGGTCGTACTATAATATTTTGTGGAGCGGCACGAGCAGATCACCCCATACCTTAGCTTCTATTGCGATGCGAACAATAGTATGCAGTGAGGATATAGTACTATGTTCAATTTGTCACCTTTTATTGACATTCAGACCATATCATTTTGTAGCCTCGCCGAAACGTCTGAAGAGAAAAATGTGTAAACAATGACGTCAGCTGGAATCGGCCTATAGGTGATAATATTATGGCAAGTAAGACTTGAATGAAATAGTTAAACTCAAAGAACCGGCCAACATTCTGGATAATAAAAGATCTGAGATTCGTTCTTCAAAACTACAACGATTGTTTGATATGCATTCACGTCAACTAAGTCTACAGAGCTTGCCATACTGTAGTCATATGCCTCGCCGCATAACTTGTCAGGTGTCAAGACAACAAAATATGGCGGAAACTGTTATAACATGTAGGTTTCGTAACAAGATTCACCGTACTTCTTTTCTTATCGTCAAAATGCATTTTGGATTAGTTGTAAACTAAAAGAACGCCATTACTTTTGCACTTTGTTATATCCAGCGTGCCTCATTTTTTCTTTATGACTAGAAGCTGTGTGTTTATCCAATCGTTTCCCCATCCATTGACACCATGGGCACTGCTTGAGTGGGCGCAAGTCTCTGGAATTTTTAACGCAGTTTGTTAGTTTAAATTCCTGATACTGCTCATTGGACCAGTCGTGCTTCTTTGATTTCAAGTGGTCTTTCAGATGTAACACCCACTTTCCACAGGTTTTAACAGGACACTTTTTCTTGTTCCCCCACTTAGTTTTGGGAATGCATTCTCCCTTACATCTTGCTTTTTCCATACTCTCATCCCTTTTCCTTCCATTATTTGCTTTATCGCCTCTTTTCTTCTGTGGGCGTGGTTCTTTATCTATTTCCAGTATTCGTTTGGCGTTACGTCGTAGCCTGCACTCCACCACTTGCTCGTATCTTCTTATGAGATCTCTGTCTAGGTCATGACGATCTATTTCAGAAAGATGATTTCAATGTTTTTGTATTACAGGAGCTCACAAGTAGGGGCATTAGTCTATGATTCCAGGCAGCATTTCGATTGTTTTTCACCACTCCGAGCCCTAGTAGAGCAAAAACGTTTTCATTCATGGTCCCTAACCCAAAAACGTATTTAGCCCTCGGGGAACGTGTGGACGGAATTATTCGCGCGTCCTTACGGTATTGCCCGTGAAAAGCATGTTGGCGCTGGGTCTTCCCAGTCACGTCGGTCAGTACCTCCCTATTTCTCAGCTAAACAAACGTTATTTATCGCTTTTCTTTACCTTAAAAACAATGAGCAAACTTTCGGACCTTAAAAAAAGTGGAGATTATTGCTATTGCAGGGCCTGACATTGCGACCATATGGTTGCCAATGGCGACTAAATTTGGGGCTTGACGACCAAAGTGTTGAGCTAGTCGCCAAATAGCACCCCATCTTTCTAAGTTCAGCTGAAATCCATGTTTATGCGGCGGCTAAATATTGGTTTTGGCGACTTAATTTTTGAAGTGGTCGCCAACGGCGCCTAGCGAAAAAAGTTAATTTCGGGCCCTGTATTGGTCTATAATTCCCAGGGTCTGTTTTATCCCCATTTTTAATATGGGAGTTATTCGTGAGATCTTACAACTAATTGGAATTTCTCCACTGCCAATTGATTTAGTAGACAAAAGAATCCTTTGTCTTTTTTTAAACTAATTTCGTGAAGTTAACAGTTAAAATCTCGTTAGCTCTAGTCAGCGTGAGCTCGACTCACATCCATGTGGGATGGCTGTTTTCGAAACGCGCATGCTCGGTTTTAATGACGTCACGATTGTTATTCAACTTTTCATTATTCGCCTTCTTCCATGCTCTTCCCGCTCACTCCAGTTATGGAGCTTGAAATTTCTGCCGAATGTCCGACTAAAATCGCCAAGTGTCCGTTCAGTTTTCAGTTATGTTCGGCAATTTCCTGGCAGCAGAGACAACCTGAAAAAAAATTTATCGATAGATGTGTGATAAAGTTAGAAAATATATTTCAAGGTCTGAGTTCCAACGCGATGTCACAACAACGCAACCACTGCGCCACGAGTGATCATGAAGAGAAACGGAAAAAAGGAGAGAAAAAATATGTGTTATTCGAACCCGGAGTATGAGTGGTGTAAGGAGTCCGTCTAAACTGTGAGGCAAACTTGGTTCTTGCATGAATATTGCGATCAGAAATGTGTCTACCCCGATGCCAAAGGTCTCTTGGGAGACCAATTACAAAAGCGGCTGCGCTTGTTCACTGAACCATGTTTCTTTATCCAGAGCTAAGCTGCACTCGAACTACGGTTTATTTTCTCGGCGATCATGGTATTACAAAGTAATAACATGGCACACACGAGAAATAACGGATTTATACCCTTGACCCTCGGAAGAATGTTTAAAAGTTTCCTCGCGGCTTTTAAAAATTCTTCCTCGGGCCTCGGGGAATTTAACTACCACCTTGGATCTCCCTCTACTAACTATGCTTGGATGTGATACTTAACACTCACAGGGTTCCCGGCGTAATCAATCGAACAAATCCGAACACAAAATCAATCGAACACCATCGTTCCAAAACAAAATCGAACGCGAGCTTTGCTGTGAGTTCGATTTTCTAAAATCAATCGAACTCAATCGAACACCAATCGTTCCAAAACAAAATCGAACGCGAGCTTTGCTGTGAGTTCGATTTTCGAACAATCGAACACAAACCAATCGAACAGATTGGATTGTTCATCTTTGTTCGGTAATTATGAATGTGTGACAGGATTTCTACCTCTATATCTACCTTTAAATTTCATACATGTAAAGGTTGCACTTCCATGAGCATATGAACAAGCTAAATCACTCTGATACCTAGCAATGATTGTGTCAGGAGAAAGACGGGGACTCCTAAACCTTTTGGGTAGGGATGCTTTTGGCTCATATAACTTTTAGGGGATCGATAAAATCGGCCCTCTGGTACCTTTTGGGGGGTAAAAAAGAACATGCTTTACCACGTGTAACCTGCGAGTAGTGCTTTCCTCTGTCAGTCTTTTAAAATTTTACGAAGTTAGTCACGTGTCATACATTCGTGTAGTTGGGGCGAGATAACAAATCAACGCAGCAAAACCGCGTGGGCTAGCTAGCAACGAAACGAGAGAGCGAATTACCGAGGAAAAGCCTCTGCTAGGGTGGCATATTTTCGAGTGAAACATTTGGTTTATTGTCTCAGCACAGAATCTTATACAGGCTATTGTACCTTAAAACGTCTAGTAGCTCTGAGGTCTGTTAAAAATTCTGTACTATATTCGGACTTGTTGGTACCTTTTTGGAGTCAAAATCAGATAAACCACTCCCAATTTGGTACCTTTGGGGAGAAATATCTAAGTTATGTTTAAAGTTCGATTTCCGACGTTCGATTTTCTTCGATTGTGAAGATTTTGCTGTGAGCTCGATTGTGTTCGATTGCCGAACAAGTCGAAAATCAATCGAACGATTGGTATTCGATTGAGTTCGATTACCGAACGTTTGGTTGATAATACGCCGGGAGGGTTGCAAACTGTTTTTCCCAAAACTACATTGTGATGTTTCGGCAAAACAATGGCAAATCTCTCTTGTTTTGTTCCAAATAACCAGTTTTAAACGCAAGGAGTCATCTTTTATCGTTATCTATGTGATTTCCTTGATATTTTGGCGACCATGAAGACTTTTGAGGCAAGTATTCACCATGAAAACAACTCGAGTCAAGACACCATTTACAAAATTTCTTTCAAAAGCAAACACTTGTGCACATGCAACGCCCTTCACCACAGGAATCAGATTCGCATAAAGGGCGCGGAAATAATTTTATGATTTATTGAAAGAGTTTTCAATTAATTATTTTCTACTCAGTGAAGGAAAGAAACTACCAGTTCTGTCATCGTGTGATTGCTAGTGATGACATCAGTTTTTCGTACTTTATAGACCATTAATAGCGTAGCCAATCAGAATTCAGCATTGACAATAGACCACTAGTTGGTTTATACTAAACAAGGTTATTTGTGGGGTGCCTATACAAGGTTATTTGTGGGGTGCCTATAAGTGTATTTGTGGGGTGCCTATGCAAGGTTATTTGTGGGGTGCCTGTGTGGTGCCTATCACTAGGGCGAAACTCGAACTCGGGATATTACCTGGATAAATTGTGAGGCCAGCACACTAAAGTTTGTATGTATTTGTTTGTGGATGAACTTGTTCACAATTGTAGTTGTTTACAACTGATTCCACTATTCTCAAATGATATGCTTTTATCACTGTGCTTTTTGCAGTAAAGTTCTACTGCTGGGGCCAGACCCTTTGTATTTGTTCACTATGTTTTTGGCAACCCTCATAAAATAACAATTGGGCTTGAGTCAGATGAGCTATATCTGATTCATGAACATTGTTTAGTACTTAAATAATCTATATGCTTACTCATGTTAAGCTTCTCCATTACATCTCGGAAATAGATGGCCAGGAAATGGACTTGGTCATTCAGCTGGTAAGCATCTACAATTCTTATCTCTGCACACAGGTAGTGAGCAAGGTCTCGTGACTCCTCAGCACTCTCTTGAAATCTATATGTAGTCATATTTCTTGCCAGACTGACAACAATATAAAGAACCCAACATCAAATTTAATTATTAATCTTGATTATATTGTAATAGCTACTACATGTGTACTACAAAATATGATCACAACAATGTTCCTGTGTATATGTATGGCTCCAACCAGGAGGGGAGGGAAACAGAAAACACAAAATTGGAAAATTAGGGCCGACAACTGAGTTTGATTGAATTTATATTTTAAATGTAGTTGAACTAACAAAATTATGTCAATTCAATCTAACTCTATTTCTGACCTCATTATTGTTAGGAACATCCAAGCCTTTGACTCAGTGCACCAGATGACACACAAACAAAATTTAAAGAACTTTCCAATGTTTTATAGTAAATATCCCATTTTCACCTTGCCAGTGGACAAGCCAATTCGTTTTTATAAATGTCTCTTCAGATACTTATTAAGTATTCATGACCCTAGTCAGCCAACCAGAGCTCTCATTTTGTACCAAGTGCAGTACTTTGAAATCCCAGGAAGATACTGCAAGTGAGACTTGAATATTCATAGTTCCAAGGTCCTTGGATCTAGATTTTTTTTATAGATCCAACAACATTTGAACATTCACATTTGAAACGTTTTTCTACTAGTCAGTCTGCCCCGTGCAATAATAATAATAATAATATAGATATAGCATTACACCATAATTTCAATGCTTTACATTTCCAACTTTGGTAAGTCTTCTCAGTTAGTTGTACTCTACCTCTCACGAAAGAAACTTACGAAACAATTCCAGCATTTAGTTGTTTCGAGCTCGAATTGAATATTATAGCAACAGCACATTCTGGACAAGAAGCTGCTCTCGGCTAGGGGTAGGATCCTACAGAAATCAACATTTGTACGACTAGAGGGTAGGATATGTACAGCTAGGAGGTAGGATCCTACAGAAATCAACATTTGTACGGCTAGAGGGTAGGATATGTACAGCTAGGGGGTAGGATCCTACAGAAATCAACATTTGTACGGCTAGAGGGTAGGATATGTACAGCTAGGGGGTAGGATCCTACAGAAATCAACATTTGTACTGCTAGGGGGTAGGATCCTACAGAAATCAACATTTGTACTGCTAGGGGGTAGGATATGTACAGCTAGGGGTAGGATCCTACAGAAATCAACATTTGTACTGCTAGGGGGTAGGATATGTACAGCTAGGGGGTAGGATCCTACAGAAGTCAACATTTGTACAGCTAGTGGGTAGGATATGTACGGCTAGGGGTAGGATCCTACAGAAATCAACATTTGTACAGCTAGGGGGTAGGATATGTACGGCTAGGGGGTAGGATCCTACAGAAATCAACATTTTTATGGCTAGGGTGTAGGATATGTACAGCTAGGGGGTAGGATCCTACAGAAATCAACATTGTACGGCTAGGGGGTAGGATATGTACGGCTAGGGGGTAGGATCCTACAGAAATCACATTTGTATGGCTAGAGGGTAGGATATGTACGGCTAGGGGGTAGGATCCTACTGAAATCAACATTTGTATGGCTAGAGGGTAGGATAATATGTACAGGTAGGGGGCTCCTACAGAATCAACATTTGTGAGGCTAGAGGGTAGGATTCCAAAGAAATCAACATTTGTACGGCTAGGGTTAGGATGCTAGAGGTTAGGATTCTACAGAAATCAACAACGCTAGAGGGTAGGATGTATTGTCTAGAGGGTATTATCTACAAGTAAAGTTGTTCATAATAAAAAACCTCTAGTTTGTTGGGACCAGGAATCAATGTATGCCACACTCTAGAAAGTAATTCCGATGACATTATACAGTATAATGTTTGTCAAATCAGGAATGAACTTATTTATTCATAAGTTATTTTCTTTTTTAAATTGTAGAGATATCCCCTAATGCTGAGGCAATATATGAGGCAAGCCATAAAATGAAATTTTTTAAACGGTGACTAGCGAGCAGCACAAGGAGTGACACTTGAAGTTGTAAAAGTAATTTTGATTTAATTCCGACGCGTTTCGTCTCTAATGGAGACTTCTTTAGGGAATAACTTTTTACAACATGTATAAGGCATATATAACACGTAAATTACTAACGTGCCTGAAACTAATCTTCCTGCGGAAGTGACTAGCTATGCCGTACAGGACGTTCCTAAACGCCCAGTATGTTATTGTACGTGTTCTTGTAATAAGATTTTTGGGGGCCATACGATTAGCGCTAATTTCTCTCTCTTATCTCTGGTACCTTGTGACTCCAGATTACTTACAGAATGTTTACAAAAATGCTCACTCACCTTATTACTTTTAAAGTTACCAAACAAGCTTGCTCATAAACCGCCGCGTCGCCGCGTTCACTACCTGGAACATAAAACTGCTGACCAACATTTTGACTGGCGCCCCACAGGGAGCCCAGGGTGCTTACCATTGGTCACGAAAAACCGGTAATTTCGGTCGGGATTCCAATGGTACAGTCGATGTTTCGGTTATTCCGGTTGGTACGAGCGGTTCAGCTTCAGAGGTTGTCTCGCCGTTCCAGTTGGAACGAACCGATCGGAATGGTTTGTACCATTGGCACTCCAACCGGTTTTATGACCAAATAAGGGTAGCCGATCGAACCGAAATGCGAATAAGCGAATGGTAAGCGCCATTCCACTCGGTATTTCTTCCCAACCGAAATGTTCTGTACCATTGGACGCTGATCAAACCAACCGGTTTCCCATGACCAATGGTAAGCACCCCAGCAGAGGCAATGACGATGAGCATAATAAAGGAGGCCAGTGGTCTGCAATAAGGGAAGAGGTCAAAACACTTGTACTCGAATGGTGCCCAATTTGTTCAGGGGAGGTGGTGGGTACCGGCATCTACCCCTTAGGTACCCAGTACCCCTTTTTCAGACCTAATTTTCTCAGAGCATGATCTCGGGGTACCTGATTTTATTGCACATATGGACTCCTCTCGCTGCGAGGAAAGCGTTGGAGCATACACCTTTTTAATATCTATTTTATTTAAGGAGATAATTGCTCTAAAATTCAGCTCTGAGAGGTAGGTGGCTCCGGCACCTACCCCCCCCCCCCCCCCAAAAAAAAATTGGGCACCCACAGAAGTACGGATGTTTTGACCTCTCCCCTAACAGTCCAAATGTGGATTTTGATACCTTATTGGTACTAATTTTAGCGGGCACTTAATTTTGCGAAAAAATGTCGACATATTGCGCGGGTCTTTCATTTTCGCAAATTGGGTGCAAAATTACTTCCTTAAGAGACCGGTCATTGTTACGTTAATAAATGGACAATATATTGAACACTATTGATAAGTTAATTATTATAAGAGAGATTACGATGTTAATATCAAGAGATCGTTTTACGCCGTATGAATCATGTGATTGTAAGTACATAGATAACGTTTGTATAATCAGTGGAATTTCAGCTAACCAGAGGAACAAAATACAGCAAACCCGGACACAGTAAAAACAGCTAACCAGGAGTCAATCAGTGATCAGTTAGACACGCCACAGAAGTAAGTGTTTATAGATTCCGAATTATTGTAAATAAGCGTTGATTTCCTGTAATCTCTGACTAAATGTTATTTACGTGCATTCTTGTTTAGATCGAATAAATATCTCTTCAAATTAGAGTGCTATACGATTTGTGGTAAAGTCTTCACGGAATCAGAAACAGTACAGCGAACCAGTCATTATTTATCGACTGGGGGTTAAACGTTTTCGTGATCCCCCCCCCCCCCCCCCTATTTGACCTAGAAGAAGACAATTTACAGATAGAGGGGATCGCATTTTTAACCTTTCGTTGCGCGCGAAGCGCGCCCGAATTTTGATAAACGCATTTTATCAATCCATTTCATTGATAAAAGCACGTTCACCAAGAAAGTGTAGATGAACATTCCGTTTTTTTATGTATAGTAAACAAATCCAGGTTTTATTATTCATGCGCGAATTGCGCGCCAAAATTATTCATTTGCGTGTAGCGCGGCCCAGATGACGAATTTCTATGCCTGTAACGTCAACACATGCTTACTCTTCTTTCGAACAAAGTGCCTATCCCTGCGGGACATTTTTGGTAGAGTTTGTTTTTCCTCGCCAAGATACAGTTGTTCTTGTGAAGGGTGCGAAGGTAGTGTCTTCGTTGCGCAAGTTGCCAAAGACTATATTGGATGATATTCTTTATGCGCCGAAATTTTTATTATGTATTGAGCGAAGTGAGGTAGAAAAATGCAAATGATAGAGAAGTTGCTGGAATAACTACTTAGAAAATTTCTTGTGGTCCCCCCTTTCAGGGCTTCAGGTTTTTCGCTCGCGCCAAAATGAAGTGATCCCCCCAAAAATCCTCTGCCCCCCCCCCCCCCCCCCCCCCCCCCCCCACCCCAGGCGATAAATAATGACCGGTCCCTAAGGACCGTTCTCCGTTCACACGGCGCGATCTTAGTTGCGATTTGAGGTGCGATTTTTGCGGCGATCGTCGTCGTCATATCGCGCGGTGTGAACGGTCGGCGATTTGGCTCTGCGATATTTGTCAGTTTGTTGGCGATCTGAAGAAATCGCACCCGCATCGCAGTGGAATTTGATCGCACCTGAAATCGCGCCGTGTGAACGGGCCTTTAGGAAATTTATTTTCGCGAAAATGGAAGCAAAATGTTTTCCGAGAATGTTACATACTTGATTTTACAGACTTCATTGCTGAAATCACCACCAAACTATAGAAACCGCATCATGTACCATAGACATAGTCAAACATATTATCCTTGTGCTTCTATCATTTTTTTTCGCGTCGCTTTAAGTTCGCGATATTTTTTAAATCGCGAAATTAAAGCGACGCGGAAATTAGTACCAATAAAGATGACGGCCTCTGCAACCCGGGAAGACTCGATCACCTGTTTTATTGGCCCGGGGTGCTCGACGGCAACCACTGCCTTTTTGAAAATAATTTTTTTTTTTTTCAGGTATGATCTTTAGGGTCCGTTCTAGCATATCACGCAACAATGGCCTTTTTTTTTCGAAAGAAAAAAGTGAGGAAAAAAATGAAATTCAGGCTATGACTTGTTGGTACTAGTTTTTAGGGGTCAAAATCAACAAAGTCTCGCCCTTTTTGGTGCCTTTTAGGAGTAAAATCGAAATTTACCGACGAGAACCTGCGCCCACGAAATGGTAGGGGTCCTTCAATAGCAAGTAATGGTTCCTTCTTGAAATCAAAGATTAGATTAATTGGCAAAACAAGACGATCGCATTTTGCAGCAAGCTGATATCTTGATTTGAGCAAATTTCCGATAAAGTTATGTAAGTTATTCAATACCCCGGGGGGACTTCCATACTTTTTTGTCGGGGATGATCGTTGGAAATTTTTAGTTTCACCCCTAAAAGATACCAAACATGGCGAGCCATGGCGTGGTTCAAACATTTATTACCCTAAAAGAGGAGGTCTCATGTGCCAAGTAGGTGCGAAGGACACCGCAACAAGTGAAAGATACCCATCAACACATTTCCGTGTTTGCTTCTAATTTATCGTCTTTTTATCGAATAATCTCTCTTTTTGCACGATTTTTAGAAGCACCATCATGAGAAAAATCAACTTGGACACAGTTTCGGCCCTAAAAGACCAATCTGCCTAAAATTTATTGCAGATCAAGATCACCGCTAAAAGAGACCAAACCCCGTGATTTTAACACCTAACGGATACGACGATCATCCCCGGGTTCGATACGTTTTTCGCCGATCCTCCTGTACAATTCTGAAATATTGGGGACTTATGATGACATTAATTTCCAAAAATGGGAATCCGATCGCATAGAACGACTTCATTCCCAATTTTTTAAAATATTATTTTTAAGCAATAAAAGTACTTTCCGTGTGCTCTCTGGTTTCTTACAAACACGAGGGGGATGTTGGGAGAAGTGATCAAAACTTGAAAGACACGAGCCGCACGCGAGTGTCTTTCAAGTTTTATCAGTTCGACCAACATTCCCCGAGTGTTTGTAAGAAACCAGAGAGCACGCGGAAAGTATTTTTATTGCTTTTAGAAAATACCATACACACGCGCGACATCGTTGCGTGACAATCGTGTTTCAATCGTGTTTCATGTCAAGTTCAAAGTCGGCTCGTTCCCTAGCCCATTTTTTAAATGTACTAATAAAACAATTGTTGAATTCGGTTTTCGCATGACATCGTGAGTCAGCATTGTCGGGTGAATTTTCTTTTTCTTTTTTCTTTAGTATTGTGAGGACCTAACTCTGAAGAATAAACAAGTCGCATTTTGCAAAGCCCGAGCCGGGAAACACCACTACCCAACTTTGGGACGAGTAAATCTTTATAAAATGCAGTACGCGCGCTCTGACTGGTATCACATTATAAACGCACGGCAGGTGCAATGTCATTTTATAAAAGCAAGAAAAAGCGGATTTCTGTAGTTTGTAATGTGATAAACGCACTCGGGATGGAAAGTTTCAAACTTCCAGCATCCCTCGTGCGTTATCACATTATAAACCATGGAAATCCTCTTTTTATTGCTTAAACGTCTGGAAAATTCATGCATTGAAATCAGACGCTCGCAAACTCCGCTCCGCGCTGTTTCTTACGGAACCCGATAGGGGTCAGGAGTTGTCGCTGCAGAGCTGTCGTTGTCGATTTGTCGCTGCAGAATTGTCGCTGTTGAGTTGTCGCTGTCGTGTTGTCGCTGTCGAGTTGTCGCTGCAGAGACATCGCTTCCGGAAATGCACAGAAACCCGCCGTAATCACGGTCGGAACCTTAACTGCAATTGATCGTGGTACTATTTTGTACAGAAGCCGATAGGGGTCACGAGTTGTCGCTGTAGAGTTGTCGTGCAGAGTTGTCGCTGCCCATGTTGTCGCTGCAGAGTTGTCGCTGCGGAGTTGTCGCCGCAGAGTTGTCGTTTGCCGAGTTGATTCGTCGTTGAAGTTTGAAGACTTACTTTAATGAAAATGAATATTTTCCCCGGTGGAGGGGGACTCCCATATTTTTGGAGCGGGGGTGCTCGTCGTACCTTTTAGGGTTTAAAATTAGGCCTCTGGTACCTTTTAGCGGTAAAATTTGAAAACTTGGATTTTTCCCCAGATAGGTAACAGTAAGGGGTCCGTTCTAGCAAATCACGCTTGTTTGAAGCCTGAATTTCAGGGCGTATTTTCGCTCGGAAAAAATACAAAACAAAATTACGAGGGAAAATACGTCTTGTTGGTACCTTTTTGGGGTCAAAATCAACTAAGCGACGCCATTTTAGGTACCTTTTAAGGGTGAAATCGAAAGTTCCCGACGAGCACCCCGCCCCAAAAATAGGGGAGTTCCCCCCCCCCCCCCGGGATATTTTCAGTCATCCAGTAGACCGAATAATAACAAAGAACTAAATTACTTACTGCGATGCCGTACCCTACCGTTATGCTCGTTATTCGACACAAACATTTACAGTAAGTGATTCCATTCTTTCTTTGAAGAACATTGTGCAAGTGAAAATTGCAGAACATAACTTTCATAGCGACATAAAATCAGAAGTTTCAGAAAAATCGCCCGGGCTTCGCCAACAGAAAGGTCGACAATTCCGTACTGACAATTCGACAGCGAAAACTTAACAGCTCGACCACTCCGCAGTGCAGCGACAACTCCGCAGCGACAACTCTGCAGCGACAACTCTGCAGCGATAACTCTGCAGCGACAACTCTGCAGCGATAACTCTGCAGCGACAACTCTGCAGCGATAATGACGCACTCCCTTTGAAGGGTTGACGTTTACCTATAGCCATAATATACACCATACCATACAGTTATAAATACAATTTGCACTCCTCTCCTCCCCTGTAACTATAGCGACAAATCCGCAGCGACAATTGGACAGCGAAAACTCCGAAGGGACAACTCGTGACCCTCATCGGCTTCCGTATTATATAATACAGACACGTAAATCACGCATTCGAAGATCTCAGTCGAATTCCCGTTTTCGGTCGAATTCCCATTCGGTGTCAGCTTATAGTTTGTTTCCAGGACAATACTAGAAATGATGATTGGGGATGATCGTCGTATCTTTTAGGGGTTAAAATCACGTTATTTTCTCCAGTCGCGCTTATATATATAGATTACATGGCAAGAACTTGATATCGTTTTTATTCACGATTTTTTGTGTCATATCGCGAACGAGCGAGTCTTCGAGCGATGAGCAAAACCTACTTGGCCTCACGCGTTTCGGTGATTAAGGTGACTCATGCGAAAGTCAGAGCGCATTTCGCGAAAATATATTTTCGTCTATAACTTTAAAAATATACTCGCTATGAACTTCAATCTTGGAGAATATAAGCAGGCATCTTTTGGCAATATGAACGCATTATCAGATCTCCAATAGCGTTCCTTGGGAGATCAACCCCGCGCAAAAAAAAGTTGCTGGTATTTTTTAACGAAACTTCGTTAATCATATTGAAGTTAGTTGAACTAGGTGTTAACGAAGTTTCGGGAAATTCGTTGGAAGCTAAGTGCCTATTTTAAAAAATAGCCAAAAACACGACTAAAACTCTAAAATAGAGTCACGTCCACTTTCAGAGTCTAGACGGCAAACGTCGCACTTCAGTTCGTCTTCAGTCTCACTTGCCTTCTGTGAATCAGTTACACTGTTAAATTCGACTGAAAACGGGAATTCGACTGAGAACTTCGAATGCGTGGTTTACGTATTCTCTATTCTTTAGAAATCCTAAACCATTTATGCTGAAAGGAGGGATGCCTAGTCCGTGTTGCAATAGAATTCAAGGATTTCAATAGCCACACAGAGAGAAAAATAGAACGAGGCAACAAAGAATTGAATAGACTCTACTCACCGTGTCGAAAGTAGTCAAAGTATACCTTTACACCGAAAGATTGGAAAAACTCTTGTAGTCTGTTGACGTTCTAACCCTAAGGAGATAAAGAGTAGAATATGGAAAGCTTAGACAAACTGTTGTTATTTTCTGACTGAACATTTCTATTATTGTCGTTGAAACAAACTAGATAAGTCAGATAAGCTCACGCTGAATGGGAATTCGACTGAAAACGGGAATTCGACTGAGAACTTCGAATGCGTGATTTACGTGTCTGAGAACCAAACAAAT
This sequence comes from Scolanthus callimorphus, assembly GCA_033964015.1. Lineage (NCBI taxonomy): Eukaryota > Metazoa > Cnidaria > Anthozoa > Actiniaria > Edwardsiidae > Scolanthus > Scolanthus callimorphus. The sequence goes on from CM066913.1 coordinate 23,853,567, forward strand.
ATAAGCGCGACCCTGGCAACGGGGTTACTTTATTTTTCAAAATTGACCCTCAAAATTGGGGTGCGTATTATACACGGGTGCGCATTACACACGGGTAAATACGGTAAGCGGCTTTAATTATCGTTGCAATAGAGCACGCGTGACGTTGGGAGAGACACGAGAACGTTCTAAAATCACGAGCCGCAGCTTTTATGATATAGCGGGAGGAGCGGGAGAGAACCATTAACCAGAACCTTTATAAGTGTAATAGAGCATAGATTTGGACCAATCAGATCGCGCGTTATATCGTATCATTTTAAATCAGTCAAAAACGAGTTCTTACTTTTCTTGACAGGGAGATAGCAAACCAATAAAAAGGGGTACCTTTATCGGTTCTGTGAATAAAAAAAAGTTATGAAAAAATGGCACAAAATTTTATGATAGGTCAACCGAAGTTCTCTAAAAGTTAACCCTTTTCACTTATCGATTAAAAATAGGCCACCCACTTTGTTCTTACTGGTACTGTAGTCGAATAACATGAGGTAGAAAGGCTGATACTTCGCAAAAAATCTGAACAGGACAGTGGCATGATAGAGTCCAAACTGAAAGTACATAAGCAACCGTGGACAGCTGTTTCGACCTTTTTGGTTCTCTTCAGCACGGTGTAGCTAGAGCAGAACGGTTAGTCGGCCGCCTACTAGAGCAAATGGTTATGACACAACAGAAGGACTCAAATTAAAGATATTCACCGACCGCATAAGGTCACATGCAAAGCGCGTGACTCTCAAAACAGTAGGTGAAGAATCTCAAGTATCATGCCACTGACTGGAAGCAGCGAGGTGGTACTCACTACCGTCACATGCGAGTTTTCCGACGTATTTTTCTTTACTTATAACGTTTTGCATTTGGCTACTTTGCACTATGGTTTATAGAGAAACACGTCGAATTATCTATTTTTCAACTGATTTTGATCAATATTTCTGATAATATGAGCAATTTTATCTCCTTACCGGGTGGGGTCTGGTAACTAGTCAAACGCAAGATTCCTTTCTTTTGCAAAAAAAAAACACTTGCACTCTCCCAATATCAAAAATTCGAACGGTACATAACAGTTGGAAAAATCACCAGTCACAACGTTTATAATAAAAACCTTTTTTTAGAAATGCCATTTGCAAGTGTTTCTGATAACACCTGACCCTGTAGGTTCAAATCTAGTGAGCCTTTGGCAGTTAAGTTGGCTGCGTAGTCAATCACAATCGTGTGAGCCAATCGGATCCTTGTTCAGTGCACTCCTTTGGCTTGTTTTTCGAGACATGTCGCAACAGACATGTCGCACTAGGCGAAACTAGGAAAGGATCTGATTGGCTCACGAGTTTGATTGACTACGCTTGATTTTCTGGACAAAAAATGGTCTTCGAAACGCTCTTGGCCTATTTCTTCAAACTTATAGTCTGACCTCATTGGAGTTGGTATTGTGAAAAGTTATCTTGCATGTCTGGGTGGATTCTTCAACTCAAAAAATGGAGGGCCGCCATTTCGTTGCCATGGAAGCGTCAATTTAAACAAAACATGTAAACACATATAACGATCAATTGCATGTTTCTTGTAAAGTGGCTTGCCTTTCTGTGTATGTATAGCACGTGAGATACAGGCCATACCAGACCGAAGAGTCAACTAAAAACTGCTATAAGCCACCTTAGAGTGCAAATTTTCTTAGTTTTTTTTATTAATAACACGCAATGGCAGTGGTTCAAAATACCTATTTTTTGCAAAATACAGACAACGCTTCAAATCTACTAAGATACCTATTGTCTTGAATAAATTCCCGTTGATTTGCGATAAATGTGAAACTAATCGCGCGCTAAAATTATCTGAAAAACAGAAAAAATGAAGAACTTTTTCTAAACTGTAATGAATTTCTTCCGAATTGCATAAATTACAAAAATAACATAGTGAGTTTTAAATCTCGTGTGTTATAGCCGAAATCTACCTCGTCGGTGCGAATGGAATCTCAGATGTATAGGTTTAAATAGTTTGAGCAAAAAACCTTGATTTTTTTTAAATGTAAACGAAGAAATTAGAAACAAACTTCGGTAGCAATCACATTTGCTGTCGTTTGTTTAGATATGTAAATTTTATGAAGTGGGGGACAAAACTTTCAGTAAACTTCACGCCATTGCTAAACTCTCTCAAAATAGGTTATAAGTCCGGGCAATAGACCAAATGACTGCAATTTTACTAGACCACATATCTGTAGTTTCTTAGTGCAATAAGGCTTATGGTTATCTATATATTAGAGGAAATGCAAACCCCGGTCGTATTATTATGCTTTAAATTTTGGTGGGGGACAATGCTTTCAGTAAACTTCGAAATTTTATATTTCCAAGAACTTATTTCCGATCTCAGTCAGAATGCCACATTTCGACATAAAAATCTATAGACCACAGTTGGCTCAGTTTGTTTCATTGCGGCGTTGCTTATTTTGACAATAGAGAGATTAAGCACCGCGTGAACGGGAAACGGAAAACGTCAACTTGGCGTTTGCCGTCTGCCGTGCCGTTTACTCATCTAGTCGTTTAAGCATCTCGTCGATACGGGGGAGGTTGGAAACTAGTTTCCAATCTTGCGCGGGCAGATTTCGGCAACATTTTTGTTTACAAGTTGCAATGAAAGGACGAAGAGATGGCGGCAAAGCGAAGGTGAGATAGCTCTTTGTTATGTTTCTTTGTTGTGTTCTTTTCATTTTCTACTCAACCATGTCATCTCCAAGCCAGCGACGACTAGTTTAGAAGTTGTTCATAGTAAATAAATTAAAAAAAATTATTTCTGGAACAAAGTTTCAGCAATGAGCATCTACATTTCAGGAAAGCGAAAGAGAAACTTACTATCATTCCCTAGACCACTGTCATCTTCGTCATCATCCTCTCCACTTCCCTCATCTAATGACAGCTTCCCTTCTTTAAAGAAAAGTAAAGGCAGTAGTATTATGCCAAAGTGCTTCCATGTGGAGAAGTAAAACAAACCTGAACCATAGGGGTGAATAGACTGTCAACACAACCTGCAAGCACTTGACTTTCTGTGTTACATTAAAAAATTGTCTTGGCCTATTAACACAGAAAGTGATAATTGGTTGCAGGTTGTGCCAACAGTCTATTCACCCCCATGGTTCAGGTTTTTTTTTATGAGAAATAAACATTTGGGGATGGGGATTAATTTTGGAGTTTTGTCCCTGTTGGTGTCAAAACTGTGCCAAAAAACCCCTGGATAATGGCACAGTGACCAAGTATTTACTTTAGGCATTTCAGTGTTGTGAAAATGTATCTTACTTGTATGAGTCTCCATGGCATGTTTTCGCATCTCAAGGCCCTTTTGTTTATCTAACTGCTCTTTAGTTGATTTTCCTTTGACCTTTGCTTCATCATTGCTTGGTCTGCCTTGTTCAAAGTTGATTATGTCTTCAAGGAGCTGCTGCATTTCGGAGTAATCCTCCTCTGTACCAGATCTAACATACAATTCATTTGAAATAATATCAGAATTCTGTATTTCATTTTCAGAATATAATTTGTATCAGTGTTTTAGAGTCAAGGAAAGCTCTTACTATCCATCCCCCATGCCCAAGGGTTTGGCCCCTTGCACTAGGATAAGTACATGGATAGCTTTCAGTAAAAAAAAACGACTTAAAAACCAACAAATTACCAAAAAATGGGCAAAAGCTTCCCCTCATGTTAAGTTCAAGTTACCTTTTCAGGGCCTTTCTATCTTCACTTTTGTACTTTTTGATTAAGAGATCAAGGTGCTCTTTGCACGCTCGAGCCTTTACCGAGATCTCAAAAATGTCACTTAAATTCGACGCGATAGACTCGAATTCTTCCGTACAGTGGAGTTTTGGTCTCAAGGAGGCAACTTCTTTCAGCAGCATCACGTCGTGAAACACTTTCGGCCAACGGAAAGGTGGACTTCGCTTTGCCGCCATGTTATCCGCTTGAAAAAACAAAAACAAGAATGATGAAAGAACGCTTTTAGGGGTTTAAAAAAAATCCTTTTTGGTATCAAATGGTCTGTACTTTTCAGATGGCTTCCAAAGTATTTTTTATGTACTTTCTGTGTTTAGTTGACAAGAACAACGAGCATGACCCGAGCTCGAAACTCGCCATATCCACTTGATGTGCCTCTAGAAAGTCACTTCATAAAATTCTTGTTTTGAGAGTTATTTGAAATTCATTGTGTTTGTGAGGATGCAAAAATGAAAGATGAATGGCTAGGAAACTCGATTAATAAAAAGAACGAAAGAAGATAAAGTATAAGTCAATAAAAACTAGTCTTAATACTCACGTTTTGGCGTTTCAATCAGACGGGAAACATGCCCTCCTCGCGTATGGGCGGGAAACGACAAACGGCAGGACGCGACAAGCGAGGTCACGTGACCATCTCTCGCGTTTGCGGGAAAAAAATACGCGGTGCTTAATCTCTCTAATAAATCTAAAAAACCTGAAATACGCTAAAATTATCAAATTTTTGGGACACGAAAATGGCAAAGACGTTTTCACTAATAATATCGAAGAAGATGCATATATTGAAGAAAATACCATATAAGTTATTTCATTTAGGATTGGAACTTCGATTTATGGCAAATTTTGCGTTGTATGTTTTATCCATGAAGAAATAAGTAAAAATATTTTTACACCAGGCGCTGAACGTGTGACGCTGGGACATGCAAATTTGCATAAAAACAGAGATATTTATAATGATTTTTCGATCCTAAAAAACTCTTTTCACAAAAATTATTTTTCCAGGGAAAGATGAGTATTATGTGCATAGACTTATGCTTAGAGAATGAGCTTACTGCAAACCGATGCTTTAAAAATTGATTTTAACGGCAAAAATTGGCGAGTGAGTACCACCTCGCTGCTTCCAGTCACTGCCCTGATAAGCAAAACTAAGAAAAGCCATTACTTTCCATTACTTTGGACAATTAGATCTTTCAGATCCTACTTTAGCAGTATATCGTCAATCAGTGGAACATTCCGGCAATTCTACTTTCTAACAAAGACCGAAAAGGGTTTTCAAATTTCCTTCTTTTTCGAGTTTTCACTTTCCATATCAAACAGTTGTTACAGAAAAGGGTACCCTTTTTCGCCTTGCTTTTTTTAAATCAATAACAAGAAAAGTGTACCCTTTAATCCGTGACAAATTCGGCAATTCTACTTTCCACTTTTCGGGCGAATAAGGAAACTTAAAAATAGGAAAAGCGAAATTGCCGGAAGTGGACCGCAAGTTTTTTCTTCTTTTATTCGCTACTGCGTAATGAAAAAAGATTGAGTAATATTAGGTTTCTACAGTTCCGCTGGAGATAGGAAAAGCTGAAGCAAAATCTTGCCCTTTTGTGATAGAAACTTAGGAGAAACGAGAGAAATTTTCACTTCCCACTTCTTTCTAGAAACAAGAGAAACTAACAAGTTTTAGTCTTTGACAAAGTTTAATTTGCAAATAACTGCATCATTAGGGGAGAGGTCAAAACATCCGTACTTCTGTGGGTGCCCAATTTGGGGGGATGGGGTAGGTGCCGGAGCCACCTAACTCTCAGAGCTTAATTTTAGAGCAAGTATCTCCTCAAATAAAATAGATATTAAAAAGGTGTATGCTCCAACGCTTTCCTCGCAGCGACAGGAGTCCATATGTGCAATAAAATCAGGTGCCCCTAGATCATGCTCTGAGAAAATTACGTCTGAAAAAGGGGTATTGGGTACCTAAGGGGGTAGATGCCGGTACCCACCACCTCCCCTGAACAAATTGGGCACCATTCGAGTACAAGTGTTTTGACCTCTTCCCTTAAGTATTTTTACGATCGACAGGAAAAAGGAAATAAGAAATTTCTCGAGTTTTTCCTATTTTTAAGTTTCCTTATTCGCCCGAAAAGTGGAAAGTAGAATTGCCGAAATTTGTCACGGATTGGATTGGATTCCCTTTTAATCTGTTAACTCATTCAAATTCCTTGTTTGTTGTAGAAACATAGAAACTCAAAAAACGTCCATGTTTTCTGTCATCTCAACTGCAGTGTGCCGGTAAGAACGAAATGGGCGGCCTATTTTTAATCGATAGGTGAAAAGGGTTAACGTTCAGAACTTCGGTTGACCTATCACAAAATTTGGTGCCATTTTGTTTATAACTTTTTTTATTTACAGAACCGAAAAAAGGTACCCCTATGCCACACCCTTGTAATATACCCCTTGAGACTGTAGCCCCTTATTTATGCCACACCCTTGCAGTTAGACTGCTTGCAGTCCTTTCTTTAGCGAACGTCCGTGAAAATAAGAAGAAATGAGCGCCGATGGCTTGAAGTACCCGAAAGCAGAAGGCACGAGAACGTGACGCAGGGCGCTCCTCTGGCTTTGAACGTGTTTGTTTCCTTGGACGTTCGCAGAATAGACTACAAGCAGTCTACCCTGTAGTACACCACCTTCCATACTATCGTTTTTATTCATGCCACGCCATTGTAGTGTACCCCCTCCAACACCATAGCCCCTGCTACTTTGCCTATGCTTTCGATTTGGATGAGATTTGCTTACTCCATTCTTGACAAAATGAAATTTTGGCGGCAAATGAACTCATTAGCAGTTCAAACGAACACAACAAAAACACGACCCAGTTCATCATGGACCAGCTAGTCATTCTTTTTGGCATGGGGCTTTTGGTCTCAAGCATTACTAGGTGGCCCCGGTATCGAGGTTGGGAGTAGCTGTTGCGTAATACTCAATACATCATTTTGAATTACTTTCAAAAATTGAAACGAGTTCTTACTCTTCTTGACAGGGAGGAAGCAAACCAATAAAAAGGGGTACCTTTTTTCAATTCTGTAAATAAAAGAAACGTTATAAGAATGGTACCAAATTTTGTTATAAGTCAACCGAAGTTCTAAACGTTAACCCTTTTCGCCTATAGATTAAAAATAGGCCCATTTCGTTTACCCGCATAGTAGTTGAGATGACAGAAAACATGGACATTGTTTGAGTTTATATGTTTCTACAACAAACAAGGAATTTGAATGAGTTAACAGATAAAAGGGGTACCTTTTTTCTTGTTATTGATTACAAAAAGTGCAAGGCGAAAAAGGGTACCCTTTTTCGTAGCAAAACTGTTTGATATGGAAAGTGAAAACTCGAAAAAGAAGGAAATTGAAAACCCTTTTCAGTCTTTGAGTTGGAAAGTAGAATTGCCGGAATGTTCCACTGATTTAGGAAAACGTGCTATTTTGTGGAATCAGAAGTGAAATCCAAGTGGAAAGTAGAATTGCCGGTTTGTGCCACGGATTTATTTTCATGGTATTTTTTGGAATCAGAAGTGAAATTGCCTGTTTGTGCAACGGTTGCAAGCCCTGATCCCGGATCCCATACCTTGGATCCCGGCTCCCCGCCCCCCTTAAAACTGGAGACCGTTGTTGTTTCGACCTCTTTCTACGTCAAATATGTATTGCAGTGATCCATTGAAGATCACCCCTGACCAAACCCCGTCGTGATCAGAAACCCCTAAAAGACAGAGGCGTAGCCAAGGTGTGTGTGTGTGGGTGGGGGGAGGGGGGGGGGGGGGGCAAGTCGGCCAAGTCATGTGTCCATATTTGGATTTTTTCGGCGGGAAACCAATGAGCACGTGACCGCAAATACCAGACCGAAGCTGACAGAAGCTAGGAATATTTCGCAATGGCGGAACGTGTGGACGAGTCACTGGAATCGCTCGTCAGAAGAATAGTTCTTAACGTGCAATCACAAAATGTAGAGCTCAACAACAGGTTCAGAATACCTAGAGCACCCACCAGCAGCACAGCTAACAGAGGTAAACCTGTGACTTAAGTTACTTATATTGAAAGCCGTTCATGAAAGAGTTTTAGAGAGACTTGTAGTTGTACGACTATGTTTTAGTAAGCTTAACCTTAGTTTATATTTTGTGCTCATTGAAAAGTCTTCGGTCAGAGGTCACTCTTGTATACAATCCCGAGCACAGTCGGCTTACTCCGTTTAAAAGATGCATTGAGATAGATAGATTATAGGATCAAAAGGAGAGTGGCTAAAATGTCAGATGCAGTCGTCCGCCGGCCACAAAAATACACTAGTTGAACAGCTGAGTTCGATTCCCAGGGTACATCTCTTTATAAAAAATGAGGTTCTATGTTTGCATCAATGCTGTGTATACTCTTTCGCTGCTTATAAATATCGGGTTTTATTAAATTAGAACGGCAAACGGGTTACGCTCGTAGTCTAATGCATGTTATCGAAGCCACATGGCAGCCGAGTGTCGCGCCCTTGTAGGGCATCTGAAAGATACGACGATCCTGTCCCGTGAAAAATTACAATAGATTGTCCATATTTGGATTTTTTCGGCGGGAAACCAATGAGCACGTGACCGCAAATACTCTGGCAGAAAAGGAATATTTCGCAATGGCGGAACGTGTGGACGAGTCACTGGAATCGCTCGTCAGAAGAATAGTTCTTAACGTGCAATCACAAAATGTAGAGCTCAACAACAGGTTCAGAATACCTAGAGCACCCACCAGCAGCACAGCTAACAGAGGTAAACCTGTGACTTACTTATATTGAAAGCCGTTCATGAAAGAGTTTTAGAGACACTTGTAGTTGTACGGCTATGTTTTTTGTGCTCATTGAAAAGCCTTCGGTCAGAGGTCACTCTTGTATACAATCCCGAGCGCAATCGACTATTACTCCGTTTAAAAGATGCATCGAGATAGATAGACTATAGGATCAAAAGAAGAGTGGCTAAAATGTTAGATGCAGTCGTGATGGGAAAGGATTTTCATGTGCCGGCCACAAAAATACACTAGTTGAACAGCTGAGTTCGATTCCCAGGGTACATCTCTTTATACAAAATGAAGTTCTGTGTTTGCATCGATGCTGTGTATACTCTTTCGCTGCTTAGAAATATCAGGTTTTATTAAATTAGAACGGCAAACGGGTTACGCTCGTAGTCTAATGCATGCTATCTAAGCCACATGGCAGCCGAGTGTCGCGCCTATTTTACCAAGAAGACAGACTTCGTCTTAAGGTTGTTTATGTGAGTTTCTTGAAAGGATTTTAAAATATTTCACATGTTTACATCACTACAATTGGAAGAGGGTTGAAATTGACTAATCACACCGATCTCGCATGTTCACAATTCTTTCAGACTCCATTTGTCTTCTTCCCCGTCCTCAATGGCTGGTTGAATTTTTAAACCGCACAGGGGGGGTTGAGGACCTCACTCAAAAAGACCCCTTCCCCTGGAATTTCCAACCTCATGAAGGTCCTCCTCCCCTGGAATTTCCATTTTTTTCTTGCTAAATACCCCTGGAGAATCTATTTTTTGGGAAAAATGTCCCAGGAAAGTCACCTTTTTTACCCCTCCCCCTTGGAATTTCCAGTCTCCAGATGCACCCCCTCCCATGGAATTTCCTGACTCCAAAACAACCCCCCCTGGAAAAAGGTCCTCAAACCCTCCCACTGCAGTGACATTGGGGCCCCCAGAAGTTAACCTTAAACTTGAAATAAATTGACGCTGCTCTCTTTCAAGAATGTTTTCCTATAACAAATTCAGATAAATAGGCTAAAACACATTAATTTGGTTATCCACAAACCTCTGTCATTACCTATTTTCCTTTTATTTTTTTGGTCAAAATCTTTCTAGTTTTCCCATTTTTCCCATGCTTTCACTATCCCCCTCCCCCTTCAGAAATTCCTGGATCCGCATCTGCTATGTATTGCATAGTGCACCCATCATCCACAGTTATATCAGAAGATTAAAAAAGTAAAACATTGAAGAATATATTAGTAATGTATGTTTAGGGGGGGATACTGGTTATTGGATTAGTGGGAGTAGGGGGTGGGTTGGGCTATGGAAAACAGCAATCTGTATTTTTGTTATATTGTAAGAGTCAAATAAAATGCAGCTTAAAAAAGTATTGTCTGACACTTTGAGACAAACAAAAACATGCAAATATGAAGTTTTCATATTTTGGTGCCTGTCACTTAGGGCCAGTGTTTGCACAGGCAAATGCAAACACTGGGCCAATCAGATTGCATATACAATCTAAAGTATGTTATACTGTAATGTTAGACAGGAGTCAGGGCTAATTCAGAAGTTTATAATTTTTATTATAAAACACTTAAAAGTGTGATATAGCATGGCCAGTTTTTCTTGATAAGCAAAGTTCAATATTTTATTTTGATTAATATTTTCCACTCATTTTTCAGTGAGCACAGTTGCCGAACATGGTCAACATGGCATGGACAGTGGAGGTAAATATACATACCCCCATCCCTACCACGGAAGGGATTGGAAATTCCAGAGGGGTGGGGTGGGGGGTGGGGGGTGGGTAGGGTTGGGTTAACAACTGAAAAAATATCCAGATGGTTAAAACCATCTAACCATCTCGTACCTATGAGTCAGAAATGCTTGTTTTTCGTTGAAAAGATGTTTGATGTTCACGCTTTCTACAATTAATTAATCACATTTTCCAAAACAACAAATTGAGAATCCCTCTGTTTTCTGAAGCGATTAGTTGTCTAGGGACATAACATGTTCGAGAAAACTAGTGATTTGCACCTAAAGAAGCTTTGATTTGGTGTTCTTGTCCTAAGTCTCAAGTATTATTATTTCACGTCACAACCGTGTTTGCATATACAATCTAAAGTAAATTCCCAATCAATTAAGGAAGAAAAACCAGACAATACACGCTTGTGTGTTTGGCCTAGAGAAGTTTATTATCAGATGAAATACAAGTAGACAAATATCTGAAAAATGAATCTTCTATGCTACCAAACCACCACGGCCAAACAAACAAGCAAATAAAGCTGACTAAGCTGACACAAACGAGAGAGCATTGCGCATTGTAGAAGCAAAATTCAATTTAGAGGAAAACGAAATATCTAAGTACAACTTATAAGAAGCGCTAACCCAACCACCATATAACCACCATACATTAGGACGTTAGCTTTCACACAAAGTTAATTCCTTATCTCCACTCTCTTGAATTTAGTGCTACGTGGCCACAGGCTTGCCTGAACATCTACATATATAAATGGATAAGTTCCCCTTATCCCTAATTGAAATGCCCAAGACGTAGACCCACAGCGAAATGAGTGACCGCGGAACGCCGCTGGATTGGGAATACGAGCAGAATGTAAACATGAACGAAATTTTGAAACCAAAACCCGCTTAGTTAGAGGATAGGTGGGTGGGGGGACTTGGTGATCTTGTCCCAAGGCTCAAAGATTATTATTTCTTTGTCAGTCTAGAATATCAAAGGAAAACTCTAAAAATTCTGGCCAAAGAATAAATTTTTTGCCGGCACGCCCCAGTAGCAAACCAATCATAGATGTAATATTTAAAAGCTGACTATGAGGACTTGACGGGATTTCAAAGTCCGCGCAATTAGTTCCAGTCCGAGGCGGAGCCGAGGACTGGAACTAATTGCATGGGCTTTGAAATCCCGTCAAGTCCTCATAGTCGGCTTTTGAATTACTTCAAATACTCAATAATTATTAATGACCTAATTAGCCAACACAGAGGGAAAACGATCAATGTTGAAACATCTCCATTTATTTATTTTTTAATTCCTTGGTCATTTGAAAACTCAGCCTGTGACATAATCTTTAATCACCAACCCCTCTGTACCCTACCCAAACAGGTTTTATCAATACAATCATATTTTTTTACTTGTGAAACTTGAATTACGTCACTATAGTCATGCGCACAAATGAAAAGGTCAAGATTGTTTCCACAAAGCCTGTCCCACATGAAAGTTGGCGGCGCACATGCATATTGTCTGGAACAAGATCCTTTCTATTCTACATTTCCGAGAGAGGAGACCTGTGTCTTCTCACGGAACGTTTCTACAGTCTGCCATTGCATGGCGCAAAGACTGACTAGTACAAAAACATTTCGATGGCGAGTGCCTTGAAATTATGAAAATTATGAACTTGGATTGCGTCACTAGTCATGCGCAGAAGTGAAAAGATCAATAGTGTTTCCATAAAGCCTGTCAAACATGGAGGTTGGCGGCGCACAAGCATATAGTCTCCAACCAAAATTCTTTGTATTGACTTCTCCGAGAGGGGAGACTTTTGTCTTCTCACGGAGTGGTTCCTACAGTCTGTCTTTGCACTGCGCAAAGACTGACTAGTAGAAAAAATTTTCGAGGGTGAGGACCTTGAAATTATGAATATTCATAGTTCAAAGGTCCTTGGATCTAGAAAACATTTATAGATCCAAGGACCTTTGAACTATGAATATTCATAGTTCAAAGGTCCCTGGACCTTGAAAAGTTTTCAAGTCCCACTTGCAGTATCTTCCTGGGATTTCAAGGTACTGCACGTAGTACAAAATGATAGCTCTGGTTGGCTGATTAGGTCATGAATAATTAATGAGTATTTGAAGTGGCATTTCACACTCATCTTCCCAAGGGAATAATAACAACTGAATGGCTTCCCTAGTATTTTGCCCACCAGTATCCTTGCTTTATTTAAAACAAATTCATTTGTTGCAATCTATTTCTATTGCCAGTATTTTTTGTAGAATGCGTCCATTGTTCAGGTTACAATTTTACTAATATCGTTATTCATGACTTTTCTGTCTGAAGCGGTTTGTGTGTTGGTGTTTGTTGTATGTGTGACATTATGAGATGCGTAACGTGGTGTCTAATGCCCAGTTCTTTTTTTTGCCAAGAATGCAATATTTACACAAATATCAACTCTATTATGAATCTTTGAGAGCTATATTTTAATTTGCACTGTCTGCAGTTTGTGAATGCCTAAAGCATGACTACAAAATATTGTTACAACATGTTTTTGCAATATACTCCAAAATTGGACATTAGCTAGCGAAGTTGTTGCATGCCTGGTATTTTGTGTGGTTTTGATTTCACACATGAGAAACCTCTGCAGCAAGCCGCTATAAGCCTGTTACTACCGGTACAGATATTTTCATGGATTTCACATGGTGGCCGATGGTTCTTGTTATTGTTATTTTACACAATGGAAATTAGCAACAGCATTCTCACGGTACGTCACACTATGTAATTGCACTGAATTAAGTTTAGTAATACAACGAATAGGGGGATTTTTTGTTAGATTTTATTTTATTGCGCAAGGAAAGTTAAAAGGAATACCAGGTTTTACAGCAATATAGAAACGCCAAAGCACGAGGAAGGGCTGAACATTTTGGGATTTTTTGGGGTTTGTAGTCCATGGTGTGTGTTTAAAAAATGCAAAGTTTCAATTTTTTAATGTATATATTTTAGTTATTTTTTTTACAAACCCACCCTCTGCACCCTGAAACTTACAGCTGTCTGTAAAATCACAGAACATATAGTTTACAAATTTGGTTTTCCTTTGGTTTCTTTTATCCCATCACTGGGATGAAAGAAACCTGCCAAACTGAGATATGTAATAGCTGTTAGATATCTGAGGAATGTAGTGAGTTTTTTTAAGCAGGATGTTTTTGGCAAGCTGATAGCTTGTTTTAAAATCGTTTCGTGCAAAAGCATATCATAAAGGTCTCTATTTTTACCAAAGAGTATGTGTAGCTCAGAAGTATGGCACTCTCACTGCTGTGGTGCGGGTTCGACTCTTGGGACAGTCAACTTGGGACGGGACAGTTTCTTTCTGTCCAATATGGTCAAAGTACCCATATTGTGTGAGTGTAACTTTGTTGTAATGTGTTTTACGTCTTTTGGTATCCCCAAATCATCCATTCTACATGCCCTGACCTCTATGGTCCACTGCTGGACAGAAGCCACCAATGGCTCAGGCACGGCAGTCCGAGTTGTGTTGCTCGATTATAGGCAAGCATTAGACCTTATCGATCACCAACTTTTCCAGAAGATTTCCACCCTGGACATTCCTCGCAGTGTTGCCAACTTGGCTGTTGACTTCCTTTTGCAAAGGAAACAGCGCGTTAAACTATCTTCGGACTGTTATTCCGAGTGGGGCTCTGTCCCTGCAGAAGGGCCTCAGGTACCAAGCTTGGTCCCTTGTTATTCTTTTGCTGATGATCAATGACCTCAGAGTCAGAGATATTCTCTTGTGGAAGTACGCTGATGATGGTACCATCGCTGAAGTCGTCCCGCAAAAACAACAAGGCAATGCCAAAAGTGCTGTCGACACAGTTGACAAATTGATGCTGACATTATGTAAGGAACTTAGGATGGACTTCATGTCTAATAAACACTCCTTCCACAACCAACTGCTGACTGTGGAGGACAAACATCTGCCTGTAGTGTAGCTCTAAAATTTTAGGTGCTACCGTAGCCAATAACTTAAAGTAGAATGATCTGACTCGATAAAGAAGGCCAATAAACGGCTGTACTTTCTTGTTATGCTGAAGGGGGCACAACATTGAAAGAGCACGGAGAAGGGCGCTATTCTTCATTATGCCCAATTGTTCATATGAGGCTACCTTAGCTAGTTAAGGCACAAACACCAATGCTCTAAATTATTCAATAGTATCTAATGCAATCACAAATTGTCAGACCTACTACCACCACCACGCTTTCGTACAGAGAGTTCCAGCGCTCCTTTATTCCAGCCATGTGCAGTCGTGTTTTCAGTCAGAGTTAAGATTTTTACCATGTAAAAGTTAATAATACCTTGTAAATGCAAATAATATCTTTACTTATTTATCTTATAAATTACGCAATTCAGCCTTGCATGGCTGTCATGTAATTTATATATTTTATTATATGGCTAGGGTGATGGTACTCGCACTCTGATTGGCTGATTAGCGGCCCAGAATCCCCCGGTATCGCCCATGGGCATTACAGATTTTTGTATTGTCAGAGTTCATTCAAGTGAAGCAAACCTCGAACAGAAAGAAAGTTGTAGTGGTTGTGGAAGAGAAATCTTTCTTTAGTGGAAATTTCAAATCCCCTTTAAGCTTTATTACCAACTGGATTAAGTGACATGATGGGTGTAATATGAGGAAATATTTGTGGAGGGTTCATATCATTTCACCCTAGGAGTGGTTCTGATTCATGTGAAAAGTGCATATCAGTCGGAGTATTCGAAAAAAAAAAAACGATTCAAACAGATTCATGGACAATATAGAATTTACTTCAAGAAATAATATTGCATGACATAAACTGATGTTGGCCGCGTAGCACTAAGTTCTGTGGAGATAAGGAGATAAGGAATTAACCTTGTGTGAAAGCTAAAGTGCAAATGAAATGTGTGCCTAAGTAAGCGAAGAAACCCACAACCTCCAGAATTGTACGTCCGATTCTCTACCAGCTGAGCTATCAGGTCAGACTGGGAACAGGTCGGGGTATATTAGAGATGTTATGGTCGCGGTAACGAAGTGAATATATGTAGATGTTCCGGCAAGTATGTGGCCGCGTAGCACTAAGTTTAACAGAGTGGAGATAAGGAACTAAACCTTGTGTGAAAGCTAACATCAACAATTTTCCGATTCATATGTAACAGATGTAAGAGTTAGATGTGGAAGAGCAGCGAAATGTTGTTGTCTGCAAGTGAAGTTTTTGAAAACTTTGTTCTCCGTCGTGAATTTGAATCAAGGAAGGAGAAACCCCAAGGGGAGGCGACTCCCATATGTTATCGGGCCTGGGTGCTCGTCATATCTTTTAGGGGTTAAAATTCAGGTTCCAGGTATCTTTTAGGGTATAAGTAAAAAAAAGGCCAAAAATGTGATACACTAGTGCTGGAACGTGTTGTTTCTTGTGCGATGGTGGCTGGAATTTGAGAGCCATGTTAAAAATGATATCTTTTAGGGGTTACAATTCCGGTTGACCACAGCTAGATTGGCATCTTTTAGGGTTGAAATTTTATTTTCCTGACAAGCACCCCGCCTGTCGACATATGGGAGTCCCGCCCCCCAGGGGAGAAGCAACCAACCACTTCTTTGCAAGTGATTTGACCTAGGCTCGTCCGATATTTCCTCCATAGAGAAGTTGCGTATAAACACTGGAGACCAATGTTATGTGAATGTATTGCCTTCTGAATTCTTTGGATATTAGTTGGTGGAATACAAAGGATCTTTTAAGAAAATTTCGAAGTCAAGGATGAAAGCATTACAGCAAGGAAACTCAATACAAGTATAGTCATTTCGCTCTCATCAAATCATGCTGCTCTTATTGTGTATTCCCTTTACTCCCTTTACCCTGATTAAAGGTATTAATTTTATTCAAGTGTTTTTTTTTTGCATGTTTACTTGTTAACTGGTGGCTCGCTTAATTTGATAAACCTGATTAAATAAACTATGGAGTCTTTGCCATTAAATCATGTGGGTGCCAATTTTGAAAGCTCAAGTAAAAGGGGGGTTATTGTAAAATAACAATAACAAGACTATTATTAGTCTCAACAATTTGTCACCATAGATAAAAAACAGTTAAAGGATGGTGTCAAATTTGTCTCACAGAGTAAGTTTGTTCTCTTCTTTCCTGCTTCTGGTCAGGATGTCATATCTTCAGGGAAATAGAGTTTTAAATTGGCTCAGACAATTACAATTCTTTGAAACAATGTTCTTGAGCTTTTCACCAACTGTTTTTCTTGTTTTCCAAAGGTTAATGTTAATGGTAAAAAATTGAAGACAGAGCTAATCTTGAGGGATATGCATATGCATGTTTTTTTAGGCAACCTTCATGGATGGCTATGCTTCCTATCTGGTCGCAGGCAATTTGTCATCTTAATGGAACCTTGTACTGGGCCCTTCACTTTTTCTTTTCATTCATTATCGACCTCCTTGACGTCTTCTCGAAAAACATCAACCTTTGTGAATGGCTGCATCCTCAATCGAGATATCAATACTGCTAAAGGCCACACTCTGCAGGAAGATCTCATTCTCAGGAGCCCTGGGCCAAGTCTTCCAAAATTGTCATTTCAAATTGTGCATCCAATTAATGTTCTCACTGCTGCAATATACTCTTTGTAATGTCCTTCTTGAAGGCATTAGCTTTCAAATGTATCTAGGCAATTTACATCACAAACACTTGAAGTGTAAATAGTCGATCATGTGTTGGGTGTTTCACCCTTTCCCCTACCAAAAACAAAACCAATAGAACCTTAAATGTACCCCTAATATGGAGCATATACAATTTCTTGAGTTAAAAATATGAGACCATATATTCTAGCTTTCATCATTTTTAACACAATAATGAAGGACTTAAAATCAATTGGCTGAAATTAAGTGAAGTTTAATTCCACAACAACAGGAGACAGTTCCATGTACAGTACAAATGCCCAAGCCAACCACGCTTTTAGACTCACTCAAGTATTTTCGGAAGTGCATCACTTATCACACAAACAAATAACTTACTTTGAGGAGTATTATAGTCTTTTACTCTCCACTACCTCTGTATTCACCTTTCCATTGCTTTTTGAGCCAATAATTTAACTCCCTTCAATCATTAGTGCTGGTGCCTGTTATAATTCAATCGCTTTAACTATGTAACCACCCCTACAGACACACAATAGACTGAATGCCTGAGGCATTTGTTGTACAGTGGCAAATGTGCCCCAGATGTGCCAGATGTGCCCCCCCAGGGCTTGAAAAATCAGGTTTTGGTCACAAAATAGGCAGGTTTTTTCTGAAAAACGGAGGACAACGAACCATCCTTGGGGCCAGAAAAATCTTTAGGACCCCCTCAAAGAAAGCGAGCTACGGGCCTGTTTCTTGTCAACATCCGCCAACAATTTTTCGGCGGGTCTAGAACGGGCGACATGGGTTGAGGTACTCCATGTTTTAACTTTCATGGCGGGCACACTGGGCTTGGAATGTAAATCTGGAATGTCAAAATAATGATCCCTTGCCGTCAGTTATGGCTTCTGTAGCAGATACGAATAATTCATTAGATCACTTATTAAAGGCCAAAATACGACGACTGATTCGCGCCTGTGCGTAATTTTCGCGCCAAAAAGGAGACACCAGAGGGAGACCAGTGCATAGCCAGGGCAAAACAGCGGCGAAAATCGCGCATGAGAAAATTACTGACTTTTATCTTTTCTTCCCGTCACAGAGTGACGGGTCCTTTTCTGGTTCTAATGTGTTTTCCTATTGGTTATATGCACGCGCCTTGACATTTCAAAAACAACTATACAGATTTCTTCTAAGTAAATTTAGAGATGGAGTTGCTTTATTTTCTATGGTCTAGACTTATCTCGGAGTTAAGTTATCTGAGGAGCTAAAATGGAACCACCATGTTGACTATGTATCCCATAATCTGTGCGAAGGGGTGATTGTTTGTTAGCTAAACAACAACCAGGATCTTATAGCCCCCCCCCCCTCCACGCTCTGCCGCGGTATGGCCACATATACACGCACTATCACGCACAAATACACTACGAGCCACATATAAAATCACTAAGTTCCTTTATTATGTCTCTTTCTTCTTCATGCTTTAGCGAATGCAGTTGTCGAGAGGTTCAACCCATCATACAACTATGGGGGGTTTAGAGGACGCAGGCAAAGGAGGAACCATCCTTATAGGCGGCCCGCCACATCAACTACAACATCAAGTAGTACATCTGTAACCAGCAAAGAAATAGTATTAATACCCTCGCCTTCAGAAAAAAAAATCCCAAAGTACTCGTCCAAGCTCTATCTCCAAGAGATGGGGCTAATAAAGGATGCCTTTCCTATCGACCGTGCTTGGAGCGATATAGAACTGAAACGTCATTTGACTGACCTTTTAAAAGACAAGCTGAAAGACGTCAGAGGATTACCTGTAAGGTATTACTCAGTTACAATTATTTTATTCCCTAAATATTTGTAAATAATTGCATGAACAACTCCCGTTTTGAATTGTCTTTCAGTTTCGAATACATGAAGGCTATTGGGGGCGAGGTGGCGCCGGTTAATCTATCCTTCCAACCGATGACAGCAAAAGTTTTACTTAGCGTAGCCAGGGCTGGTCCCATATATTTACGATCCGTCGAGGAGTTGGAGGTATGACACAAACATGAAGACTGGAAACATTGGAAAAATACTTTTACCCCACCTTGCTTGCTCCCAAATTTTAATAGATGAGCTACCTAAAGGATTGTTTTTTCTTTTTCTTAAAACACGCATAGGAAATCTCGTCCATTCTGATGACATGTAGAATGGGAGGGCATATTGAACTGTAATTTAAGAAATGTAAAGAATAAACTATTTCTTTACATTTCATTGGATTGGATGCACATGCGTTCCTAACAACACAACAGATTCGCCAATCACAACTCGAGCTCTGTGGAAGCATTTTTGCATTCAAGTGTACCTAAGCCAGTACCAGTAGGGAGTTTGAAATTCTTTACATTTCTGTTTGACAAAAAGTAATTTTGGAGAAGGGGCCGGTTTCTGGATAATAACATTTCATACCCTCAGCATACAAGCGCGCCAGTACCTGAGTGCTCCACCACTTCTCGCCACACATATATGTATAGTACACTAAATACGGTACACTATTCGCAGTCTTGTTCCTCTGTAACGAAACTGAGCTCCCATCTGTACAAATATGACCTGGATCCAGCCCCTCCTGATTTCCCAATAAAATAATGCCTTATTAGGTCTGTAAGAGGATGGATGATGCAGAAGTTTCTGATGAAGACCAAAAACCTGTAATCATACTGGATGATGATGGTGATGATTGTTGTCTTCGTGCAAATGCAAGTAATCTTGGTGGTGGTTGTCGTCTGGGTGCAAATGCAAGTGCTGATTCTGCAACTCACTGTAAGTCTTTGGAGAGTCTTAGCCAGAAGGCTTTACCCAAACCACCTCCATTTTGTATTCACTGCATATGGGCCACTCTAATCAAATCTTTAATTTGAGTAATTGCCTTATAGTTGAACTAATGAATGGCAATGGTTGTCTTCGTGCAAATGCAAGTAATGATGGCGGTGATTGTCTGTGTGCAAATCCAAGTAATCTTGATGGTGATTGTCGTCTGCGTGCAAATGCAAGTGCTGATTCTGCAACTCACTGTAAGTCTTTGGAGAGTCTTAGCCAGAAGGCTTTACCCAAACCTCCTCCATTTTGTATTCACTGCATATGGGCCACTCTAATCAAATTTTTAATTTGAGTAATTGCCTTATAGTTGAACTAATGAATGGCAATGGGGGGCGAGGTGCTTAACCGTCTGCTAGCGCTACCTTAAACGCGGCTAAAGAGTCAAAGCCACGCTGTAGAATCCTCATTGATAATGTCCATGAATTCAAAACTTCCATTTGATTATTTTGTTGATGTCACGTTTAGTACATTTGCTATAATCAGGAATAGTAGCCATATTTTGCAAATTTAGGTCTAAGCGGTAGAATCAGGGATTTTAGGCAGCGGCGCACCCCTACCCCTAAATATAAGGAGTACCCCGGATTTGCAGCTAGATCGTCCATTACATGACGATGATCCATATACATGTCTAAAGCAGTAGCGCTTTTAAGCAAACCGTTTTTTGCAAAGACCTAGGTAAGCTATATCATGGACAGATATTAGCGGCCTGACGTATATATACGTTGGCCAAAGAAACAGAGGGTAACAGTGATAACTGGTATAATAGCGATATTCCAAGCACTATTTTTCTTATGTGCAAGGCCAAAATAAGTGACACTTTTAGAGAAGTTACTGAAATTTGATCAGAAAGTAAAGGTAGATTCATCATTTGTAAGTTCAGAGTTACCTAAATAGTACGTGTACGCAGTGTGGTGCCAGCGACAAACAAATGTGCTGTTTGGCCGCCGAATATTGTGAATTTTTAAAAACTAATATTGACCAAATAATATGGAAGCACTTGTCTTCATGTTCAGACAGCCAAAGGAAACTGACTACATTTTAGATTGCAACACTTCTGGAACTAAGTTGCCTGTGGCTTCAAAGCGTTGATCATTCGCTGTAATTTAGTTGTTAGTAATCTTGGTGCAATGCAATCGACCTGTACCGAGACATACAGCTGTGCGTAGACCATGGACACTTTGGTCCATGCGTTTGTTTTATGTTTCCAACGAGTAATCAATACGTTCCTAGGTCGCTTTCGAGACAATTGACCGATCTCGTCTTTGCATTAATTAATCACCAAACAGTGGGCAGTTTTCCCTATGGAATTCAAAACGTCCGAGCAACAAACTCGAAATTCGAAGATTTTTAATGAATACTTCAGCTTATTCTTCGTACTTTTAGTGTCAGTTCTTTGTCAATTTCGATCGGCGTTTGCAGAAGTCCACGCTCTATTAATTACATGACTCCATGACAAATCTCGCAAACATCCACCTCGTACATTAGGTGATTGGAGCAACACAGCACTACGTTGAAAATATGCAGCACAAAACTGAGGAAAGTTTTTTCATTTTTAAGCACTCGGGCTTGATTTGATCTCTTGTAGCAATGAAAAAACGTACTGCGCATGCTCAGTGGCAACTTTTTACTAATTGGCATACTTATTTATTTGTGGTAATATATTAATACCGTAAGAGAAATCGTGTCCGCACTCACTCCACTTAGCCCTGAAAGTGTGCCGCCAAAAGAAGTTCATAGACCTGAAGGGAAGCCCGTGGAAATCTGGACAGTGGGGGTGTTTTTTTGTTGGAAAAGATTCACCTTGGGCTAACTTCTAATTCAAGCGATTTCTTAAGCGTGAGACAAAGCTGCCATCGCCGCCATTTTGAAATCTCCCACAGAAACTAAAAAAAAGAACTCAGTTCGCACAGACGAAAGCATCATAGACATTCAAACCTAAATGGTTCTCTTACAGATTACATACAGGAATGTGCAGGGATAATTCTAATTCTGAGATATGATAAACATACAAACAATTCTGAAGTCAAATGGGTTTTGTGTTTTATGGCTTAATTAATGCTTTCAATTTTCGCGGGTTCTTTGACCGATTTGAGAGCGCGTGATTTTGTCGCACCAAAATCAGCGAGACCAGTGCAAAAAACGGCCCTTTTGGGGGGTACTCATGCTGTTTGGGGAACTCATGGAAATCATGACCCCATCCCCTATCCATATGGCCATTGTGATTTTTCCTGTTTTTATAAAAAACAGAGAGCACTTTAAAGTAAAATACATTTCTTCATTGCACTCAGCTAGCACGATGGTGGGCATGTATGACGTGATACCGAGAGCATGCTCAATTGACGTCACCTCCAAGAAGAAAATTGTCGTTCCCATGGACGACTGATTGGCCCATGTGGCCTATACATATGTTGACAGAAGTAAAGGACGTGAAGGGAGATGGTACAAGACACAGGATGCCCAACGTGGTTGTCATGATGCAACGAGGAAGGGGGTGGTGGGGAAATGTCCTGATGTAACAAAGAGAGTGTAGCACAAGCTTTCGAGTTGGCCACCACAATACGTTTTTTTAAAGCGAGATTAAGCTTCTTTTATGTACGCATGCTCGCCATTTCAACCAATCAGCGACGGCCCTCAAATGGATGTCACCAGAGCCTCCCCTGCGAGGCGACGAGCCAGGGAGCTCTGGGTTCGAGAATGATCAGTGAAGGCCCTCAAGCAGATGAGCTCTGGGTTCGAGAATGATCAGTGAAGGCCCTCAAGCAGATGAGCTCTGGGTTCGAGAATGATCAGTGAAGGCCCTCAAGCAGATGAGCTCTGGGTTCGAGAATGATCAGTGAAGGCCCTCAAGCAGATGAGCTCTGGGTTCGAGAATGGCAACTACACTACCTCGGTTCCAAATTATATTTTGCTAACACATCAGCTAGTGCGATTATAATAGTGACTTCTTTTTGCACGAATAACGTGTATCTGGCTTCTATATCATTGTATGAATTGACTAGAGCACGTGACAAGAAAACTACGCGCGGACCGAACACTCTCTCGACCAGATTCCTACAAATCGCAAGGATTATTATGACCCAGACTTCAGACTTTTTTTATTCTTACTTAAGCCCTACTGTTAGGGCTTAACTTAAGTAGGGACCCTAAATACAACACTCATATCTCCGAGATCGTAAGCAAAGTGGCTTCAAGGCTGTATTTTCTTAGACAACTAAAGCGTTCTAAAGTGAAAAGTAAGGAACTACTCCTATTTCACATTACTTGCGTTAAGGCTGCTAACCTAATACGCATGCCAGGTGCTTCACAACTCCTTGCCAATATACTTAAGCGAAGACTTTGAGCGCTTGCAGAAACGCGCGACGCGTAGTATTTTTCCCGAGCTTTCCTACACATTAGACAAGGCAGGTCCCCAGACACTTTATAGTAGAAGGCAGGACGTAACTTAGAAGTGTTTCAGCAGTATTGTTTATAATCCCTGCCATAGATTACATCCATTACTTCAGAGCTCAACACCTGTAAAAAAACAACTAAGGAACGCCAGAAAATTCGTTATACCAAAATGTAAAACAAAACGCTCTCAGAATAGTTTCTCGCGAAACTTTGCAAATTGACATTCCCTTATAAGGCGCCTGAATACAGATATATACATATTCATAATTTAGAAATTTTATTAACTAATTTTTAACTTATATCTTATTCATATTTTGTAAAGCTACTATATAATTCAGTCATTGACTGCAAATTTTTAGATAATAAGCTATTTATCTACATCATAGTTCCTCTTGCTAGCTTTGTTTTGTTCCATTCATTCATTAATTTGCTTATTTCTTTATTTTCAGCAAGGACTGCTCTCCAAGATATGTTTCCCAATAAATCAGCGGCTGATATAGATAACGCTCTGTTGAGATCTGGAGGAGAGTTCGATGAAGCTGTTGACGCCCTGTTGGGGACAGAACGAGGTACCAAAAATCACACAACAAAAGCGTATTGTGTCTTTATAGCAAAGTGCATTTGTTGGTTACCATGTTACGGTTGCTGTTTTAGTTTTGCTGCTTATCCAAATACTATAATCATCATACTGGGTTTGGAAGGGAACATTTTTTTAGAGATCCGGGATGATGCAAAAATATTCTGGCGTGATTCTGGATTAGTAGCAGGAACGTGTGCTCTGTACTCCCATTCAATTCTATCGTCTTTGATGAGCCTAACGCGAGAAAAGAGCTTTATACAGTGATTTCTCCATCTATATTACAACAAGATCGACTTAAAGTTCCCACCGGCAACTTTTGTCTTGGGTGTTTATTCATCAAAAATATAAACAAACAACCTGCTACAGGGGCGTAGCCAGAGGGGGGTCCTGGGGTGCATGTGCCCCCCCCCCCCCCCTTTTTAGAAGAAAAATACAGTAAACATTAAGAAAAATATCGGTAAGCTGGAAAATGGCACCATACATTGTACAGATGTGACCCCTCTTTCTCAAATCCTGACTACGCCCCTGTGCTACCCCAGCTGTGTTCAGTATACCTCCCTCTCCTGTACCGAAAAAAACCCAAGCCCAGGCTGTTCAGGACCCTCCTCTTATCTACTTTCGGGAGCCACTCCACTCGCTAGAATGAACCCTGTGGAAATCTAGGGTAAAAAACTGGAGACCCTGCGGAAATCCACGTTCTTCAACAGGGTGCTTACAAATTGGTAATGAATAGCCCCATTGTGTATTAATATTTGCATGTTCTGTTTAGCAATTGTGCCGAGACAGTTGGAAGAGGGGTCACACAATAGAATGACCACCATTCAACAGTACAGAGAAAACCAAGTGGTGGGCGGCTTTAACCGAATTTTGATCGACCGAAACTCCCCCACATTGCTAAAAGATCTGATTGCGATCTTCAAAAGGGCCAAAGAGGAAGATCTTAGAAGACGACCAGATGTTTGTTTCGAGAATGAAGAAGGAATTGATGCAGGGGGACCCACACAGGAGTTCCTCTGGTTGTTACTCTCAGAAATGAGAAAAGGCAGCAGTGACATCAATCTGTTTGAAGGACAGGAAGGTCATCTCCTTCCAGTTCATTGTGCTACGATCCTCAACAGTGGTCTGTTCTATGTCTTTGGAAAAATGGTTGCATTCTCGATCCTTCATGGCTCATCGGGGTTCGTGGGATTGGCACCTGCCATGGCTTATTTTATATGCCAAAATGACATAGACAACATAACGTCTTTGTCTATTGAAGATATCCCGGACCTTGAGTACAGAGAAATTGTACAAAAGGTACGAAATATTTCTCCTACTTGATCAGACAGACGTCCATTAAAACGTTTTTCTTGGATGTCTCTACTGTAAAATGGTGGGATATTTGGCGATCTTAATCGGACAACGTCCGATGACTAGCAGTAATTTCCACTTCTGGGTGGTTTCACATGTATTTCTTGGACGGAGCGTATGTATGCTTCGCACCTGCAATCACCTTTCGGATAATTTAATAACCTGTGTATCCCGCTATTTGTTAAGCTGTTTATATCATGGAGTTGTTATTACGTGGGAATCTAGTCTCTCGCCCTTTTAAGAGGAAAGATATAATAACAATGACAGCATTGCTAAGTTTCACGTGATGCAGTCTAGGAACTGATTCCGGGCTCTATTATGAAACGTTTCACTCGCACACGAACCCCTGGTGGGTTTTCAAGGTGCGTCAAAGACATTGAATTTTAAACGAATTAAATATTTCATAATTATATTTACAGATGCTTGATGCGAAGACAGAGGACGATCTTAGCGCACTGATGTCCAACCCCCAGTTAGACGTACTGTTAGATAGTGCTGGATTTACACAGATGCTCCTCAGCCTTGGCAACAAAGAGGTGGCGGCGAATCAAATCATACAGAACGAAGTGATCCTAAAGCGCCAACAGGAGGCTGCCGATATAAGGAGGGGAATGCAGTCCCTCTCCCTCATTTCATTTCTTGAATCGAACCCAGAAATGATCAAGCACGTGTTCCCTTTAAAGGAACATCTCCGAATCACATCACTGATGCTGATGACACAGTTGACAGTACTTGACGACATGACGCCTGATCGTGAAAGAAAGCAGAATGCACTCGAGTGGTTACACGTATATGTGCACGAGCTTGGAGAGCGAGGTTAGAAATGAACAATTTTTAGGATTAAATGAAATAAGGCACACCTAGTCCAGGTGCAATCAGGGCTTGAAATTGCCAATTATTGTCTAGTGCACGTAGTTAGAAGGTGTGCAGAAATTAATTTTCAACGAATTGTTCAAGCGACCAAAAACGGTCTGACGGCGACTACATTTCTAGAACTACTATTTAAGAAGTTTAAGAGAACTTGCAGGGGCGTAGCCAGGGGGGGTCCAGTGGGGGCCCGGGCCCCCCCTTTCTCGGAAATTTTTCCATACATTTACTGTATTTGCTGTAGAAAATTCGCGCATTTTCGTCCCATGTTTTCACTATCTGGCACCCCCTTCAGAAATTCCTGGCTACGCCGCTGACTTGTCATAGACGTTCGAGCAATTTTGTAAACAAGCGGACAAAAATAAGGTTACAGAAAAGTATAAGATCTATTGACTAGATTTTAGTATCTTTTGAAAGGGGAGAATATAGGAGATGACTCGCCATTAGGCCGCGAAATGTCAAAGAAAACTCTAGAAAAATGATTTTGAAAAGTGCCGACCTGAGGAAAAATGGATGAAATGGGTGAAAATTCGACTCGAACGTCGATAGCGCTCGAGTCCCTATAGGTTCTGAGTAATCGTTGGAAAATGTTTTTTTAGGGTTTCCATCAACATTTCTTTGCGGCCTAAACACAAGTAACAACATGACGGAAACCTTTCAAAAGACTAGTCAATAGACTCTATACATTTCTGTAACCTGATTTTTGGCCGCTCATTGCTCGAAGGTTTAAAATAACTTGTCTTAAATATCATTTTTGTGCACAACAAATCTCACAGGTAAAGGTTACATGGTATGATTTACTCGGTTTATGTTGCCAATATGCCACTTGCACTAGCTGGATCACGTGACCCCAACTACCTCTTAACGACATGTTTTGGAAAAATCGATTCCAGAAATACAACTGATATTAGTCGGAAACTCAAGTTTCAGCTTAAAATCTCTAACCTGGAGCAAATGGCAGCGAGTTCAGTTTTCAAGATTTTATTCAGAATGTATGGGATTTTTTTACACTTAGTGCAAATGGCCTATGGCGAGTTCTGTAGCTGCACGACAAATTAAGTATTTGTAGACAAAATGTTCAGAAACAGACTATTATATGGTCTGCTGTATTACGGATGCCTCGAAAGCAATGGGTATTCCTTCTTGTCTCGAACAGCTGGATGCGTGTCATTATTATAAATACACTCGTCTTAGGCCAACCATCAAGCAACAGGAAAGGTGTAAGGGAACTGCTTGTCTCATTTTGTTGTGTAATATTTCAATACCTTTTTCTTCTCCTAGATAACAGCCCACGATCAGATGAAGAGGTTCCAAGTCTGGCTGATCTCTGCCAGTTTGTAACAGGGTCCCCAACGCCACCTGCGCACGGAATAAAGTTAAGGTTCAATTGTGACCCTAGCCAGAAACTGCCGATGGCCGAAACGTGCTTTGTCTGGCTGACCATACCGACAGCTCATACTTCATACATACAGTTCCGAAAATACATGGATATTGCACTCAAGCACGAAGCTGCCGGTTTCTACCAGCACTAGGAACGGATTTGATAAACTCGTAAGTTGATTGTGGGTTTCTTTAGAACCCGAACACTTTTCATCCCCACTATTGAAATAATATAATCTAAAGGTTTAAGTAGCGCTCCGTCTTAGAACTATAGCGGAAACAATAGGGCCGCGGAAACAGTGGTCGTCTAGTGATGCTCACACTCGATTTTCTTCTTGAAGCAACGAAATGCTAGTAAATATCCGGAAGACCTATTCGGAAAGCATTCAGCACTGCAAACGAAATATTTCGCTACGAAATCGGTCAAAAACAAATTTCAACCAATCAGAAGGCCATGATTTGTTGACTAAGCCAATTATTTTTTTAGAAATTTAACAATTTAAAATTTTACACAAAGCATAACTCAAATTCCCCATAGCCGTTCACGCTATCGTTCTTGGACGGAGCGCTACTTAAAGAACAGAATGTACACAAACACGGAGCAAGCACCTGTCCTCGTCATGCTGGGATAATCGCAAAACGACAGGCCACCAGCTCGTTGTTATATAATATTTTGTTTATGATCTGAAATTATTTGCGTGTGTGTGTGTTTGTGAATATTTCGCGGTATTCTTCATGTTGTGTTATAGGATAATGTGCACATGGTACGAGGGATGTCCTAGTTGTATACTTTTTAAAAGCCCGATCACCTATTTAACACGGATAATCTAGTGATAAAGATGTATTGGTTTTGAATTGACAGTTTTCATATCTGCTCATAACGAGAAACGCTACATGCTCCATGTTTGCGTGCATTCTGATGTTTTACAAAACACCCAAGAAATACGAATTTTCACAATTAACCACTCAGGAAGGGGCTTCGCAGACACCCGTATCGCACAAATATTACCCTTCGAAGGAGCATAATGTTGCAGCCTGCAGTCTTTGGAAATTTTGATACATGTTGAAAACTAAATATCATTCTAGTTGGAGAACGTTAAGAAAAATATGGGCCAACATGCCGCGAATCGCCCACGTCGGGAAGTTAATTATTACTTCTTGGATATCATTGCTGGCCAATAGGCCACTTGCACTAACTGGATCACGTGACCCCAACTACCTCTTAACGACATGTTTTGGCAAAGTCAATTCCAGAAATACAACTGATATTAGTCAGAAACTCAAGTTTCAGCTTAAAATCTCTAACCTGGAGCAAATGGCAGCGAGTTCAGTTATCAAGATTTTATTCAGAATGTATGGGATTTGGGTCACGTGACCCAGTTAGTGCAAAAGGCCTATGGCAAGTTCTGTAGCTGCACGACAAATTAAGTATTTGTTAGCCACCATTCAAGTGAGAGCGTTTTTCGTGTCTTTGATGGCAAACAGCAATAGACAAAATGTTCAGGAACAGACCATTATCTGGTCTGCTGTATTACGGATGCCTCGAAAGCAATGGGTATTCCTTCTTGTCTCGAACAGCTGGATGCGTGTCATTATTATAAATACACTCGTCCTGGGCCAACCATCAAGCAACAGGAAAGGTGTAAGGGAACTGCTTGTCTCATTTTGTTGTGTAATATTTCAATACCTTTTTCTTCTCCTAGATAACAGCCCACGATCAGATGAAGAGGTTCCAAGTCTGGCCGATCTCTGCCAGTTTGTAACAGGGTCCCAAACGCCACCTGCGCACGGAATAAAGTTAAGGTTCAATTGTGACCCTAGCCAGAAACTGCTGATGGCCGAAACGTGCTTTGTCTGGCTGACCATACCGACAGCTCATACTTCATACATACAGTTCCGAAAATACATGGATATTGCACTTAAGCACGAAGCTGCCGGTTTCTACCAGCACTAGGAACGGGTTTGATAAACTCGTAAGTTGATTGCGGGTTTCTTTAGAACCCGAACACTTTCCATCCCCACTAGGGAAATAATATAATTTGAAGGTTTAAAGAACAGAATGTACACAAACACGGAGCAAGCACCTGTCCTCGTCATGCCGGGATAATCGCAAAACGACAGGCCACCAGCTCGTTGTTATATAATATTTTGTTTATGATCTGAAACTATTTGCGTGTGTGTGTGTTTGTGAATATTTCGCGGTATTCTTCATGTTGTGTTATAGGACAATGGCCGATCGCATTATTTTTCCAAACCTGGGGGTCGGGACCCTACCATATGAAGACCCCCCTCCCCTGGAATTTTCAGGTCTTCGACGCCCCCTTCCCCTGGAATTTCCAAGGGTCCTAAACACCCCCCCTCCCCTGGAATTTGAACACCTCCTCCCTTGGAATTTCTAGGTTGCCTAAACACGCCCTTTTCCACAGCTTAAACAGACCCCTCCCCCCTGGATCCTTGACCCCTCCCCCTCGGAATTTCCAGGGTCTTGATAAGCCCCCTCCCCTTGGAATTTCCAGGGCTTAGATAGACCCCTACCCCCCTGGAATTTCCAGGGTCCTCGACCCCCCCAGGTGCGGAAAAAAAGATGCAATCAGCCAATGTGCACATGGTACGAGGGATGTCCTAGTTGTATACTTTTTAAAAGCCCGATCACCTATTTAACACGGAGAATCTAGTGATAAAGATGTATTGGTTTTGAATTGACAGTTTTCATATCTGCTCATAACGAGAAACGCTACATGCTCCATGTTTGCGTGCATTCTGATGTTTTACAAAACACCCAAGAAATCCGTATATTCACAATTAACCACTCAGGAAGGGGTTTGCCCGGGGGTTTGCCAGACACCCGTATCGCACAAGTATTACCATTCGCAGGAGCATAATGTTGCAGCCTGTAGTCGTTTGGAAATTTTGATACATGTTGAAAATTAAATATCCTACTAGTTGGAGAACGTTAAGAAAAATATGGGCCAACATGCCGCGAATCGCCACGTCGGGGAGTTAATTATTCTAATTATTACTTCTTGGATATCATTGCTCGCGAATTGTCTGGCATTTGTAACGTAGTCTCAAGCGACATGACATGATTTCGGGATCTCAAAATCCGATTTGGGACCAACGTAATTGAAATCCAAGACTGCCCGATTTTTCTCGACTTTTCCATATGGTGTTTACAAGTATATCTAAATAATGTTGTTTTGCAATTAGTTCAAGGTTATACACCTTACACCCTTGAAAAGTTTGCATCATCACAACAGTGCCGCGTTGTAGCCCGCGATGCGCCATCATGGGAGGAAATCGGTCTACCAAATCATGGACACTCGCGTTTACGATAAATAGCCATACTTATCACCCTGTTTATACCAAAGGATTATACAATTCGCCTTTGTCACACGGCAGCCATCTTGGATTTTTTCTTACAGAAATGACTATGCGTGGGTGAGCTTACACGCTTGGCCTCGCTTTCATGCCAGCTTCGCTGTATTAGAAAATCCAAGATGGCTGCCGTGTGACAAAGGCGAATAGACTACATCGCTCGCTCGCTCGTACCGGGTTAACGCGAGAATTTCGTTCTTCTTAGTTTCTCCCATGACGCACCGCGGGCTACAACGACAGTTGTGAAGATGCAACCTTTTCTGAAATAAGTGTATAGTGTTTTTAATAAAATCAGTCATGTGGAAATTAACAAGGTACCAAGCGCTCCGAGTTATGGTCCCCTCACATGCACCTTATTTGCCGAATGCGCGCCGTGTTTATATTTTGGTTTAGAAACGGAAAAAAGAACTTAAATCTATCTACTGGCCTCAATCTATTTTTTATTTGAGATGACAAGGATGTTATTATCAGTTTTATTCATCTTATTTCATTTGGTTTTAATATTTTTAGGAAAATAATGTCAATTTAATTAGGTACGTTGCGCACTATTATTATTATTATGTCAAGTATATAAGCAACACTGCGCGCAATGCATTTTCGGTGGCATAATATAACAGATTGAATTGTCTGAATAATCGGACAGCTCTCGTCATAATGCCCACAATACTTTTCGGTCATTGTTTGGTACCTTTTCTCTTTCCCGCATGACGAAATTTACTGAAAACACTAGGCCACCATTATATGAAATGGATTGGCCCGATAAATAAGACTGAAAACAATCGTGTCCAGGTATAGAGCGGATTTCAGATGAGTGTCGAATTAACTAAACGCAAAAACAAAACCACCCATCAGGAGTGGAAGCTATTCAATTACAAGCCAATCAGAAGGTGAAATAATTGCGTTTAGTCATGACGCGAGTCTGGCTTACTTTCAGCGGTCATCTGAAATCCACTCTAACATGACAATGGAAAAACTTGGCTCGCTCCCTGTAACGAAAAAGCTATGCATTGCAGAAAAATACCGTATTTGAAATTTTCCAAAACGGGGATCATCGCCAGTCAAAATCAAGATTGATGTTTTGCATTCCGAACTTTGAGAGTAGGAGAGCCGGGATATCATCTTAGGTCTGTTGCGTTGCGTTTCATTTTATGAAAACGGCTTGTCAGTTTGTTCGACCAGCGCCTCGTCTCTGCATGTACCGTCGCACAGTGCGAGTGCTCTTTACAATCGCCAGCGTGGAATTCCCCCACTATCAACCCTGGAATTCCAGAGGGTTTACGGAGAAAACCATTCTCTTACCCAGAGCTCCCCGGCTCGTCACCTCGCGGGGGAGGCTCTGGTGACATCCACCAACGCATGCGTGTAAAACAACATGGTGGTTTTATGCATCACAATTGCTTTTAGAGCGTCCTAGTCGAAGCCATAGGTTGAAAAGACGACTAGGAAACGACTGTTATGTTTTTATAAAGCGAGATTTAGCTTCTTTTATGTACGCATGCTCGCCATTTCAACCAATCAGCGACGGCCCCCAAATGGATGTCACCAGAGCCTCCCTGCAAGGCACGAGCCGGGGAGCTCTGGGTGCGAGGCACGAGCCGGGGAGCTCTGGTTCGAGAATGGAAGAAAACGAAACAAACTGCCCATTGTAAAAAGCAGCGAATTAAGCTTCAAAGATAACAAGTAGTCCCATTTGGCTTTTCACCATCTACATGATTTGTGTTGGCTATGCCAGCATGATTAAAGTAACTCCTATGATATATGTCGTCACGTAGCTACCCTGGGTTCCAGAGGCTCGAAGCTTCACTTGTTTACTGAAGTAGCCTGCTAACATGCATTTTCAAAACAAACCAAAAATCGGGGGTTTTCGCCGTATCCGCGTAAACGATCAATCCAAGGTCACCTGTTTCAATTAACGTTGCTCTGCAAAATGTAAAACCATGAACCATGCTTCATAAGTCGTAATGGTATTTCCTGCCTAAAACGATGTGGTTCACGCCAAATTGTGTCTCAAAGTAGTAAACAAAGTGTCATTGGGTGGTTTTAGTTTAGTTTGGTTTGCCGAACTCGAGGAAAAACGAGAAACAGCGTCTTCATTATGACGCATGGTTCATGGTTTTACGTTTTGTAGAGCAAAGTTAATTGAAATAGGTGTATATGAATACAATAAATTGAAAACATCAAAAGTCTGCCCCGTTACGTACAGAAATAGCCGGCTACGTGTGACTTTGTTATACAATTTTGATAAAGGTTACAAATAACATACCTTAATGGATGTATGCCATAATGTTTTCGTAAAATTAAAAAATGCACTTCTAGTGAGCAATCGTGTCTAGTGCTTCAACTGCGGCAGCATAAGCGGTGATACCATATTCATCTGTAGAAGCATTTGCAATAACTTCTCGAAGCCAATTGATATTGTCAGTTGTTAGAACAATGACTGATTCAGGGACAACTACACCGTCCATGTCATCAAGGGCAGGTACAGGTCCATCCTCCTCAATTCCATAATCTTCTACATTAACAACACTTTGGTTATCAAAGACATCTCTTACAGCAACATAGCTAGAGTTTCTTCTTCTTACCATTCCTTCTACCCACAACTGTCTTGGGCTAAAGTTTGACTCGGTGGTCACGGGATGATTGTTCCACGCAATAGTTAACTCCTGTAGTGCATGGTTTATTAATGGCAAGTAAACGAGATGTAAGCAATACAGATGACTCTCCGATAATGGATTCAAAACCCACAGCGTTCAAGGTAAACGAATATGTTAACAAACTTGTGAACAACCAGACGATTGACTTCACGCCAAAGTCTTTCAATTCGTTGATTGTGCACTGAATTGCCTGTGATAATGCTTCCTCGATTTACACCTCGGGTTTCAATCATAAACCTACCAACTTCGATGTTTTCCAAACCTCTATCGCTTCTTACACGTGATGGTTGGTTGTATTCTTGAATGGCGTCCAGGAAAAGATTCAGGACAGTGATTGCTCTATTATTTGTCGACGCTTGAAGATATACAACAAGTCTCGAAAATCCGTCTATTCCACCATGTATGACAATCCTATATTGTATCAATTTGTGGTCTCCATCGATGTGCCTGACAGACAAAATATATACCCCTGTTAGTCTATAACGAACCACTTATGCAAAAACAAATGCAAAACCAACATTATAACTTTGGTGAGCATTATGGCGTATTATCCGGGCACCAGAGTAAAGTTCGATTCCGATTCGATTTGCTTCCGCTTCAGATCGCGGGGGGGGGGGGGGGGGGGGGGGGGGGTACCATTTACAGATCATGTATTTGTGATGTATTCTTATCAACAACAACAACAATCTTCATTCGTGCTTGAAGCTTATGTGATTTACAATTTTTCAATTTCAATTATTAAAAATGAGAAAAAAGAATAATGGATAAGGCATATTGCGTTTAGGTTCTGACATAGAACATTTAGTACGGGCATCCTAGAGTAGCAAGGGCTAATCGAGCTAGGGTGCACGAAAAATTTCGAAAGTGGGCTCGATGCACTATTTCCAGATACGAAGATACAGAGATACAAGGATAACGGGATACCAAAAAATCGTGAACTAACAAACGCCGGATGCGACTCAAAGCACGAAGCATACCCGCAAATGTCCGACATGTTCCGGGATTTTATATCATTGTACTATCTGAAATTATGTTGCTAGGTCAATGAATGACTGCCATCAATTGTCATACAGAGCAAGACGATGTTGTCGTGGAGGGATTTTGACGCTCGCCGTTTTCACACCAGAGGACGAACAAATCGCCTAGACGGACAAATCGTCTGACGATTTGTTCGTCTTTGTACGTCTAGTTTGAATTCAGGTCGGCCTTTTGTCGATTTGTTCGTCTATACAAACAAGTTGTCTATGAAAAATCGTCTTCCTAGACGGCCAAACAGACGAACAAATTCAGACGATTTGTTCGTCTGAAAATTTGTTCGTCCCGTTTTCACATCAGATGATTTCTTCGTCTACAGACGATTTGTCCGTCCAGACGATTTGTTCGTCTCTGTGTGAAAACGGCCAATGCCGCGCGCGATGAGCGAAGTCGACCTTAGACTTTAACCTGTTTCCGAATTCGAGTGAGATAATTGTACTGGCATCTAAAAACGTGCATTCTTAAGTCTTAGAGCGAATGTCTCATAAAAATTTCAGCAAAAGTTCAGCAAAATTTGACATTTCACGGTAACAACCCAATCTAATTTCCCTCAAAATTGCTTGGATATATTCCAATTAGCATTCTGTGTCTATTTTGCTCTAAGAGTTCGCTTCTCAAAGACATGAAATACAGACCTCGAGAGGCAAATCAACCTAGAGCTATAAAAATTGAACCAAAGGCCAATAGCCAATAAATTAAGCCTAAACGTGGCCAAGAAACTGAGTTCATGGTTATGGGCTCTAGACAAAGATTGAGTGCCAGAGCTGATGGGGGAGAAGATCAAAAGAGTGGAAGCAACAAAGTCGTTGGGCGTGTTTATTGACAAAAATCTGTGTTGGGACAAAGACGAGATATCAAAAAATCTCCTCTGGCTTTGGCGCTCTGAAACGGATTAGGCCGCATTTTCATTACCGGTGTCCAGTGTGGCATAGTTTAAGTAACAAACTCAACGATAAATTACAAAAATTGCAAAATTGCACTGCCAGAGTTTTAATAAAATCGCCCTTTGATACTAGTTCAGCTTTTCTTCGTGATTTTCTAGGATGGGACGACGTGTTCACTAGAATAACCAAGGTGTAGCAATGTATAAAACACTCAATGATCTTGTTCCCTCATATTTACGGGACCTGTTTGTTTCCTGTGATTGACATTACAACCTAAGAAACCACAAAAGCAAGTTGGCACTACAGTAGGGTGCCCAGTTCCGTGCCACTTCAACTTTAAATTACTCTATCTTTTAGCTGTGACGCCATTTACATGATTTTTACTAGGAATAATCCAAATTTATCAATGTTATAATCAACAAGGAACTGACTCCAACATTTTAAATTTTTCCGAGTTAAAGGCATATTTTTCAGAGCAACTCGCGTTACCAGTTCCAAGCCACCGCGTACCAGTTCCGTGCCACTTACAACTTCGCAATTTGCTTATGATTTAAGAATCATTTTAAGTAATAACTGAGACAAAAATCATATCCTTGCCTTCTGGTTGCTTTTTTATTCTATTTACAGAATTTTAACTTCACAATACGGCAGTTGAATTCTTTAAAATAAACCATTTACGAGTTTTGCTTGTCTGTCGACAAAAATATCATTCAAACTTATGTCAATTAGTAAATAGTAAAGAGTATCAAACGTCACTTTATTGTAACATATAATTGCGCCAGAAATGATGTTTTGGCGAGAAAAAAGAGAATGTGGGATGCAATCTATAGCAGAATCTCACACTTCCCTGGAAGAACACGCGTGAACGTAAAATACTGTCAGAAAGAAACGCTCACGGAAAATAACTCACCCTAGCATGGATCACTGGCGGAGAATTCTGAAGCTGTTAACTCCTGTTTAATATTTTTTATATTTATCCAGCCCTTTTAAAATACTTATCTTTACCAAACAGTTTTTGTTTGGTAAAATAGGCTGCAAATGTTTTGAAAACCTGGCCTAAAAAATCCAGCCTCTTAATTATAGTGATACGTAATTTTCATCGACGTCACGATTAAATGAAAGAGAGGGTTTATATTTAAACAAATAACTGAGTTTCGTCTTAAAAACTATAATGTCGCTTAATAAAATCAAACCTTATTGAATACTGATTGATAAAGAAATCATGTCATTTAGAACTCACACAAATATACTCTTTCTGTGACCTCAAACTTGTGTAAACAGGAGAAACAAGAGAACTTGCGCGAGGTGGCACGGAACTGGTACCACTACTAAAAAATCGCACATAAAACTAAAGGCAACAGAAGATTAAAACCACTGCATCAGGCGAGAAAAAATATCAGATAACGTCGCTTTGACCCTTTTTTACGTAACTGTAGCAAAATTGGAGTATTTCGTACAAAATATGTGACTTTTACACTTCACTTTCGAGACGAGGTCAGTTCACTGTGCAGTGAAAACTGCAAATTTTAGTAATGAGAACGAGACCTGCTTCTAAGTAAGTTAGAGTTAATAACCGAGGTAATCGAGGTAATTAACGGACTTAGTTTACAGTTGACAAGGTTTTCAGAAAACAGGGACAAATGAAATGCATTCTTCTCATTGAATTTAACAATTTACAATTGAAAAAGATAGCGGATTCCAATAGGAACTATTGTTAGTTATTTAGCTGCTTTCATAGAAGTGGGTTCCCCAGAGAAACTTATTGCAATTATTTTTACCATGCACAATAAAGTTGTGATGCTGAAGAAAATGAATGACAACTTTTATTCAACTATGATTGACAAAGGTTTCCAAACACGAATTACGTCTTTTGTTTTCGTACAACAGCCAGTCCAATCAACCAAGCGGCCTTTTGTAAAATCGCAACTCATTAAAGCGCTGTTATTTTGGTCGGTACGTAGCTGCTTAAAGCTCCTCTCTGGTTGGATAATACAACAATACCCTATACCTCAACACAAAGAACGAGGATAATAGACTACAGACAAAAGAACTCCTTTGTAGAACGAAAATAATAGAGACAAAAGCAACTACGTCCTTACTGGTTATTTTCATTTGTACCACGCCCTGACAGCTACAGCTACTACAGCTCAATTTGCATAACGTTGTGTCTAGCAACACGGATGGAACTGATTCAAGATGGAGAAACTGAAGGCAAGTTTCAGGTATTTTGCGCTCGTTGGTTGCTCTCTACGATTAGATATGCAATTAACCTGGGCATGATTTTATCTGTATTTTCAGGTTTACATCTTAAACACACTCTATGGGCAATGAGACCAAGCAAGTAGACTGGACAAACGCTTCTCAATATGGTTCAAGTGAAGGCGTTCTCGGAAATCGTGTTTTGTGGCGTTCAACGGGATTCGCATAAAGGATAATCAGGAGCAAATATTGGTTATAGACAGACAGTCAGCATAGATGCATAAACTGAGATTATTGGATATTTTTTTCTCGGGGTAAGTGTATGGATTTGAATTCACTAGTTAAATGTTTGGGTTGATAATTGAATTAGTCATTGTGAAAGGGGCAACTGTCATGGTCTATCATGAATTTGGTCTAACATGGGGTCATTTTAAGTAGCTTAAATGCAGTCAAACTCCCTACAAATCAACAAAATAATGGTCTACGTTTTTTAACTAACCTTTCAGCTGCTAGATCAATACAAATTTGGAGTATTTTCGTGTATAATCGAGCGGATGGAATTGGATTGCTAATTGGCATTTTGATTTTCGAACAGGCTGAACAAGTTTCTTTTTCTTTTTAAGACTAATTTGAAACAGAATGTAGGTTCGGAGTTGTTTCTGTAGAACACTTGTCTTCTTTTAAAACATTTTGATGAAACAAACGTGACAGTGCCCCTTGAAGTCTTGGTAAAAATGGCTTATTGTGTGGTTCCAGAAATTATCCATAGGAAGGATAATAGGAAAGGATATATTTTCCATGCAAATACTGTATTTTTCTTCGGGAATTCCAGAGAGGTGAGGGGTCACTTTTCAACACTCTTCCGGGGGGGGGGATATTTTCTTTAACCACACATTATTGATTTACAGGTAAGTATATGGCTTATTATGGATTCATAGGTAAATAACTAGATATTTACCTATGAATCCATAATGAGCCATATACTTACCTATGAATCCATAATGAGCAATATATTTACCTAGAAATTCAATTCAATTCTATTGATCAACCCCAACCTTTCCCTGGAGAATTCAAATCCCTCCCCGACTTTTAGTTTGTTGAGAGCCATTATCCGAGTTAATTCCCTACGAATAACAATGGAAACCGCGTCAACTGTAAACTAATTGGACTTTCTTAACAAACCGTTTGGTGATACAAACCGTTATTTCGCTTTCTAAAAGTCAAATAGTCACACTTTGTTAATGTATTCTTAGTTTGTTCAAATTCGCAATACTCATGGTGAAAAGAGAGATTAGTTTTTACGTGGCACGGACCTGGTACTGGCACGGAACTGGGCAACCCACTGTACCGATGCCTAAAACAAACTACCGAAAACGGTGTTTCAGTTATAACGGGACCAAACTGTGGAATAGTTTACCAGAGAATTTTCGGGCATTACCCAATTTCTATCATTACCAGACTCACACAGGGCAATCATGGAAAACAGTTGCATGTAACATGAAACATATACATTTAACGCGTTATAATATCCAGGGTGATGGTGGTTCTTAAGTTTGATACTCAGATCTAAGTACTCGTATAGGTACTTAGTTCCCGGCAAATGTTGCGTGTAAAAATACAAAATATTAACATATTCGAAAACAAGCTTTTGCACCAGAACCAAAATTCCACAAGGTCATCCTTTCATTGAAACTGAACTATTTTTGCTTGCTTAATCGGCTGAAAAAATCATCTTGGTATATTTTGAGGGCCGTTTATACCTTCACTTGACATGAAATCAACTTTGTCTGCTCCTGGTGTTCTATCATGTTAGATGGTCTTCACCGCAAAAATAAATCCAAGCAAATGTAATAAAACAAAGAACTAATTTACCCGGAACATTTTTTGTTATACATTTTCCCTTAATTTTTTTCCTAGATGCAATGTCTCAATTCGGCAATACGTTTGTCAGAGTTTGCAACTAGAGTTTGCAACTCTAGTTTTTTAGATATTGTACCGAAAACACGAAAACGAAGTTTTGTTTGCACGTGCATCGTACCTGCCTTATTATAAATATCTAATATTTGTTTAATATTCATTAACAAGAAGCATTGATTATTACATGCGTTTCACATCATATCGGTCGGATGTTTCGAATGAAGTTTCAAAATGAAGGTATTTTTAAAATAATTACCCGCGGGCCACCTTAAAATAGAACCAAAATTCGACTGATAAGAGGCATAGGACATCACATCCAGTTTATTATGGAAAATGTAATTTGTGCTTTGCCTCAAGTAAGAAGTATAGTAAAGGGGTCTCATTCACTTTTTTCTAAGTTTCGGTAAAATATCGTAAAATCTCGGAATCTCGGCGTTTTTGGGGCAGGTCTCGGAGTCTCGTTTTTCTCGCAATTTTGTCCGTCTCGGAGTCTCGGATTTTTTTATACCGCGGTCTCGGAGTCTCGGATTTTATTTGTTATTCCGACTTGTAAGCAAAGCATGATACCGTCAGATGCAGGCGCGTCAACCTTAGACTGCCTTGAAAAACGCACCAATAGTCGAGGTTTAACATACCCAGAGCTCAAAAATATCCGACCATCTTTGACGCGACGCGAGCGAGTTAACAAATGTCTGAAATACGCGTTTCATTTTGTGGGAATAACCGTAAGTTGTCCTTTCCTCGTCTAGAGGCATTGAAGAGTGTTTCCGAGGGTTCCACCAGACTCCTCTAACCAGAGGTGAAGGCTCCAAACAGAATCTTGAACGCCTCACATCGCAACCGAATTTCTTCAATAAATCGCCACTCGATCGGCGCCCTAATCAACTTTGCATGATAACGTCCTGTACAATAATCTCATGGCAAAAATACAATATTCTCACAGAAAAATACAATAATCTCATTGCAAAATACAATAATCTCACAGCAAAATACCATAATTTCACGGCAAAGAAAATAATTTCAATAAAGAAAACCAGGTGGTCAGCGCTTGATGGTCAGTGGTTCACTTCGGGCGTAGTATCATATTTGGCTAGATCCTTCATATGGTACACTATAGTGTTATCCGTATCAATATCCCCCCTCAGAAGGTCACTATAGTGTACCATCTAGACAGACTCGTAACCAGTCGCCATGTTGTTTTCTTCTAGCGGCGCGCGGTGAAACACGGTCAGGTCGAGGTTTTTTCAAGGTGCGCGGTGCATCACGGTCAGGACGAACTCACAGAAACCTCCCATAATCCTTTGCGCGCCTGTCAAGTAACGCAATATTGGTAACAGCCAGTAACGCAAAAGCGAAAAAATAGAAAAGAAACGCAATTAACGACTGGGTACGAGTCTGCCATCTAGACATTCTATTGAAAGTAAAGTGCTGCGATAAATGTAAAGACCATAGAAAACAAAATATTGCATGTACAATGTTATCCACCATATCAGGTGATTGATTTGGAATGATTGGGAGATATATTTCGAATGTTTGCCACGTCTGGCAATTGAATTCGATTTGCCACGTCGGGCGATTGATTTTGTTCATTATTTGGTTCGTCAGACAGCTCAATGGCAGAAGAAGCTGTTTTTATCGTAGACGAAAGGACTCGATCCGGTAAATTGTTCAGGGAGATCGTCTTTTCCATAAGTATAGAGCGTTCTTCAAATGCTTCTAAGTACATTTCATCCCCTTGATGGTCTCTGTTGTCCATGTCGAAATGTCACACGAATTTGCACATAAAATCTGACTCATAAAAGCACATTGCCTTCCTCTAGAACTATCGCTAAAACGACTATCGTCTTGATGAATACTTCCACGAACAAATAAAGTAGCATCTGACATGATAAACTTTCAAACCTTCACAAAGCAAAAGAACTTTCCAAAAGAACGAAGAGACTTTCCAAATTCGGCGCATTCATCATTGGCCGATAACCGCTGATTACGTAAGGACGATGCAGGCGTCGGCATGCAGAGATCGCCGATGGGTCATCCATCGCTAGCTAGTCCACGAAATTGTCTTTGCGTTCAGTAATATCGTGAGCACAGGCTTCCCGCTATGCCTTACACCACAGGAATACCGTTCGAAATAGTAGTGAATTAAGTAGTGAAGCG
The DNA here is from genome assembly GCA_033964015.1 of Scolanthus callimorphus. NCBI lineage: Eukaryota > Metazoa > Cnidaria > Anthozoa > Actiniaria > Edwardsiidae > Scolanthus > Scolanthus callimorphus. Next base: position 23,895,092 of record CM066913.1, read on the forward strand.
CTGACTATTAACTACTGACCACCTGGGTCCTTTATTTTGCAGTGAATATATTGTATTTTGCTGTAATATTATTTCATTTGCTATGACATTATCGTGTTTTGCGGTGACGTTATTATGTTTTGTCATGAGATTATTGTATTTTGTGGTTAGTTTATTGTGTTATTGTGTTTATTGTGCCTTCTGTACGATTTTTGTGGAATGGGAAAGATAAGGTTAAAATGGTGTCGACGATTAGTAATCTACAGGATGGGGGGCTTAGAATGCCGGACATCTTGTCTATGATAAAATCGCAAAGAATAATGTGTATCAAGAAATTGTTAGAGAAACCTAACTCTTTTTGGAAGTTTATATTTTTGTATCACCTTAGAAATTTGGGAGGAGGCTTCCTCTTTCAATGCAATTTTGACGTCTCAAAACTCAATCTGGAAAATAATTTCCCTTTTTACAAAGAATGCTTAGAGGTGTGGTCTGAGGTGAATGCCCCTTGGATAGATTCTATAGATGAGATAGCAAATCAAGTTATTTGGAACAATAAGTTTATATGTATTAAGGTTACTGACAACCTTCGCGCACGTTGTTAGAAAAAAAAATCATACACGTCCTTAGTTTAACCAAAATATCTCAACCAATATATCGTTTGAAAGCTTATAGAATGGACTAGCGGGCTATGGTAAAAAGAAATCAGTTAATGATACCTGTAATTGTTTTTAAAGCATTGATTTAATATTTTGGTGTGCTATTTTCACGAGCTAACACTGTCGAACTGCTGGACCATGACTCATAAATGACATATTGTTTTAATCCTTAAGGTGTTTCTCAAAAACCGTGTCTGCGATTTTTTAAATTTTGTTTAGTTCAAAAGTTATGAATTTTTTAAATTTTTAGAGCGTGAAAATTCTACAAAATTTGACCTTCGAAAGTTCGATAGCTTTTTAACAAAGCAAAATTTTAAAAAACGCAGACACAGTTTTTGAGAAACACCTTTAAGGATTAAAACAATGTGTTACTTGGGAGTCAAGGTCGAGCAGTTCGACAGCGTTATCTCTTGAAAATCTCACACCCAAATTTTTAATAAAACCTTTAAAAATTCTAATTATGGAAAAAAATTATTTTTACCATAGTTCACTCTTTTACAATAACTACTTTGCTTCATCATCCCTGATTGGAATGAAATATATATCGGATTCCATTCAAATGCTCTATTGAGACCAAGCTACATGAGTTTCAGTTCAAAATTCTCCATATAATCATTTTCACCAATACCAGACTGTACAAAATTGGCAAAGTACAGTCTCCGCTCTGCTTCTTCTGCCAAAACGAAGATGAGACAATTAGTTTGGTCAAATTAACCTGACCCTGGAAAAAATTGCAACATGGGAAATTTTTGGCACTTATTGTTAAAAACATATGTAGGAATAACATATCCAAATTTCGTAGAAATCTGACAGGGGGAAGTTGGTGAATTTTTTGGTTTTACCAGCGACGCCAACGGCACCTTACACAATGAAAACACAGAAACTGAGAGATTTTTTATAGACTGTACAGATAAAACTGGTAAAGTTTTAGTATTTTTGGTTTGAAACAAAAAATTTCTGAGCTATGAGTTACATCTATGAACAGTTTATTTCATTTAGCATATAATATTCAAACTATAGTGTATCACCTATGCGGGAAACACAAGGATCATATGGGATTCGTTAGATTATTTAGTCATTGTTTTACAGAACTGGTTATAATTCAAACACAAAATCCACATCTATGCAATCACATTATGCAGTAGAAAGAAATTGCTCAATATCGCATTCAATATCACACCGAGTTACTGCGATGAAGTCTATAGCCCTCCATTTCGAATTGTTCACTTTCATTGTCTAAGTGCCACCGAAAACAACAGGCTTTCCTTCATGCAGATGGAAAACCCAAAATTTAACCAACTTCCACCAAACGGAAGGACAAGGACAAGCTCAATTTGAATTTCATGAAATGGGAAAAAATTCTAGGCTCAATTTATTTACAACCAGATGTCCTCCAATTAACCAAAATATAGGGTGTGGCTTTTTTTTGCTTTTTTCTGTGCTCTGTATGCATGTAAATTTTGGGGTATAAGGTTAGGAAGGGGGTGAGTGGGGTGCAGTTTTGCGCTCTGTGTGTGTATTTTTTTTTGGCCTAAATAGGGATGGGAGGAGCGTGGTCTGGGAATGTGTTTGTGGGTAGGGTTTTGAGGAGATATATATTTGCTGTCATCTGTCGTTAACTCTGTATTTCTTAGATAAATGGTCAATAAAAAAAGTAAACAAAAGAGTTTATTGTGTTTTGCCATGAGACTTCTGTATTTTTTGTTCTGCTGTGACAAATGTGGGCCACCATTACTCAGAGATTAGTGTGATTAGTTCAGATCAAGCAATGTGTCTAAATGCGACTAATCATAAACAAGGGTTTGGCTATAAGGTTGCTATAGGAGCTCAAATGAAACAAAATACAAAACACTAGTGCACTTGTGATTGTATCTGCGAATACAATATCATCACTCATATTGTAAATATACTTACTACTTTATGCATTGCCTCGCGCTTGTCTTAGATTCAAGCATTGGGCAATTGGCAATATTTTTAGCTGGATTGTACCATTATAATTCTTCAGTGAGTCGACATTGATTGCCAAATCAACCAGAATATTCTCCCCAAAGGGGGATACTCCCTTATATAAGGTGTATGGGTACGCGCCGCCCTTTAGGGTATGGTTTTTGGCGTCCTGAAGTCTACAGTAGGGTATCAATTTTCGCTTGTTTGGTCACTGATAGGGTATGTATTTAGTATGGCTACCCAAATGCAAACAAATTTCGATCAAAGTTGTGCCGCAATTAGTTGAATGACAGTTTATTTGAAAACCTTTTCATGATTAACAAAATACCGCTTTGATTGCGACCAATTGGACCACCCTGGTGCTTAACTTCAGGTCTGCGGTAGGGTATACAATTTTGATGGTCTACGGTAGGGTATAAAAAAACGAGGACTTTTGGTATCTGATAGGGTCAGGTTTTGGAGACCTATCCAAAAATCAGTGGAGTACCCCACCACACTTTTGTATATTATTCCCATAGGAATGGTTGCAAGCCAAGCATGGCATGGCCTTGCTAATATTTTGCAAACGCCTGTATGCAAAAAAAAAAAACAAAAAAAAACAATGAGAGCTTAGTACTCACCATAAGGCATTTGGACATGGGACATTATATCTTCTTCTAATTATTCTTCTTGCTTGTCTCAGTGCAGATATCACCGGATCAAGCCTATGAATGGTTTCAATAATCCGTCTTCTTTGCACTCTAAGACCTCTTGCTCGCAGAGCACCACGGATCAAGCCAATGCCTGCCTGAGGGCTAACTGTCAATATATCATTTATGACATTTTCAAGTGCACTATCATCAATGTTGGAAAAATTGCTTTCTCCGCCAACAGGCATGTTAAGATCAACACGATGACGAGTAAGTGTTCTAGTTGACACCCCCAGAATCCTAGCAATATCTGTCCACCGAAAACCTGCACCATCTCTCAGGGCATATATTTGTGATTCGGAAATGGAAAACGAAGGTCTTCCTCTTCTTCCCGTTCGTGTCGATGAGCAAAGTCGTTGAATTTCATCGCTTTCACTGTCTTCATTGTCTCTGTCGATAAAAAGTTCTGCTAACCCAGTAAGAATATTCCTTGTTTCAATCATCATACGTTCAAAATCAGAGGTAAGCTGAGCTTGATGAGGTCGTGTCTCCTTATTCGCTGATACATAATGCGAATTATTTCCTCGAAATGCTGGAGACGTCTGAAAAGAAGTTCCGCGTGATCGCCATCTGTACTGTTACTTGTCTCCATCAATAGGTTGCACTCTCTTACAATGTTTAAGTAATTTGTAAAAAACTCTTCCACGTTAGGAATTAAGAACGCCATTTTTCTGGGGTTTCTTGTTTTGTGCACTGGCCAAAAATTTGTGGGCTCCCATGCACGTGATTAGAGTCCAGTCCACAGCAGTCGCAACCTCGTCCCCAGGGTCTTCTCGGTCGTTTTCAAAATGGCGGTTAGCTCTGTTAGCTCGGGTTAACCGCCATTTGAAAACGATCGAGAAGACCCTGGGAACGAGGTTGCAGCAGTCGATGGATGGAAAGCGCACTTCTCCCTTCTTGATTTGTAAAAGTGTGAACGCACTTCATGTGTAAAAGTACCACAGAACACGAGCTCTTGTTCCCATAAAACTACGAATTGATTGACGGATTAAATATGTGAACTTGATACAAATCTGGAAAATTGACTTAAAGAATTATTATACTTGACGCATAAGGCTGGTTATTAATTGTTACATGTTTTGTCACCTTTGGACTATCATATTCTTTCTTGATTTGTGAAAATGCGAGTGACTTGTTGCAATAGAAATGATACTTGATGTGAAAGTCCAAACTAGTTATAAAAAAGTATATTCCTTCTTGATTTGTAAAAATGCGAGTGACTTGTTGTCATAGAATAAACGATACTTGATGTGAAAGACTCCAAACTAGTTATAAAAAAGTATATGTCTTCTTGATTTGTAAAAATGTGAATGTCTTGTTGTCATGGAAACGATACTTGATGTGAAAGACTTCAATCTAGTTATAAAAACGTAAACTTGTTTTTTTGTCACCTTCGGACTAGCATACCCCCGTGTGGAAAAATGATGTCGGAACTGCAGAGATAGTGTTTTTAGAAAGCGGTTGAGATCGAGTAAATAAAAACTGTTCGTGACATTTAATAATAATAATAATAATTTAATAATAATGGTTTATTAGCATTCCAACAAAAGAGGCTCTTATATGCTAATGATCTATACTAAATGAACTATAGTCGCTATACTACTTAAGCTAAAGTGATAAAGATACTAATCTGATAAGTGACAATAAACAATTTATGAAAACCAGCCTTTAAAAGCAATTGGACTTTTCACTGACAGAAAGCACTTCCCTTCTTTCAATTTTGTATCCGCCACTTACCCCTTACAGCTGTACTAGGTAACACACGATTTGAGAGCTTCAACGCTCGACTGCAAAACGTGAAGTTGTTAAACATTGTTGCCATCATGGATAATGCTTGTGTGTTTTGTTTATTACGAGACGTGCTTGCTTCGTTATACAATGATCAGTAGGTTGAGCATATTTGGAAAATGGAAATCCAATTTATGTGGAAAAAAACAAATCCAGGTTTATGATGGAATTTGTGAATACCATGCGTGGAATTGTGGTTTTCCAGCATTTTTTGAAGTGGAAAAAAAAATCCATAGTAAACATGGATTATGTAAACTCCTGATGTGTGTTTCATTTTGAATTCCAAGTATGGAAAATGGCCAATACATCTGTGTATTTTAGAATTTCCATTAACACTTGGGGAAATTTGATTACCATTCATGGTTTTTGCATGGATTTCTAATACATGTTTGCGATTAATTCAAATTCCCCAATGTTTTCCAACAATTTTCCATTCCTGTTTTTTATTGGTCCATGGTAATTTGAAAATCCATTTAAAACCCATACATAAACATCTTTGGAAATTTGGGAATTTTTCCTGTGGTATAGGGCTTCTTCATCTTTTCTTGAAAAGCGTCTATGCGGGCCATACTCGGGCTGGTGTTTTGGTATGGATGGCTTGACAGCAGAATCACCTGCTGTCTGTGTTGATGCACTCAGTCTGTCTGGCGGTTTATCAGCTGACTGCTGGTTTGGCTCTGATGGCTGGCCTGGGTATTCATCTGTCTGCGTAGATACTGATGCTAATCCTGAACATGACCTTTCTTCAAATACATCGTCAGGAATACTGGCATGGGACAAGGATTGCATGGCTGTACTGTTATCCTCATCAGACATAGATAAAACGTCAGTGAACTCCAACACAGATGTCATATCTAATTCATCAGGAAAGTCTTCATCACTAAAAGTAAATCAAATAGATGAGAACCAAATATTTACCAGACATCAATATCAAACATAATGCCCTACAGTAGAACAACAAATAACCCCAGGGCATGTAATCATTCTTACAGCCATTCTCAGTTACACGCTTGCAAGCGAAAACTCGTTTTTTGTAAAAGTTTCCATGGCACCACACATGCTTTCGCCGGCTTGTCGTGCTCAGGCAAGACAGAAAAAGGAGTTTTCGCTTGCAAGCTCTTTTCCCGGCGACCGTGTGTAACTGAGAATGGCTGTAAGGTATATAAGCTTCCCATTCAAGTTGATCATAAAGAATTCAGTGTCATTTTATAAATTCAGGATGATTGACATGTACATACCATATATAGAAACGTTGTCAGCTAAAAGTGGATAGGAACAAGACCAAAGCCTAGGTCGATAACAATGACAAGCAACTAGGCTTAGACCCTTTTTGTTGACAACATTTCTTGAAAAGGCTATAATACAGATTACTGATTAAGTGACTGCCCAATTCTGTACGACAAAGCACAACAACACTGTATAGTCATCACGGGATGGAACCTTTTTCATCAACCACAGCACCCTATAACACAGAATTGTGTAACTCCCAGTAGTGAAAATACCAAGTTTCATTTATGTTTGCCTTTTATTAAGAATTCCCTAAACTCACCATGGTTCAAATTCATTAGCATCACTGTCACTTTCATCATCCAGTACAGTAAGATCTTCATTCAGTTGCAAGAGGGCATCATCCAGGTCACTGGAATTAAACGTAAAGCTATTGCATAGAAGTGCATAATAAAATCACAGGGCATAGATAGGGGCATAAGATAGAAAGATTACTTTAGGTAGATAACTTTAATAAAACCCTTGGCAACCAAAGGTTGAATTGCGGCTTACAAAATAATATGTACTGGATAATATGTACCTGTTGGATATTTATTTTAACTTTTTGGCTTGGATTAAGACAGGGAAGGGCTATTATTGAGTACCAGTATCAACAGTATATTTCTGTCAACCCTTTGATCTTTTATCTCGTAAACAAGTGCTGTATGCAAGTTACAGTACAGACACTAGTTAGTGTTTACTGGAAAATGTGCCACCTTGTAGATCACATATGAAACTACAAACGTGGGATAAAAAATGACATGGTTTTCTTGAATATATGAATTTTAGTTTTTTGTGTAAAAAAATATTCATTCGTTCTGCTCATTTGTAAAATATTGTTCTCGTCATCCCGCATGATGTGCTGGAGCAACCTCACACATAACTATGCAGCGCTTAAATAAATGACTTTCTTTGAATGTTTAGATCTGGCCCAGAGCCGCAGTTGGCGCGGGAGCATTTTGGAATTACAGAAGCGATTTGAAGTTATAACTCATATGTGACTCTCCACGCGAAAACCCGTATAAATGAAATTTGCGTTTAAATGCTTTACAACGCGATGCCAATGCATGGACAACGCTTCACAACGCAGTGGGAATGGTTCACAACGCGTTGTAAATGATTGCCAACGAAATACCAATGCTTCTACGACGCATTGTGATCCGATCTCCAACGATTCTCAAATCAGTGAAATGCTTTCAAGTTCAATTGCAACGCTTATGATAGATTCCCACCACTCGGGGGTTATCATTAGCAGTAATCGAACCGACTGTAGTTTGACAAAGAAAACATTTCCGACAGCGATAATTAGGATACACTTCAAGTGTCAGATATCTCATGTACACTAGTTCTCCCCGAGTGGTTTTCATAAACCCGTGGAATACACTTTAGCATATTAGTACAATACGCTCTAATTTCTTTGTTCTCTTTTGTCCTGGTTTGACTATTACACTTTGACTATTACTCTTTGTTCCACGGGTTTATGAAAACCACTCTATTACACTCATTCTCAGTCAACTGTGCGTTCGCGAATTTGTTTCACATTTTGCTTCTATACCGTGCCTAAAATAGGAATAAAAAACGTCCATTTTCTGTTCTTACTCTCGTGAGCAAGGTACCAGAGCAATACATTATGTCCATTAACTTGACATTATTGCCACAAGGTCAATTGGATTAATCAATAGTACTGCATAGATAGCAAACAGCACAGCATGGCACCAGCGTAGCAAGGTAACAGCATAGCAAGGTAACAGCGTAGCAAGGTAATAACATAATAAGGTAACAGCGTAGCAAGGTAACAGCGTAGCAAGGTAATAACATAATAAGGTAACAGCGTAGCAAGGTAACAGCGTAGCAAGGTAATAACATAATAAGGTAACAGCGTAGCAAGGTAACAGCGTAGCAAGGCAATAACATAATAAGGTAACAGCGTAGCAAGGTAACAGCGTAGCAAGGTAACAGCGTAGCAAGGTAATAACATAATAAGGTAATAGCATGAATAAGGTAATAGCATGAATAAGGTAATAGCATAATAAGGTAATAGCATGAATAAGGTAATAGCATGAATAAGGTAATAGCATAATAAAGTAATAGGTAATAGCATAATAAGGTAATAGCATAATAAGGTAATAGCATGAATAAGGTAATAGCATGAATAAGGTAATAGCATGATAAGGTAATAGCATAATAAGGTAATAGCATAATAAGGTAATAGCATAATAAGGTAACAGCGTAGCAAGGTAATAACATAATAAGGTAATAGCATGAATAAGGTAATAGCATAATAAGGTAAAAGCATAATTAGGTAATAGCATGAATAAGGTAATAGCATAATAAGGTAATAGCATAATAAGGTAATAGCATGAATAAGGTAATAGCATAATAAGGTAATAGGTAATAGCATAATAAGGTAATAGCATAATAAGGTAATAGCATGAAGAAGGTAATAGCATGAATAAGGTAATAGCATAATAAGGTAATAGCATAATAAGGTAATAGCATAATAAGGTAATAGCATAATAAGGTAACAGCGTAGCAACGTAATAACATAATAAGGTAATAGCATGAATAAGGTAATAGCATAATAAGGTAATAGCATAATAAGGTAATAGCATGAATAAGGTAATAGCATAATAAGGTAATAGCATAATAAGGTAACAGCGTAGCAAGGTAACAGCGTAGCAAGGTAACAGCGTAGCAAGGTAATAACATAAAAAGGTAATAGCATGAATAAGGTAATAGCATGAATAAGGTAATAGCATGAATAAGGTAATAGCATGAATAAGGTAATAGCATGAATAAGGTAATAGCATAATAAGGTAATAGCATAATAAGGTAATAGCATAATAAGGTAATAGCATAATAAGGTAATAGCATGAATAAGGTAATAGCATGAATAAGGTAATAGCATGAATAAGGTAATAGCGTAATAAGGTAATAGCGTAATAAGGTAATAGCATAATAAGGTAATAGCATAATAAGGTAATAGCATGAATAAGGTAATAGCATAATAAGGTAATAGCATAATAAGGTAATAGCATAATAAGGTAATAGCATGAATAAGGTAATAGCATAATAAGGTAATAGCATAATAAGGTAAAAGCTTGCATAAGGTAATAGCGTAATAAGGTAATAGCATAATAAGGTAATAGCATGAATAATGTAATAGCATAATAAGGTAATAACATAATAAGGTAATAGCATGAATAAGGTAATAGCATAATAAGGTAATAGCATAATAAGGTAATAGCATGAATAAGGTAATAGTATGAATAAGGTAATAGTATAATAAGGTAATAGCATAATAAGGTAATAGCATGAATAAGGTAATAGCATGAATAAGGTAATAGCGTAATAAGGTAATAGCATGAATAAGTTAATAGCATAATAAGGTAATAGCGTAATAAGGCAATAGCATAATAAGGCAAAAGCATAATAAGGTAATAGCATGAATAAGGTAATAGCATGAATAAGGTAATAGCATAATAAGGTAATATCATAATAAGGTAATAGCATGAAAAAGGTAATAGCATGAATAAGGTAATAGCATGAATAAGGTAATAGCATAATAAGGCAATAGCATAATAAGGTAATAGCGTAATAAGGTAATAGCATGATAAGGTAATAGCATAATAAGGTAATAGCATAATAAGGTAATAGCATAATAAGGTAATAGCATAATAAGGTAATAGCGTAATAAGGTAATAGCATGAATAAGGTAATAGCATCAAAATCAAACTATCATGCTCTGTATTAATATTCTGAAACAAGATTATGCGCTTTTCGTGTTTTCTTTACGTTGCAAATTTAAGAAATTCCCGCAACAACCCCTGTATAAAGTCAAATAGTACTTACGAGTGAAAATGTCGACTTCAGCTGTTTTCACTTCGAATTAATATTGACGTTGCATGGTTTTACTAAAATAACCGAAATATCGACAAACGACACGCGAGCCCTGCGAAATCGCGACACGGTCGGTTTTAAAACGCAGACTCTGCCCTTCAGTTGTCGTGTAGAGCAGTTCATCACAGGAATGCGCCTTCAGTTAGAAAGAGTAATGGGTCAGATTTTAGCTGGCTATTGCAAGGGGAAGATTGCGGGGATGCAATAATTAATTTCAGTGGTGACTGTTGCCTCATCCATTACCTTAATTACTTTTGTCTGTTTTATGGGTAAATAGAGGCGTGGAGATAAGAGTGTTATTTTCGAGAGACAAGAAGGATACTCTTACAGTACGAAGTAAAACACTCATTTCTTATTAAAAAAAATACAGATAATTTTAAAATACTATATTGAGCAATTAAAAGAGGTTTGAAGACACGATGACGATATTTTTGCAGTACTTTTTTATTGCTATCTTTAAACAATTAAGGAAATACCAATTTTCGTAAGCCATGATTAATGTCATCCCCTAATTGCAAGGACAGCCTTAAACACTAACACGATATGCATAAGTCAACACTAACACGATATGCATACGGTTTCGTTTTTATTCACTTCGAGAGCGTTTTCAAACTTATACGGATTCGATGAAAACGATCAGCGTGATAGCGTGGAAGGAAGGCCTAAACCTATTAAAAAGTATGCGGATTCAAACGAAAATGCGTTAGTGTGGAAGACGGCCCCGTACACACTACACCGTTTTCAAACGAAAACGGATACTTTTTGCTCCGGATACGGCTATCGTCCACACTAAAACGCCGAGAACGATCACCGAAAACGGCGAAAACAATAAGAAAACGATAAAAATGTGGACGCGAATCTTTTTGAAAACGGAGCAGAAGAATTGACGGCTTTTCGCGCTGATATTTTTGACACATCATCCATATTTCCCATGATAATCTTGTGCTTAGTCCCTCAATTAAACAGGCTCTTAAAGCTTTCCGATAAAGCTGTCCTCCCGTTTTGGCAAATTTGTTCAGTAAAAATCTAAGCAGAATATCCGAAATAGCGTCGTAGTCACGAATAAAGCTCGAGCTCGTATTCTTATAAATTCGGTTTTCGAAAATTTTACCAATAAGGAGAAAATTTCGGGAAAACGACCCGCTCTTTTTTATCACATACATACATACATACATCAATACATAACTTTATTTAAACTCGAATTTCAGAGTAGCTTGTAAAGAAGCTAATATCTCCGAGTATAACATGTAAACGATCACATAACAGACGATAATATTATATAGATGCTATAAAGATAATGCAGTCAGTCATTTAAAGAGAAAATTCTTGAAGCTTGAGCATAGACTTAAAAGTTGAAAACGTGTGTTCGCCTCTCAAGCGTTCCGGTAGGGAGTTCCAAATTTATGCAGCAAAATATTTAAAAGAGTGTAGCCCATACGTTGTAGTGATAGGCTTAGGAAGTCTGAGTACGTTGCTGCCCCTAAGAGAATAGTTTGTTTTGCGGGTAGCAAACAGGTCTTTCATATATTGAGGGTATCTGTGATTGTGAAGACATTTAAAAATAGTAAGCATCATGTTCTGAATTCTTTGATTAAAAAGCGAGACGGTTCCAGATTTGTCCAACAGTTCGTGATAGGAACATTTATAATTGTTGAAAATAAGTCTTAAGGTCCGCTTGTTGAGTGATTCCAGCTTCTCTAAGTTTCTCATTTCACAAAAGTGCCAGACACTTGAGCAGTAATTAAAATGAGGGAGGATAAAAGCCTTATACAATTTTAGCAGTGTGGCATTATTAATGAGCTTGTATGTAAACCAGTGGCTCTCGCTGATAGAACCACCGTGTTTAAATAAATAAAAACTCTAACTCTACCTGCTCTACAGCACAGCATTACGTCGTTCATGCCTGCACACACGCGACCCTTTTTAGCGCTTCGCGCGTACACGGGTATCCCGCTGCACCCAATCATAAACCCTCAATGCGTTCAGCGCTGAACGCCGGCGCTTCGCGCCGGGTCGTTCGGGAATAAACGCATTTCATCAAGCCTAAGAGAAAAGGTTGATGAACATTTCATGTTTCATAGGCGGCGCAGGACCATAAAAGAGGGGGTGCTCATTAGTAAGGATGTATGGGAAGAGTGAAAACACAAATACAGTAAATGTATGAAAATTTGGCGAAAAGTGGGGGTGCTCATTAGTAAGGATGTATGGGAAGAGTGATAACACAAAATACAGTAAATGTATGAAAATGTGACGAAAAGTGGGGGTGCTCATGATTAGTAAGGAGGTATGGGAAGAGTGAAAACACAAAATACAGTAAATGTATGAAAATGTGACGAAAAGTGGGGGTGCTCACGTGCGAAACGATGAAAACCGCGATCGTGATTTTCCGGGAAACTCTAATTGCTACGCTATTACCTTGCTACGCTGTTGAATTACTACGCTGTTACCCTGCTACGCTGTTGAATTGCTACGCTGTTACCTTGCTACGCTATTACCTTATTATGCTATTACCTTATTATGCTATTACCTTATTCATGCTATTACCTTATTCATGCTATTACCTTATTCATGCTATTACCTTATTCATGCTATTACCTTATTCATGCTATTACCTTATTCATGCTATTACCTTATTCATGCTATTACCTTATTCATGCTATTACCTTATTCATGCTATTACCTTATTCATGCTATTACCTTATTCATGCTATTACCTTATTATGCTATTACCTTATTATGCTAGTACCTTATTCATGCTATTACCTTATTACGCTATTACCTTATTATGCTATTACCTTATTTATGCTATTACCTTATTTATGCTATTACCTTATTATGCTATTACCTTATTCTTGCTATTACCTTATTATGCTATTACCTTATTATGCTATTACCTTATTATGCTATTACCTTATTATGCTATTACCTTATTACGCTTACCTTATGCTATTACCTTATTCATGCTATTACCTTATTCATGCTATTACCTTATTCATGCTATTACCTTATTACGCTATTACCTTATTATGCTATTACCTTATTCATGCTATTACCTTATTACGCTATTACCTTATTATGCTATTACCTTATTTATGCTATTACCTTATTTATGCTATTACCTTATTATGCTATTACCTTATTCTTGCTATTACCTTATTACGCTATTACCTTATTATGCTATTACCTTATTTATGCTATTACCTTATTTATGCTATTACCTTATTATGCTATTACCTTATTCTTGCTATTACCTTATTATGCTATTACCTTATTATGCTATTACCTTATTATGCTATTACCTTATTATGCTATTACCTTATTACGCTTACCTTATGCTATTACCTTATTCATGCTATTACCTTATTCATGCTATTACCTTATTCATGCTATTACCTTATTACGCTATTACCTTATTATGCTATTACCTTATTCATGCTATTACCTTATTACGCTATTACCTTATTATGCTATTACCTTATTTATGCTATTACCTTATTTATGCTATTACCTTATTATGCTATTACCTTATTCTTGCTATTACCTTATTATGCTATTACCTTATTATGCTATTACCTTATTATGCTATTACCTTATTACGCTATTACCTTATTATGCTATTACCTTATTATGCTATTTCCTTATTATGCTATTACCTTATTATGCTATTACCTTATTATGCTATTACCTTATTCATGCTATTACCTTATTATGCTATTACCTTATTATGCTATTACCTTATTATGCTATTACCTTATTACGCTATTACCTTATTCCTGCTATTACCTTATTCATGCTATTACCTTATTATGCTATTACCTTATTATGCTATTACCTTATTCATGCTATTACCTTATTATGCTTTTACCTTATTATGCTATTACCTTATTCATGCTATTACCTTATTCATGCTATTACCTTATTATGCTTTACCTTATTATGCTGCTACCTTGCTATGCTGTTACCTTGCTACGCTGTTACCTTGCTATGCTGTTACCTTGCTATGCTGTTACCTTGCTACGCTGTTACGTTATTATGTTATTACCTTGCTACGCTGTTACCTTGCTACGCTGTTACCTTGCTACGCTGTTACCTTGCTACGCAGGTACCTTGCTACGTTGTTACCTTATTATGCTATTACCTTGCCACGCTGTTACCTTGCTACGCTGTTACCTTGCTATGCTATTACCTTATTATGCTATTACCTTATTCATGCTATTACCTTATTCATGCTATTACCTTATTCATGCTATTACCTTATTCATGCTATTACCTTATTCATGCTATTACCTTATTCATGCTATTACCTTATTCATGCTATTACCTTATTCATGCTATTACCTTATTATGCTATTACCTTATTATGCTGCTACCTTGCTATGCTGTTACCTTGCTACGCTGTTACCTTGCTATGCTGTTACCTTGCTATGCTGTTACCTTGCTACGCTGTTACCTTGCTACGCTGTTACCTTGCTATGCTGTTACCTTGCTACGCTGTTACCTTGCTACGCTGTTACGTTATTATGTTATTACCTTGCTACGCTGTTACCTTGCTACGCTGTTACCTTGCTACGCTGTTACCTTGCTACGCAGTTACCTTGCTACGTTGTTACCTTATTATGCTATTACCTTGCCACGCTGTTACCTTGCTACGCTGTTACCTTATTATGCTATTACCTGATTATGCTATTACCTTGCTATGCTGGTACCTTGCTACCCTGTTACCTATATACGCTGTTACTTTGCTATGCTATTGCCTAGCTACACTGTTACCTTGCTATGCAGATACCCCGCTACGCCGTTACCGTGCCTTGCCGATAAATTGCCATGCCGTACCCATGTGTTGTATCTACTACACTAATGCCAGAACACTAATGCCACAATCGATATCACTAATGCCAGAACACTAATGCCACAAGTGAAAAACGTACTATTACCTTATTCATGCAAGTAATAACAAAATATGAGCAAGATTCATTCCTATAACAGGCTGCATATGTTTGCTTCCACTGGATCTTCTGGGTCTCCTAACAAGTATAACAGCGAGAGATTCACGGAAAGGACAATAGTCGCCAGTGCTTTATTTCTTCGCACATCAAACTTAGCATGTCTATCCGCTTCCGTCTGCGCAGGAGCAACTTCAGTCCCGCTAACTATACCCCACAGGTTGTCCTTCATGAGAGCCATCCTACATTGGATTTTCCAAGTTCCATAGTTCGCTCCATCCAAAGGCACAACCGCAACTGTATTCAGTCTCGCCGCTGAGTCTGCCATCTTGAATCAAGCTTTCACTTTCCGACAACAACTCCGTCTTTTTGCTTCTTCAGAATGCTTTCAAGAGCGAACTCTGGGCCCATAACCTGTTGGTTTTTCATGAGTTTAATGAAGAAATAAAAAATTCGCTGTAAAATCAGTGTAAAGCAACAGAACGAAAATGGCTAGTACAGAAACTGTAAAACCGTACCACGAGGCGAGCTCTCGCATGGAATCGAGCCTTCAATATGACGTAAGCATAATTTCAATGTACAATGTCAATTTTCAACATAAGTAATAAGAAGCAATCGAGACATCACCACGGGATCGGAACAGCAATCCCATCTGAATCGCAGTAGAAATCGCGTAGTGTGAACGGCCAATTGAACAATTATTAGCTCAAGAAGAGACGAGTAGAGATGACTATTAGCTGATAATATAAAATTAGGTACAATATTTACTTAGTGGGATTGCAGGTATGCAATACAATGAATTAAAATTTTTATCTAGGATTTGAAATTGCCATCGAAACGTTAAACGGTTGATTTCTTTTTAGATTCTCCTTAGGGCCCACCATTTGACTTCTGAGGGGAGGGGTGGATGATTTTGAAAAAATATATATCCTGCACACCATATTTGTTACATTATCTTGTACAACTTTACAAAATAAATATCCTACAATATCTTAGAGAAATAAAAAAAAATCTTGCACGAAAAAATTATCCACCCCTCCCTAAAAAGTCAAGGGTCTGCTCCTTACTGTTCGTTGTTCGTGTAACGGGGGGCATATCTTTGGGCGGGCGTGCTCGTTTGTAACTTTAAGGGTTTAAAATCATGCTTCTGGTACCTTTTAGGGGGTAAAATTGGAAAACGTGTATTTTTTTTCCATATAGGTTCCTGTTAGAGGTCCGTTGTAGCAAATCAAGCAAATCACACTTGTTGGTAGCCTGAATTTCATACATACAAGAAAACAGCCCGTTGACTTTGTGACGCTAGAAGACTCAACCTGAGTTCCCCCTTGCACAAACTGCTGATTTACATTACTAATGACCTCCCTTCAAGAAAGACCGCATGCCGAAATAAATGAAGTGAGCCCCAGAGCCTTTTTTGTATGTTTTGCACTGGTCCCTGATTTTGGTGGAGAAAATGACGCACGTGTGTCGTGTGAGTCAGTACGGCTCAAGTCCGAAGAACCCGCTAAAATTGAAAACGCAAGCCTATTACACAAAAAAGCCGTTTGTTGTTGTTTGTATGCTTATTATATCTCAGTAAGGGAAGAGAAGAAACAGGTAAAGTAAAATTGTCCTAAGAAATTTTTAGTTTATCATAGTTTTTTTTAGAGAATTTAATTCATGGCTTAGCGTGCGCTCTGTAGGCAGTGGCAGTGGTGTAAGTTTGTTCAAAATTGGATGAAAATTTTTCTCAGCTCAAATCTTTCGAATTAAAATTATCCATGCTCATAATAGTAAGTCATCTGTAATAGAAACATTTAGTTTTGAATGTCTATGGTGCTTTCGATCATCCTCGGAGACCCAGGGAATTTTCCTCTGCTCCCCCCTGGGGAACAGTAAGGAACGAACTTGGTCAAAAGCCGGCACGGCCGATGCGACGCCAGTTAACACCCTTGGGGATTAAGTAATTAACCTTTCCTGTCAAAACTTGTCATCCACTCATCAGATTGTGTAACGCGATACGGCAAATGCGAAATCTTTAAACCCGCGTACTCTCGATATTTTGCTGTTTTGTTTCTCAAAACATTCATACACGATAAACGGTTATCTTTGACGGTAAATGAGTTCGACCCCAAAGAAGCCCATTGGGCATCACTGCTGTATTTGCGGTGAAACTGTTGTATATAAGCAAGAGAAGACACAAGTTGTTCGGCTCGCAGTCTCTCGGCGAAAAATTATCACTACTAACTGGACGAAATGTCTCGCTGGATGATGGATTTTCGGACTTTGTTTGCTCATTTTGCAAACCGAGAACAATTTGTTGTCACCAGATGAAACAAGAAGTCCCTTTTTTTAGCAGACTACACGATCGAAGTTCCCTGAACTTCGTCCTTTTTCTTCTTAAGAATTTCGCACATTTGACTTTACATATGAGACTCTCGCCAAATCCCGTCGGGAGTTGTGCAAAGATAGATAGATTTAAACAGGGCAGGGAAGTGAACCTGAACAGGGTAAACTCAATCAGGTAAACTCATTCAGGTAAACTAATCTTGTCGCTTGTAAAACCCCTTCAAAACTATGCTTTCAACGTCGTGATACCGAATCTATCCTTGATCACTGTAGATAATTCTGTTCCCTGCTAGCAGAGGGCTCTTTTCTCTGCATTTCGCTGGCTGAGGTTCGCGAAATGCAGAAAAAGAGGCCTCTGCTAGCAGGGAAATAATTCTGGGAACGTGATGTCTACGGCAAGCCGCGCCGGCAAGTCATGTTATTGCCCTTATGCAAATTTTTAGTTTTACGTTAAGTCCAATGTTCAGGACTCGCGCCTGTGATTGGTCGACCTCCCGAGGTCGACCAATCACAGGCCAGCATAGGTTTCGAATTTTGACCAAGTTCGTTCCTTACAGTTCCCCAGGGGCTTTTTTTCTCGTGAGTGGAAACGTTAGAGGAAAAATCCCCTGGGTCTCCGAGGATGGCTTTCGATCGGCTGAGGGAAATGAGTTCTTTTTTAGTTTATGTGGCCGCGAATCCCTCGCTGAAAAAATCGCTTGAATTAGAACTTAGCCAAAGGTTATTCTTTTCCAACAAAAATACGCCCACTTGAGAGATTTCCTTCTTCTTTTCGGGTGTGTGTTCTTCGTTTTGCGATACAGCGTGAGGATTTTGTATCGATCAGAATCGATAATTGAATAATATGTTACGTCATAAGCTCTAATTTACTAATCTTCGCACAAAGCCGTTTTGTTGACTCTACTAGCAAGCAACAGAGACACTACCGGGTAACTATTTCGCTTTGATTTCAATCATTTTACCTGTAACATCTCATTATTGACACATGTATTGCAAATATTTCAGATTTCGAACTACTACTACTACTACTTACGCTATTATTACCGGATTGTAAACAACTCGTAATAAAACCGTTTGAAACCGTTAGTAAGATGTTGGAGTCAGCAATACATTCGAAATCCGTGATAGCTCAGTACCACTAAAGACGTCTCAGGACAAGAATGGCAGAGGAAGCCCTGAAAGCTAGACGCACGGCCAAAGGCACGTTCACTAGAAAGAGGAACAAGTTTTACGGCGCTCTGGCGCGAGAGGAAAATTTTGACACCGTCAAAGGTATTTTCAGCGAGCTTACTTATGCCTGGTCAGCAGTGGAAGGTAAGCATGAATCCTATTCAACATTATTAGAAGATGAAAGAGACGTAGACGCCAGCGAATCCTGGATCGCTGAGCTGCAAGGAATTTATGACGAAGCGGAATCGCTTTTTAAGAAACGCGAGCGAGAAAATGTCATTAAAGAGAAGGAGGAAGAAGCGCGCGCGGCGTATGAGAAGCTAACCAAAAGGAAAGCATCCTTGAATGAAATATTTGTTACTTTACTGGAACACACAGTGAACTTATTTAAAGAAGATGAATCGAAAATTTCAATATCAACACTTAGAAAAAACGAACACGATTTGGCAAAACTGTTGGAAAATTGTCAATCCATTCATGACGAAATAATTGAACTACCATTAGAACAAGATCACATGAAACTCGAGATCGACTGGATCCGAGAGAAGCACGCGCAATGCACTACTATTTCAGATCAAATAGAATCATCAATAAACAGGCAAGAAGTCGATGCACGCGCAAAAGAACACGTCAAAGAACATGCGAAAGAAAATCCCCTTCGAATGGAAAAAGTCAAACTCCCATCATTCAGTGGCAATATCAAAGAATATCCTCAATTTAAGGCAGATTTTACAAAACACGTTATGCCTACCATAAGCGAAAGTAATGTATCATATGTCTTGCGTTCCTGCTTGGCAAAAGAGCCACTCGATCGAGTGAAGAATGTCGACGATGATTTAGCGGAAATGTGGTCGCGTCTCGATGAAAAATATGGCGACCCGGCAAAGGTCACGGATGTGATCATCAGCGAAATTCAAAATTTCAAATCTCTGAAGGAAGGAGACAACCATAAGCTATTAGAATTCATTGCTATGGTAGAAAATGGATATCGTGATTTAAAACGACTCGGTTTCGAGCAGGAAATAACAACTACGAGCTCGGTTAGTATTATCGAGAGGAAACTGCCTGAAAATATTCAAGATGATTGGGCAAAAATCATTAGCGAGACAGACCCAGTCGATAGGAAAAACAAATTTCCTACTTTACTTAAGTTCTTACTCAGCCGAAAGAAAACAATCGAATATAAAGTTTCAGAGCTAAGAGCTAGTCGTCAGACTGCTAGAGGATCAGCACATTACACCGAGTTAGAAGAACGAACCGATAGTGATGACACTCGAGGCAAGCGACGCACAATCCCGCCCAAATGCACATTCCATGAGCAAGGCAAACATTGGACTAGCGATTGTAGATTATATCTGTCAAAATCAGTAGAAGAACGGAGACAATTACTGAAGGATAAAAAAGCCTGTTGGTCTTGTCTGAAACCCGGACATCACATGAAAGACTGCAGACGCAAAAGAAACTGTGGGATAAATCGCTGCACAGAAAGGCATCATCCATCTCTTCACAGTGACCAACAAGTCCCAACAGCAGAAAGCGAAACCGACAGGACAGACAGCTCTTCCGTGGCTGGCGCAGCAACTACCTGTACTGACCAAAGCGCATCCGAGACATGTTTGCTACAGGTGCAACAAATACCATCCAAGCGCGGTTGGTTAAATGTAATGTGGGACAACGGTGCGTCCCTATGTTTCATTACGGATGCTAAGGCCAAAGCTCAGAAGCTAAAGGGCACTGAAGTACTTGCGCTTGTCAAAGTCGGAGGCAAGAACGAAACTATCAAATCACAGAGGTATATACTTCCTCTTTTTGATAAGGAAGGTAGAGAAGTCAAATTCACTGTGTACGGTATCGACAAGATTACTTCTGATCTACAACATAT
Source organism: Scolanthus callimorphus (assembly GCA_033964015.1). Taxonomy (NCBI): domain Eukaryota; kingdom Metazoa; phylum Cnidaria; class Anthozoa; order Actiniaria; family Edwardsiidae; genus Scolanthus; species Scolanthus callimorphus. The sequence goes on from CM066913.1 coordinate 23,915,640, forward strand.
CAAAATCGATGGCATAGTTAAGCTATTCAAAGATATCCCCAAAGAGCATTTAGTGAGACCTAACGGAACGGTCGATGTACTTATCGGGTATGAATACGCTGGTTATCATCCAACAAGAGAGCAAAGTGTCGGGCACTTAGTATTATTAAGGAATCGATTTGGTAGATGCATTCGTGGAATGCATCCCTCTATTCAAGCACCTAAAGAGAAACATCCTATTTTAAATGCACAGGCTCACAGTGTAAGAGAGATCCGAGTAGAAGACTTCTACAATATCGAGAATCTCGGTATAGAGTTCTCACCCAAATGCGGGGACTGTAAATGTGGTAAATGCGCCACAGGAAGCAAAAATTGTACCATCAAAGAGGAAAAAGAGCTAAAACTCATTGAGCAAAATCTTGAATACGACGCAGAAACACAATCGTGGATTACAGAATATCCATGGATAAAAGATCCAGAAGAGCTCCCAGACAACAAAAAAGCCGCCTGTCGAATGCTCATTCCCACAGAAAAAAGACTCAACAAGAATCCTAAACACGCTGAAGTTCACAAACAACAAATCGAAGATATGGTTACCAGAGAAGTTGCTCGCAAACTAGACAACGAAGAAATAAACAATTATCATGGACCAGTCCATTACATATCGCATCATGAAGTATTGAAACCAGAATCAAAATCTACGCCCGTCCGAATTGTATTTAACAGCAGCGCTAATTACATGGGACACGTCTTGAACGACTATTGGGCTAAAGGTCCTGACTTGTTGAACAGCCTCATCGGAGTGTTAATAAGATTTCGAGAGAATAAAATAGCCATGATAGGCGACGTTAAGAAGATGTACCATACAGTGAAGACGAAATCTATCACGCAACATACACACAGATTCCTATGGAGAGACATGAATGTATCAAGAGAACCAGACATTTACATCATCCAAAGAGTATCCTTCGGAGACAAGCCATCCGGTACGATAGCAACGGTTGCTATGCGCCAAACCGCTGAGATGGGGAGGGATCTGTACCCACAGGCAGCAACTGTCGTACAGGAAAACACATACATGGATGACATAATAGAAAGCGTCGATGACATGAAAGTTGCTAAACGACTCGCATCTGATATCGAGAATCTATTAAGCAAAGGAGGATTTAAACTCAAGGCTTGGATATATTCTGGAGACACCACCACAAAAGACAAACCTGCAATGCCGCAAGAGCCACATGCGACTGACGAAAAGGTCCTTGGGGTCAAATGGAATTCCATCTTAGATTTTCTATGCTTCTCAGTTAAATTAGACTTCTCGCCTAAAAAGAACAAACGACAAAGAGAAAATTTTGCAGATCACGAACCGATATCAATTCCTCAACAGTTAACGAAGCGCATGATACTTTCTCAAGTGAACAGCATCTATGACCCCCTTGGTCTCGCCGGTCCATTTACAGTTAGAGCAAAGATGTTAATAAGACAAATATGGGCAAGTAGTAATGAGCTTGGATGGGACGACCCAATACCGGAAGATCACAAGAACAAGTGGATAGTGTTCTTCGAGGACCTCCTTGAGATGAAACATGTTACTTTTAAACGATGCACGAAGCCAGATGACGCAGTTGACGATCCTGTATTAATCATCTTTAGCGATGGATCAAGTGAAGCATATGGAGCATGTGCTTACGCACGATGGCAAGTAAAAAATCAGCAGTTTGAAAGCCAACTACTCATGTCCAAAAATCGTCTTGCTCCTGTGAAGAAGATCTCCATCGATCGAATAGAATTGTGTGGTGCAGTACTAAGCAAACGGCTCAAGATACTCATACAAGAACAGTGTCGATACAAGTTTCGAAGTTGTTATCACGTCGTTGATTCCCAAATAGTAGATTCAATGATTCAGAAGGATTCCTATGGATTCAACACGTTTGCCGCAACACGTGTTGGCGAAATTCAAGAAGGGACCCGACAAGAAGATTGGTATTGGACAGAAAGCTCGCATAACATTGCTGATTGGTTAACAAGAGGAAAGAAGCCAAGCGACATAAATTTACATACTGAATGGCAAGAAGGGCCACAATTTCTTCAACTGCCGGAAAGCGAATGGCCCATCACAAGACATTACGCAACACTTCAAGTACTACCTGAAATGATCCACCCGAAAATAACAGCCACAGTACAGATCAGTACTACATCGGACAATTTGGCTACAAGAATCGACATCGATAAATATTCCAACTATAAGAAGTTGTTGCGAGTAACCGCTCGAATTCTCTCAATGTACCGAAAAGAACCGAAAATTAGCTTGAGTAATGCTGTTGAAGCTCCAAGTCCTGAAGATATGAAACGAGCTGAAACATTCTGGATCAAGCAAGCTCAACAACAAATGGAGCAGAAAATAAAGGATGGAAAACTACAGCGACTATGTCCTCGCATGAATGAAGATGGAATTTATGTGATTGGAAGCCGGTGCGAGAAATGGGTTAAAATGAGCTATAACAAAGACGTAGTGATCCTACTACCCCACACACATCGCTTTGCTCGTCTCTACGCAGAATACATTCACAGCCAAGGCCACCATGGAATACTTACGACAACCAGCAAAATACGAGCTCAATTTTGGATTACAAAATTATTGAACATGATGAGATCGATCAAGTCTAAATGCGTCATTTGCAAGAAGCTGGATAAACAGTTGAGCCAACAAGTGATGGGAAAACTTCCCGAAGGAAGACTCAAACCTGCGCCTCCCTGGCATACAACAGCAATCGATTTATTTGGTCCTTATACCATCAAAGATGAAGTTAAGAAAAGGACAAGGAGTAAAGCGTACGGAGTACTATTTAACTGCCTCGCAACTAGAGCTGTACATGTAGATCTAGCTCCTGACTATAGCGCAGACAAATTCCTGATGGTACTTCGGCGATTTGTTTCAATTAGAGGATACCCGTCTAAGATGTATTCGGATAACGGCCCACAGCTCGTAGCGTCATCCAAGGAGCTCACCAATATGACAAAGGAATGGGATTGGGATAAGCTTAAAACATTTGGAACAATTGAAGGGTTTGAATGGAATTTTACACCTGCTGATGCGCCATGGCAGAATGGAGTTTCCGAAGCTCTAATCAAATCAATTAAGAAAGCCCTGACTGTATCGATCAATGAAAATGTCCTAACATTCTCTGAATTACAAACAGTAATGTTCGAAGCAGCAAATCTAGTGAATGAACGACCAATCGGTAGACATCCCACTTCACCTGATGAAGGGACATATATCTGTCCTAATGATCTGTTACTCGGTCGATGCACATCAAGAGTTCCCAGTGGACCATTCAAGGAACCCACTAATTTAAGGCAGAGATTTGAATTCGTACAAAACATCATTGATGCATTCTGGAAAAAGTGGACTAGGGACTACTTCCCAAGCCTCATCATTCGCCAAAAATGGCACACTGAACATCGCAATTTAGTCCAAGGAGATGTCGTTTTGATTCAAGACAGCAACCTAGTAAGAGGCCAGTGGAAACTCGGAAAAGTCTCCAAAGCATATCAAGGAAGTGATGGAAAAGTCCGCAAAGTGGAAATACAGTACAAAAACTTGGATCCGAAAGAGCCTGTGACCAAGTACAAAGGAAGAGGCTTTGTCACAGTAGAAAGGGCTATACAACGCCTCATTGTCCTGATTCCTAATACGGAACAAAACTAAACTCTATGAACTTTAAACTTTATGAACTTTGTATTTATCTATTTTAACAGCCCGCGGGGAGTGTATCGATCAGAATCGATAATTGAATAATATGTTACGTCATAAGCTCTAATTAACTAATCTTCGCACAAAGCCGTTTTGTTGACTCTACTAGCAAGCAACAGAGACACTACCGGGTAACTATTTCGCTTTGATTTCAATCATTTTACCTGTAACATCTCATTATTGACACATGAATTGCAAATATTTCAGATTTCGAACTACTACTACTACTACTTACGCTATTATTACCGGATTGTAAACAACTCGTAATAAAACCGTTTGAAACCGTTAGTAAGATGTTGGAGTCAGCAATACAGATTTAATTAAACTTTGAGAATATTATTCAGGGCTTTGCTTTGTGTAAATTTGTCCGCCTTAGCGCGCGAATAGGAAAGCAAGGCACTGGTGGTGTACGTTTGTTCAAGCTGAATGAATTTTTTTGTCAACTTAAAGCTTTCGAATAACAATTATCACTGCACATTCCTGACAGTAATCTGTGACAGAACCATTTAGGTCTGAATGACTATGGTGCTTTCGGCTGTGCGAACTGAGTTCTTTTTTAGTTTCTGTGGGAGATTTCAAAATGGCGGCGATGGCAGCTTTGTTCCTCGCTTAAGAAATCGCTTGAATTAGAACTTAGCCAAGGGTAAATCTTTTCCAACCAAAACACTCTCACTGTCGAGATTTCCACCTTCTCTTCAGGTTTGTGAACTTCGTTTGGCGACACAGCTTCAGGCCCAAGCGGAGTGAGTGCGAACGATTTAGCCAATCAGAAACGTTTGCGCAGACAACCCGATTATAATAGTATAGATTTTCCCTCGTAAAAAATACGCGAGAACATTACAAGGGAAAATATGTTTTCTTGGTACCTTTTAGGGGTCAAAATCAATTGAGCGACGCCATGTTTGGTACGTTTTAGGGGTAAAATCGAAAGATCCCTACGAGCACCCCTGCACCGACCACCCCCACCCCCGGATTCGTGTAGTGACGTAGCGCCTCGCCTCGTGTGAACAGTGAACGCCGTGCGTTTACTGCTCTTTCCATGGATAGATCAACTTTTATATAGCAGGTTGTTTCCTCTGTATTGATGTTTCTCTTTGCCCTTGGTCTAATCTACGAAACCATATTAGGAGTGTTCTTGCTACCCATCGTACGAGTGAGGAAATGAAGACGATCTACACAGGTTTGTGCGAATCATTCTATGTTCTAATTGTCCATCCTGCAAGTTCAGCTTATTCTTTTTCTAAGTAATGTATTGTTTTCTTAGTTTAATTGTTTGTAACAATATCAGCTGTTCGACTCCTTATTCAATTAAACAAGAATTTTATTGTTAAGTTAATTAAGCTTATAAGCTATTTTTCACCTTACAGTCGAACCACAATTATTTTTGCACACAAAACGACATAGAGCAGAATCGACCTGATAGATTTAAGCTTGAATGTCTCATTTCCCAATATTGCAATATAAGCTTACTAAGCTCTAAATTCCGCATAGTTTCCTTTACCGCAAGTTTCATCTAGGCCAATGGAAAACATCGAACTTCATTAAAACTTGTTTTGTAGCCAAACTTGTTTTTTCTTCTTCAAATACTTTATTTACACGTAAAATACATGCAGCAGAATTTTAGTATAATTACTGTATCTTTTAGGGGTTAAAATTTTGGTTAAAGGTATCTTTTATGCAGGCACATTTTCGCAGAAAATTGTATATTTTAGTGTCTCAGGTGAATTAAGGCTTGGCTTTCGAATAAAATAGCATAAAATTATATTTTGCAATAGCACTTTTGCTATTTGACATATCATGTTCAGCTGTTTATGGGAGGTGCATATCAAGACCCGTGACATTTGAAGGGGATAAAATTTCATTTCAAGGGTCACGTGACCTTAAGGGAGCTAAAATGAATTTTCGAAAATGGGGAGTACTTAGCATTAAAATAGCTAAGTGAAATATATATTATTTATGAGAGGGTTAGGGTAGCTATATGAAATAGACTTTGCAGGTTGACTACCGCTACTTGGGAAGGAGATATTTAGGAAAATGTCATATGCAAATTAGGTCACGTCACCTGTTTTGCAGGATATCTCTTTTTCTGAAAGGTTTTTCCAAACTTCAAAAACTATTCCTTAAAGTACTCATGGAAAGGAGCAAAATGAATGGTAATTTGTGGTATCCTATATTTGCCTTGTACTCCCCATTTTTAATTGAAAAATTTGGCTCAAATTCCAGTGCTAGCTTGTCACGTGACTACTCTTCGTACCGGAACAGGTATCAAATTGTTTGGATTCAAGGTTTTCTATTAATACATACCAAAACATTTGATATTCCATCAGTTTGTACGATGAAATGTCTTAAAAATCAATTTATTGAGCAAATTGGCGTCTAGCCAAGCCTTAATCTACCTGAGGTGTTTGCGGCAAAAATCGTGGTGCTAGTGCTGGAGCCCATAAGTAAGAGCTTTCATCTTTGGTACTTGGTCCGTGAGGCAGCGTTTTTCCTGACCTATGCATTTTTAAAACACATTTTGCACGAAACGTTGCAGATACAAAAATTTGCATGGTAAAATTTTTGCTTACCATGCCTAGATTGGTATTGGTATCTTTTAGGGTTGAAATTGTATTTTCCTTATGAGCACCCCAGGGGCGTAGCCAGGGGGGGTTCCAGGGGTTCCGGAACCCCCCCTCTCCCGCAGCGGAACCCCCCCTCGCCTCTGTTCTGGGCCGACTTACTACTAAAATTGTAAATATTTAATAGACAACAAATAAAAGCTCCTATAAAATGTAGCAAATTTCTTCAAACGCCAGATTTTCCCCGAGATCTATGTGGAGTTTTTTTATTTTTTGAATTTTGGAACCCCCCCTCTCATAAGTTCTGGCTACTCCCTGGCACCCCCACCCTACTACCTATGGGAGCCCCCCCCCCCCCCCCCCCCCCCCCGGTTTTACTCAAGCGATTCCATACATACATACATTCCATACATTAATTGTATAGTCTAGGGGCCCCATTTAGGAGCCCCATCAAAGATTTTGCCATTTTTGCAAGGATTTAGTATAGGACGAAAAACAATTCCTCGCGGGTAATTATACACGACTGTGAAATCTAGGCAACTGGACTGTTATTGATAGAAACTCAGCCAACCCTACGTATGCACAACTTAATGCACTATTTATTTCAGTGCATTCCCAGGAGGGATCCATTATTACTGTTGCATTTCATGAGCATGATCAAATAAGTAATAGAGCGGCCAACAAAAAGAAAACAATACACTATTTAAAAAACTTGCGTGGTGTGATTATATTTATGACAAAACACTATGAGAACCTTCTGCTTGTAGTAGTCTGGGAGCAGACACCAGAAAAAATCGAGTCGAGTCGTAGCACCCATCGCGCAGAGTCACGAGAATAGCAGAGAATAGTAGCTACATGCCTAAGGTTTGATTTGAACCGGGTCGCATTGATTGGCATATGGGACAACCTCCTTAAATCGGACATATTAGACCGGGTGGTCAATGGCGCCAGTTTTGCAATTTGTGCTTCCCAGCAAAAATTATGATAAGTTTAGACGTTAATAGCTCAAAGAGAATACAATTTTTTTTCTTAAAATTTTTGCACAACGTTTACCAAAGTTCCTGCTGACAGACAAAAAGCTTTTGGCGCAATTTTTCTGTTGGAATTGCTCTGTAACGAGCTTAGAATATCCCATGCGGGATTACGGACGGAAAATATGAATAAATTAGATTCGTGAATGAATGTTTGTTTATCCTCTAAATACATCCTGATAAGAGTAATTAGATCGTTACATGTTGCCTACATATCATTAGCCTTTTTACAATAGCTTATCTAAGCAAAATCACAGGACAAGGCCTAGAATCGTCTACAACGACGAGAGATTGTAATGGATTCTCAACTCATTCGCATTGTAAAGTAAGGGTCCTTGGCAAAATAAGTGTCATTTCGCCTGCTTTTAAGCTATATAGAAGTATTATATATCATTTTAAAGCTTTTGAAAAGTAGAAAAGGAATATAATGTTTTATTAACTAGTTATTAATTATTAATAAAAATCAAAAAATAATTATCAAAAACTGTATGAATTTGTAACTTCTAGTCCGCCAAAATTAAATAAAACCAAGGTTGGCTTTAACAGTGTGTCAGCGATTATTATGTTCGTTACGTTGGATAGTAACCGAAAAAGTTCATCGTGAAAGAAATATGTTTTGAAATCGCTGGCAAACTTTTCGAGTCCGTGTTTTGGAGTCAGGCTTCAACACTTTTAACATTATATGTAATACATGTACCCAGCTCAAAAGCAGTCGAAATGATAACAATTCTGCCAAAGGACTTCGTGAACCTTTACCCATACCTTAACGTTAGGAACAGATACAACGTACATGATTTTTAGTCATTCCTAGTTACATACTGCTCACGTTATTGTCACTACTCTATTGGTACCGACAAATACGGGATGGGATTAATTGAATCTGTTCTCTCAGTTACCGTGTCTCGTGCGTTGCTCATAAACAAACAGCAGCGAAGGCAGCTTAACAGCATGCTCTATGGTTGATCTGAGCGGCACTACCCTTCCTCTTCGTCATCATCATCATCAACACTAGCGCTAATTCGGAACGAATTCTCACAACATTCGCTGTTCATGCACGCACAGGCCTCTGTACACACGAAAGTCCATTAGCCTTACAAGAACAACTGGTTTTGCACCCAGACTTGTCGCATCTGCACGCTATTAGTTCAAGCAGTACATTTTTTTTTTAGAAGTTGCAGAGGAAGTTTATTGCGTAGGAATTTGTTTTTTTCCTTCTGGTGCTCTCCTCGCAGGGGAGGCTTTTTTTATTATCATTATTACTATATTACACATCACACAAAGGGAACAAACAACTAAAGGAGCAGACAATTGCTTGTTTTCATTAAGAAAAAGCAATACAATGATAAAAAAAAGTTGTTACACCAGTGTCGTATCAAAAATATTTTTTAAATGGCAAGATTCAAGATCTTTAAAGTAATTTAATGTTTTGAGAAATGCTACGAAATTATAGTCTTCGTAGTTCATGGCTGCATGATAAATGTAATACTTTGCGACAATTATGCAGAAATTAAGTAAGAAGCTGTTTCTATCAAGCCGTCCATAATGAATTTCAGAGGCCGTTAATGACAGAGTAAGGCCTTGTTTACGTCCGAACCAACTAGCAAACTCACTGAAAAAGCTTTTGACGGCAGGGCATTCCACGAAAAGGTGGGACAGCGTTTGCACAGAGTCTGCACAAAAATGGCATGCTTCAACGTCTTTTAGTCCGTCTCTTTTCAGAGTTGCGTTGGATGGAAGAATGTGATGAACAATTTTAGCTTGGAACATTGCCAAATATCTATTCCTAGTTACCCGCAGAGGGAGTTCGTAGACTGTACGAAAATCATTTTCGTCAATGCCAGAAAACCTCCTTTGTGCAGTAGGCGGAACGAATTTTTTATCCACAAGGAGTGCAGCTAAATACTGCGTAGTCAGGTTACACTTTAAAAGCTCGAAAGGCGAGTTTTTAACGAAGGTTGAATTGCCATCATGATCGCGCGCTTTGAGAAGCTTTCCCCATATTGATGGTATGGCATCTAATACTGCAAGGTGTTGTAGGAAATTTGTCTTAACATCAAATTTCTCTATAAACTGGGCGTAGGTTAAAATTTTCCATCGCGGTTTGCAAGGTCGCCGATTTTAATGATACCGTTGTTAAACCAGTCCTTATAAAAAATACTCATATCATTTACACGTATAAAGCGATTATTCCATAGAATTTGATTTCTGACATCCTCTTGAGTAGATACATCGGAAGCAGTCAGTTCTGACCAAAAGGATAAAATATTTCTATAGAAAAGAGATAACCCAGGTACATTGAGCTTATTCACATTATAGTTGCAACGGAAGACGAACTTGCCGCCCACCTGATCTAAATACTTTAAAGGTAACTTTTTCCATTTTTCATCTTCATCGTTTGAATGTAATCGTTTAATCCAGGAAAGCTTTAACGCCTTGTTGGTGATTCGAAAATCTGGAATTTTGAAACCTCTTTTGTCATAACTGCCAATCACTGTATTCTTCTTTATTTTAGGGCGTTTCTTATTCCATACAAAGCCGTCAATCACAGCGTTAATTTTATTTATCATTGGCTGGGATATATCAATTACAGACGCATTGTAAATCAACTTAGACAAAGCCAATGACTTCAGAACGACTGACTTACCGTAAAGAGTAAGATTTCGCGAGGACCATTCATTCAATAATTTGTTCATAGACGCGACTTTCCGAACGATATTTTCTTGTATCATAAGTTCTTTATCATGAGAAAACGTGATACCAGGTGAATGAATGCTTTGCGGCCATTTTATTTGAAACAAATTACAAGAACACTGCTTAGCACTTGCGAAGGCTAGCCAGAGTCCGTCAGTTTTAGAACGGTTGATCACAAGTCCTGAATATGCCTTAAAATCGTTAAGAAGATCGAATAACAGACTCGCCGATCGCTCCTCAGCTAGAATTTTATTTCTGTGTTATTGATTCGGATACCTTGAATACGGGAATCGTTTCTTATTGCAATTGCCATAAGTTCAACGGCCAAAACGAATAAAATTCCGGATAACGGACAACCTTGGCGGACGCCTTTTTGTAGTTTAAAGAAGTTGGTTGCGTACCCGTTATTTATTACACAACTTTCGACGTTACTGTAAACAACACTGAACCAGCGCTTGACACTAGGACCAAAATTGAAAAGATCTACTGCCTTGAAAAGAAAATTCCAATTAATAGTATCAAAAGCTTTAGTAAAATCTATAAATAAGGCTAGTCCAGGAAGCTTTGAATAGTGAAGGTAATCAAACAAATCTAAAATTAAACGAATATTTTGTCCAATGAACCTATCTTTAACATATCCAGTTTGATCAGAATAAATGATGCTTGGCAAGACCTTTGCGATTCTACTTGCAATTGCTTTTGTCGCTATTTTATAGTCAACATTGAGAACAGAAATAGGTCTCCAGTTTTCAATAAAATTAAGATCTTTGTTTTTCTTCGGTATTAAGGAGATAATGCCTCGTCTTTGAGAAATTGACAACTCGCCTTTATGGAATGCAAAATTTAAAGACTCAGTCAAGAGGTGTCCAATTATACTCCAAAATCTCAGATAAAATTCAGCCGAGAGGCCATCTGTGCCGGGGGTTTTGTTTTTGGCAAAACTCTTAAGAATATTAAGACAACAACAACAACAACAACAACAACATTTTATTTGATTTGTATCAAATTTACAACATTTTTAAGCTGACCCGCAAAATAGCAGAGCTAATCGAGGCGGGTAGCTTTTATCATAAATAGAAAAAAAAAAATAGAAAAGTGTATAAATAACTAATAATTAGTACACAAATAACTTGAAAAGCTGCTTGGCTATAATCAGAAAAAAAGAGAAAAGGAAAAGAGTATGTAATTATAACTTAAGTAGAAAAGCAAGTAAATAGGTAAATAGATAAATAAATAGGAGCACGTTTTATTCAGAACTATATTGAGGCAATACCGCAATTATTTCTGCCACACCAAGATAATCATCCTCCGTTTGTAGGATTCTTATTTTGATTGCGTAAGTATGGGGGTAGACTATTCCAGATGATGGTTCCTGATCGTGAAAAAGAAAGTTTCTGTATTTCAGTTCTTGAAGGTTTTACATAATAATCTCCACTACTTGCCGATCTTGTATTATAATTATGCACATCCCTGCTTTTGTGAAAAGATTTTGAATTAAAATAGGTGCAACACCACTAGAGATATCATGAATTAGACTGGCAGTTTTTTCAAAATAAAGCATATGAACAGGGAGAAAATCGGACAATAAAAAAAAAGGAATTGCGTGCTGTTGATAGTGCGCAAAATGCATAAGTCTTAAAACGCGTTTTTGTAGAACAAGTAATTTATTAAGGTATAAACTAGCAGCGCGTCCCAAAGCAAACTATACCATAAGATAAATAGGGTAGGATTAGTGATCGATAAATATCAGTTAATACATGAAATGGGACAAAATGCCTTAGTTTTGAAATCATTCCAACTGTTTTACTAATTTTTAAAGAAGTGTGATCGATAAGTTGTTTCCAGCTAAGACGATTATCAATAAGTACACCATATAACATAGTTCGACTTCTTTATATTTAATGTGAGCTTATTTGCACTAAGCCAGTGTGACACTTTATGAAGCTCTCTATTTAATACGGTTTCCAAACTTTTTAGATTTTTGCTCGCATATAATAAATTGGTGTCATCAGCAAATAAGAAAAAAATCAGAATATTCGAAGACCTACAGATATCAGTTATGTATAATAAAGAGAAGTGGGCCAAGTACAGACCCTTGTGGGACTCCGCATAATGTCTCTCGTTTGTCCGAAATACTGTTCTGTATTTGAGTAGTTTGTAATCTTCCTTTAAGATATGACTCGAACCATTTGTTGACCACACCCCTTAGTAGTGTAACTTAGCTAATAAAATATTATGATCCACCGTATCGAATGCTTTACTCAGATCGATGAACACCCCACATGAGAATATTTTTCTATCCATATTTGTTTGGATTTTACTTATAATATCAAGAATCGCATGTTCAGTGGAGTGTTTCTCGCGAAAACCATACTGTGAATCACAAATTGTTCCATTAATTTCAAGATAGGATTTAAGCCTTTTGTACATAATCTTTTCAAATATCTTATTAAAAATAGATAGGAGAGATATAGGTCGATAATTGTTGGGTTCAGTCTCGTCTGATTTAAAAATGGGTATTATTTTGGCAATTTTAAGTTTCTCTGGATATATTCCTTGTTCAATAGAGATATTAAATATCCTTGCTAAATGGTCACACAGGGTATGTCTTGCAATCTTTAAAATACGGACTGGACATGAATACAAGCCATCGGATTTATTGATGATTATTTCGATTGTTTCAGATTATTTCAGATTATTTCAGATTCGATATCTATAGGCTCAACAGAGTGAAAGACAAAAGATCCTGCGTTTAGATGCTGGCCGTCAGAAAAATAGTCTGAAAAATGCTTTTCAGAATATGGTAATTTTGCGACTAGGCGGTGCCCACAGGTTGCAAAGTGGGAATTTAATATATTTGCCATTTTTAAGGGGGCATGAACCAATGGCGACAAATTATTTTCTTTCAGGGCGTTTATGCGCTCTCGACTCTTCTTGCGGTCGCCAATTAGCTCACGAATTCCTACACATATAATACATATTTGTATTAAAATAAGATTGATAATATAGTTTCTTGCTGACGCGTGTCAAGATCGAAATAGTGTTTCTATAATATTTATACTTGTCAAAATCATTTGAATGAAAAAGCTCATTCTTCTTTCGTATCGCGGTTTTAATACCTTTTGTAATCCAAGGCTTGGAAAACTGTTTAATTTTTCTCTTTGATAACTTTTTAAGAGGTGCATACTTATTGACTAGCTTGTTTAATTTGTTGTAGAAAGAAGAAAATAACTTATTCGGATCATCTTTAGTATGTTCTATTAAAGCGGACCAATCAATTTGTAGTATTTCATTATTGAATGTTGCCTCACTAAAATGCGACTAATCACGGATCATAGTTTTACTGATTTTGTCTTGCATGACCGTCGAATTTAGAATACAAAACTGCGAAAAATGGTCACTTAAATCCGTGACGATATTACCATTCAATACTAAATCAGTAAAATAATTAAGAAAGATATTATCGATTAATGTAGCAGAGTCTCGATGGACACGCGTTGGTTTGTCAATGCATGGAAGCATTGAAAAACTTTGTAAGGAAAGTAAAAAGTTATGTGCATAATTACAATTAACTCGAAGCAAGTTGATATTGGTGTCGGCACAAATAAAAAGGGGATTACCTTTAGAAGTATAAAATTCAATCTTGTCTTCAAAGTATTTAGAAAAACATTCCGGGTTATTATGTTGTCTGTACAATACACCGCAAATGATGTTTTTCTTTTTAGGTATAATTATTTCCACCCACAACGCTTGAAAAGCGACTTCGGATGTTTTCTCAATAACAACATATTTATAGTATTCGCGTAAATAGAATGCCACGCCTCCAACAGAGAGAGGTGTTGGAACAAATTCAAAACAATAGCCCGGAATCGACCTAGCGGCGAAATTAGAAAATTTTCGAAAATACCCAAACTTTGCCAAGCAGTATCCCTAGTGGATTGATGGATACTGTGAAAGTTTGAGATCGATCCGATTAATACTTTAGGAGAACGAGGCCCGAATTAGATCGTACGACAGACGGCTGATTTCGAGTAGTTTTTAGCCCGTTTTACCCCCACTACAAATATGGTGTAAAATCTGAAAAGCGCGCTTATTTTTAAACCTAAAATAGGTTTATGTCAACAGAACAGATGTTAGACATCACTATGAGTCACATTGCAGGACTATAAATCAAACGAAGAATATTTTACAGATTTTAACATCATTTTCTATTTTGCGATCATCCGGAGGTCAAATTCGCAGCCTTATTTCTCCCAATGGTATCTAGAAATCATACAGTTTTACACATCCCAGCCCGAGAACTAATCCTATACTTGCATTTTATCATATAAAATCATAGGGCACTTCGAAATCTTGACTTCGACAAAGCCGAGTAAAAGCCCAGCTGGAAGCCATTTTGTGACACCGCCGACTACCTGGCCGAATACGTTCTGAGCTACAACCAAGCAGCAATACCTTAGCGTTCGCATTAAAAATCACAATTAATCAATGAAAACAAATCTATCATGCTCCTGGTTTATTTGAAAAACAATATCGAGCATCGATTTTGGGACGCGAGCTCAATTCATTTCAAAAGAATATGACACGGACCCTGCTGTAGTTTTGAAAACCGGTTCAAACAGCAACGCTGTCGACTTCTCGTGTATTTGTTGGTTATTATAAATTAAGAAGTGATAAGAATGGCATTTTATCAGGCCCATACCTTGTTTGAACTTTCTTCATGAGTCTTTGGGGTCAAAACACGTCCTCGGCGATCGAGCTGCCCTTCAAGACGTAAATATGCACTGGCGTGACCACAGGAAGGCCAGGCATGACCACAGGAAGACCAAGCAGTTGGCCTTGATCACGGAAAGAGTTTCTCAGCTTGTTCACAACTTCCTTTACTTTCGCAATAAAACCCCCTCGCCTGCCTTTGAAAGCCATGTATCTTTTTGCGCATTTTAGTACGAGATAATTCCTCGGTAATAGTTTTGATAAACGGGAAAACTGAAGACAACTTAATTAGCACTATCAGTGAGAGTTTTACGCAAACGGTAGACGTTTTCGGTGCAAGAAAACGTGAAACGTGAGGTTTCTTATCTGCTCGAGCGCAGCTCGGCATCTCGCGTGAAAGGTACGTCTGTCACATTTTTTGCCCCAGAAAGGGGAGCGAAACATGCCTTCATGATTAGACCAGGGTCATTGCAGAGTTCGAAGTTGACATTTTGAGGCAATTTGTTTTTTTATAAATTACTCAAGTGACCAGACAACTAAGTGACTAAACAACAGGGTTCTTATTTCTATTTTTCTGGTAATTATCTCCATACCCGGAGAAAACAACAAAAACCTAGATTAACGAGACTGCGGGTTTTTTATAGTCATTTGAGTCATTATGCTTAAAGGTTTTACTTCTATTCTGTGTTAAGGTATTGTGATAATGACACTTATTTCTATAATAGCAGCAAAAATGCCAAGACGTACTTTACTTTGTTTATCATGTTTATATGACAGCGTGGGAAAACACCTCTAGTGTCACGCATTCCACTCTGTTTGCTTTGTGAGTCTATTTGACAGTTCGCCTGCACTCCACGATAAGTCTTCTCTAGCAGAAAATAAATCACAAGGCTGATCAAACAAGGTATGAGCCTTAAAACCTGATTTTGTAGCTTAATTTGAATTACAGTTTCATCGAACATGATCGAAATGTACAAGTACGAGTCTGAACGGCAAGTGTAGTTACTAGTTTGTTGTTGTTTGATCAGGTCACCCAGAGCCTTCCATTCCAATGGCCTCGAGTGTTGTTATAAATTCAACTCAACTGAAATTGATGGTCGCTACTGACTTGTAAGTTAAAGAGCAGCCAAATAAACATGTTTTCATTGATATTCATTTCAGTTTTTGACGCGAGCGCTTGCTTTTACTGCTTATAAACTAGCCCAGGACGTGACTCGCGGTGTCTGCATTGTCACAAAATGGCTTCCAGCTGGGCTTTTACTCGGCTTTGTCGAAGTCAAGATTTCGAAGTGCCCTATGATTTTATTTGATAAAATGCAAGTATAGGATTAGTTCTCGGGCTGGGATGTGTAAAACTGTATGATTTCTAGATACCATTGGGGGAAATAAGCCTGCGAATTTGACCTCCGAAATGATGATCGCAAAATAGAAAATGATGTTAAAATCTGCAAAATATTATTCGTTTGATTTTAGTCCTGCAATGTGACTCATAGTGATGTCTAACATCTGTTCTGATGATATAAACATATTTCAGGTTTAAAAATAAGCGCGCTTTTCAGATTTTACACCATATTTGTAGTGGGGTAAAAAGGGCTAAAAACTACTCGAAATCAGCCGTCTGTCGTACGATCTAATTCGGGCCTCGTTCTCCTAAAGTATTAAGTGGATCGATCTCAAACTTTCGCAGCATCCATCAGTCCACTAGGGATACTGCTTGGCAAAGTTTGGGGATTTTCGAAAATTTTCTAATTTCGCCGCTAGGTCGATATTTACAGACGAGCGCTCTTAATTCTTCGAAAACATGAGTTTGTAAATTTTTTATTGTGAAAAATAGAAAAAGTTGCATCAGATTTAAGCCCTAGATCAAATACTTTCTTATTAAAACTGTTTGGTGAATAATATCGACATCTCATATGGTTATTGACAATATTTTGATCCGGGTCTATTCTTTGATTTATGCAATGGTTGAGACTTAACAGGTCAAGATCATACAAGCTTGGAAGGTTATCTAAGTATCTTTTGGGTTTGCATAACGAAGACCAGCTATTATTAAACTGTCCGTTTGCGATAGCAATATTTACACCATGATATGACAATTCATGAATGAAACTTCTATTGGTCTTTGCTAAGGTTTTTGCAAGATTACTAGAAGACCGAGTTCTCATAACGAGTTAATATGTATTGATAGGAAATACATTAATTACGAAAAGTACTTAGCTGCTTTACTCCCTGACTGGCTCGATTTGAACTTTCCTGGCCAGGCTGAGCAGGTCTTCGCTGTGCTTTATCTTGTAGATATGAGAGTCATCTGTTTCTCTCAGCCACACGACACTACCTTTCACCCAACAGTACTTGAACTCATAGCTTTTCTTGAAATTCTTTGCCTCGAAAAACAAATTCTGCTGTCTTGGGAAAGATGCTCGAAGATACTTAGGCCATTAACCGATACCGCAGGATCAAAACCAAGCTGCGCGGCAGATACATTTGCGACGGCCTTTCTGCAATCCAACACTTTATTTCTTGCTAAACGCCGCGTGAACCGGCATACGATGGGATTTGGACGTTGTGACGGTTTTCGTTGTGGAACCCTGTGGGCAATATCGATGTCCACTATCGACACATTTTTCGCTCCAATTTGTGAGAAGAGACAAAGGCAGAGACTAGTAGTCGCTTCGGCTTTCTTAGACAACAAGCCCTCGCACGAGTCTCGATCGTCCTCCGTCAATTTAGGAATACGTTGCGAATCAAAGAAGCACTCGAAGCGTGGTTGATCTAAAGAGACTTCGTCTACTGTAGAGTAGAATTGCTTATAAAATCTTTCTTGCTCACGGAGAATCTCGTCAAACTCTGTTATGGTATTTTTTCCGACGTTAAGTTTCGTTATATGCTTTTTCACAGAATAACGTTTCTCTAAGTTTAAAAAATATTTCGTATTACGTTCACCTTGTTCATACCAGCGAATTCTACTACGAATTATTGCTCCCTCGGTTCGATACTTGCTGTGCTTTTCCACTTCATATTTAACATCGTAATATCGTGCAAGTGCGTCTGCCGGGGGTTTTTCCGAGCATAAAACATTACGAAGTTGGTTCAACTCACGCAAAAGGCTCATCTCTTCTGCCCTTTTTAGTCTGGCTTTCGCTTTAGCAAATTTAATTATAAACTCACGTATTTTCATTTAAACAAAGTCCCAGCCAATTCCTTTATCAGAAAATAGATCGTATTGAAAACTCAAGTCTCGTAAATAGTCTGACATTTGGAGCGTAAAGTTTTGATCCTTAAGAAGCGAGTTATTAAATTTAAAAAAACCGGGTCCTCGTGGCTTATAATCCTTAGCAGCAATTCTGAGAAAAACAGGTGAATGGTCAGAGATAGTATGAGAAAAGATATCTGCCTCTGTATCTAGATCAAGCAAAGCCTCCGACACAAGCCAGTAGTCCAACCGACTTTGAACTTTGAATGCAGGATCATGCCACGTGTATTTTCTCGACTCTGGATTTTTATAACGCCAAATATCAATCACATTCAGATCTTGACAAATAGTTTGAATGCTGTTAATTACGGCAGACTTGCATCTAATGTTTTTCCCGCCAAATTTATCTTTTTGTGTGAGAGGACAATTAAAATCGCCTCCTACAACAAAGGAGCATTCATACTTGATTGACACAAGTTTTTTGTGTACAGAATCATAAAATTGAATTTGCATATGCGGATCATTTGGGAAATAGATATTTACAAGAGCTAAAATAGAATCATCTATTTGAATTTTTAACAAAATAAAGCGGCCATTCAGCGCCGTGTCACAAGAAACCACATTGCAATCTAGGTTCGGATTAAACAAGATCATTACTCCGCGGCTATGATTGGTGCCATGGCTAAAGTAGCATTCCCCACCCCATTCTCTTTGCCAGTCATTTTCAAGCTTGACTGAGCAGTAAGTTTCCTGCAAAAACACGATGTCAATTTTTTTAGAACGTAGCCATTGAAACAACTTTCTTTTACGAGACATATTAATGCCTCTTACATTAAAAGAACAACACGATATATTAAAGGACATGCTTAGAATTAATAAAAAATATATAAAGTCTGCCCCAAACACAAACACACATACACATTTAACTAACTCCAGGGTCCAAGCGTTGGAACGACCCTGAGAACTGCCGCTTAACCTGGCAGTTTGCATGCAAAAGAAACGCATGTAGTTACAGCGCATAGGCTATTTGCATTAAAAATAAGCTTGCATTGAAATGTTTCACCTTCTTTGCAGTACATTTGGAGCAGGGTCGTTAAACATCAGCACGGGACGTAATTCTTCTTCTTCCTTTGCCCATCCGTTTCCCTGTGGGGAAGGTAGATTCTGCCACGGGTTTAGTGCCGCTTTCCACACAAACGTTTGGTAGTTAGCTCTCATGATGTGCCTTCTTAAAGAATCACTTGTTGGAGGGAGATGATCACTGTTGCGATGCTTTTGACAAAAGAGCCAATACCGTACTTCAACTGCTGTGTGCCCGGCTTTTCGGTTTTTGGAGTAAAGGCTACAGATGAAAGCCTCGCACTTACTCACTGTTTCTTCGGAAGGCGAGATTTGAATACCTAGGCTCTGCAAATGCTCTTGTGCGGCAACGTTACAGGTTAGTGTTTTCAAAGCCTTCGTCTTCCCGATTCCGGAAATGCTGCTTGTCGTATCGCACCCGGTTAGCGAGTGGAGCCCTGGCAGAACCTGGCAGACAAGGGACCCAAGATTGCTAGAGATAAGATGCATTGGTAGGTATCGCAACTTGTCTCTATTTCCTGTCTTGAACCACAACTCTTTGCAGAGAAGTCTGCTGGCAAAATGAATGACGAGAACAGCGACATCGGTGTCCGTAGACGATGCAAGTCATGGCTAGTGTGCTTCAAGGAAGCTGTCCTGTCCCCTGGTACGATTTCTCTACTTCAGCTAGAAGAACACTCTTTGTAGTCTTTCGCAAGGAACCGTCTCCATGTGCTAATGCATATGGTACAATGGATAACTCGTACTTTAGAATTTCTCTCATGTCAAGGCTAATGGAAAACCAGGACCGACAGAGCCACGCCCTACAATTGCTCGTGGGACGACAACAACAGAGCGTGACTTCGTTGACTTTACTAGTTTGCAAGTATTTAGTGGCGATCCGGCTGAATACAGTAGCTTCATCAGAGCGTTCGAACATCTCATCGAAAGGAAAACGCCGAGTGCAAGCGCTCGTCTTTTCTACTTGATCCAACACACATCGGGCCAAGTACAAGAGCTGATGCGCAGTTGCCTGTCCGTGCATGAAGAAGACGGCTACACCCAAGCCAGACGTCTGTTGAAAGAGAGATACGGCCAGAACTACCGGATAGCCACCGCTTTAGTACTGAAATTGACCGAAGGACCCCCGATCAAGGCAGAAGACAACGCTGCCCTACAAGGGTTCTCTACTAGCCTGACCAGCTGCACAAATACACTAAAGGAACTCAAATGTCTTACGAAATAGATAGTCAAGATAGTTTACAAAAGATAATAGGTCGGCTTCCCTATGGCCTCAAGTTAAGGTGGCGCGAAGTGGTAGACAGTATCGTGGTGAAGGAAGACAGAGACGTCACGATCGAAGACGTTGCTAAGTTCGTCAGCCAGAAGGCTCGAGCGGCCAGCCATCCTATCTTTGGAAAGGTAGAAGCTCCTAAGCTCAAACAAGCTCCCAACCAAACTAACAAACAACCTAGCCTAAGACAACAAAGGTCAGCTATTAATTACGGAATTAATAGTAATCCTCTACCGGACGGTAATAACCAAAAACCAGAAGGAGACAGACCAAAGCCTAAATGCCCGCTGTGCGATAGTGACCACTGGCTAACGCGCTGCGATAGGTTCCGCAAACAATCTGTCCAGGCTAGGCAAAAGTTTGTTCTAGAGAAAAAAAATGTGCAATAATTGTTTATTTTCTGGTCATTTCGCAAACAACTGTCAAAAGGATAGCTTCTGTAAGGTCGATGGCTGTACCTCTAAACACTCGACCATTCTGCACCCAGTGTCGACAGCAAGAGCGACTTGTAGTAATCCTTCACAAGCGCGTACAAACGCTACGAACGCAAGTCAAAACGAGTCCAGTGGATTGAACCAAGAGGAAGTGAGAAATGGGTTTGTTAGTATGTCAACCAGTCGTCCTAGCTCAGTAACTGGCCTCGCCATAATTCCAGTACGTGTCAGAGTACCGGGAAAACCAAAGACGGTGGATACTTATGCATTCCTGGACAATGGGTCAAACACTACCTTTTGCACTCAGGAACTAATAAACAAACTAGGCATTCAAGGGAACTCGACCAGCTTATCGCTTACTACTTTACACAGCACAAATGCACCTTTAACTTCCTCTGTTGTCAGTTTAGAAGTTTTAGATCTCACAGAGGAGAACCAAATCTATCTCCCATCAGTTTTCTCTATCGAAACGCTGCCAGTAACCAAAGAAGATGTCGTTACACACGACAGTTATCCAACTGTCACCCATCGATGCAGGTGTTGGCCTGCTAATCCGTAGCGATGTTCCTGAGGCTCTCCAACCTCACGACATAAGAGTGGGGGCTAAAGGAAATCCTTACGCTACTCGCACCCTACTAGGCTGGACGGTGAACGGACCCCTAGGAAGGCATACAAAAAGACTGGCTCATACATCGAGTTTCATAAGAGCCGACACGGAGCTGAGTCAGCAGTTTGCGCGTTTTTGTGAATTAGAATTTAACGATGTCGCACAAGATGACAGTACGATGTCACGCAACGATAAACAAGCCTTAGACATAATGGAGAAAACCGTTACTCTCAAGGACTCACATTATGAAATAGGGCTGCCATGGAAAACCTACCCGCCCCCCTTAGACAACAATAGATTTATGGCTGAGCACCGCTTACGTTATGTAAAGAAAAAACTACAAGGAGACGAAGCGCAATTCCAGAAGTACAAGGCCTTTATCCAAGATTTAGTGTCAAGGGGTCACGCAAGACAAGTACCACTAGAAGATATTGAAGGCACTCCCGCATTATATCTGCCATACCACAATGTCTGGAATCCAAAGAAGCATGATAAGTTCCGTCTTGTCTTGTCTTAACGACACGCTGTTACAGGGGCCGGACCTCACCAACTCACTTGTTGGCGTCCTTACTCGCTTCAGAGAGCAGCCAGTGGCCCTGATGGCAGATATTGAAGCCATGTTCCATCAAGTTCGAGTCCGACCAGACGACTGCAACTACCTACGGTGTCTATGGTGGGATAGCTTCGATCTGGACAGCCCCCCTACCGAGTTTCAGATGTGTGTGCACCTGTTTGGCGCGACATCATCACCAAGCTGTGCGAATTTTGCACTACAGAGAACCGCCAAGGATAACGAGCATGAATTTGATCGAGCTACCATGGAGACAGTGTTGTCCAATTTTTATGTCGACGATTGCTTGAAGTCCGTGGCCACCAAAACAGAAGCAGTTCAGCTCTCATCTCAACTTCGAGCACTATTGGCTAAAGGTGGTTTCCGCCTAACCAAATGGCTGTCTAATGAACGATCAGTTCTCCAATCCATTCCCGAGTCCGAGAGAGCCGCTGCGGTAAAAAATCTGGACTTCGACCACAACCTGATAGAGCACGCTCTCGGAGTGCAGTGGAAGGTGGAGGATGATACATTTGGCTTCAAAATATCAATCAAAGAAAAACCCGAAACAAGAAGAGGAATCCTTTCAATCATAAGTTCATTGTACGACCCTCTAGGCTTCGTTAGCCCAGTCATCCTACCGGCAAAAACTGATCTTGCAAGAGCTCAGTCGAAAGAAGTTGAAATTGGACGACCCGATTCCAGAAAAGGAGATGAAGGAGTGGCGAAATTGGCTTACTGACTTACCTAAGTTAGAAAACGTCGACATCAATCGCTGTTTTCAACCAGATGGCTTCCAATCGATCAATTCCTGTGAGCTCCATCATTTTGCAGATGCATCAGAGCTCGGATACGGAGCAGTCTCATACCTTCGTCTCGTAAGCCAGTCCGGCCTGATAACATGCGCACTCGTGATGGCTAAGTCAAGACTTTCCCCTCTCAAGCATGTAACAATCCCTCGGTTGGAGTTGACAGCTGCCGTCTTAGCAACAAAGCTAGACGCCATGATAAAGAAAGAAACCACCCTACTTGAGCAATCGACCTTTTGGACGGATAGCACGTGCGTCCTCCGTTATATCAGAAACAGGGACAGACGCTACCAAGTCTTTGTAGCTAACAGAGTCGCCAAGATACTGAGCCAATCTGAAGATACTCAGTGGCGTTACATCAACACAGCATTGAATCCAGCTGATGAAGCGTCAAGAGGAATGTCGTCGATGCTTTCATTCTCAACCCCCGGTTGACGAGTGATCCTGCTTTTCTCTGCCAGCAACCACACGCATGGCCAGAACAACCCGAAAACCTCGGACCGGTTGCAGATAACGATCCAGAGGTAAAGAAAGAGATAATAGTCTGCGCAACTGACGTGACAACCGACCCCATCACAGAGATGATAGAGCGTTTTTCGTCATGGAATGGACTCAGAAAGGCGACTGCTTGGATATTGCGTTGCAAAAGAAAGCTGCAGCAAGCTGTGATGAAGAGAAAGGCTGGTGAACCAGTTAGTCTCCAAGACGCAATAAGTATCACACCTATTGATGTAGACGAGTTGCAAAACGCTGAGGTGGCCCTCCTAATACACGTGCAGAAGCGTTCCTTTAGTGAGGAGTTTCGCCACCTGAAACCAGCCGATCCCCAGAAAAGCGAGCGAAAGAGAACCGATGTTCGCAAGAGCAGTTCCCTATACAGGCTGGATCCAGTATTAATTGACGGCCTGATACGGCCTGAGGACGACTCCACCACGCCCCCATTTAAACCGAAAAACAACACCCCATAGTGCTTCCAAAAAACCACCACATAGTTAAGCTAATCACAAGGCACTACCATCACCTGTCCGGCCACTCCGGTCTCGAACACACGCTCTCCCTGATGAGAGAGAGATTCTGGGTTATCAATGCGCGATCTACAATACGAGGAATACTCAATGTCTGTGTTAGCTGCAGAAAACGACAAGCGCCTGCTGCACAACAAAAGATGGCTAGTCTCCCAATAGATCGAGTGACCCCATCAAAGCCACCGTTTTCGTATGTTGGAGTAGACTGCTTTTGTCCGTTCGAAGTGCGTCGAGGGAGAGCGAAGGTGAAGAGATATGGCGTACTATTCACCTGTCTTACTATTCGCGCGGTACACATCGAGGTTGCGCACTCGCTAGACTCTGAGTCGTTTAGTACTATATTCTCACTTGGTCCCATTGTGCTTTATATAAGTTATGGGAAGGAGACCTGGCTCCGCTTATCTGACACCTTCCCGTGCGGAGTTCAGTATTCCCAAAACTCAGAAGAATCCTAAATCCTTCCCGTAAATAAATAAATAAATCCTACCCTTCCCAAAACTCAGAACCATTTTAATACGAATTCACATAACTCAGAAATATTATGGATACCCTCTGACGTTCGCCATAACCCAGGCCGAACCTACGATAGAAAATTGGCTATTTTAAGATGCGTACTGACATACGGCATCCTGTGACATAACACACTCCAATATAAACACTCGTGTGACATAAACACTCGTGTAACGTTATATACTCATGGTCCTCTCCCAAAACTCAGAAAAAGTGGTCTAATTTTATAGGAGGCGCACGGCTGCTAAAAAACGCCGGGGCTGCTGGACCTGGGGCCACGCCCTTTTAATCTGTCCAGTAAGACTGTGGGCGATTTTGCTGTTAGGGTGACAAAGAGATCCAAAGATTTTAATACAGGTTGGAATTAAAACAGCATTTTAATGCAACATAGAAAGTTAGAGAGACCCGCAGGTAGAGCAACCCCGGAATACCCCGCCCGAGGGCAGAGCAATTAAGGCCATTAGACAGGCCCCCGAGGCGCAGAAATGCAAGATAGAAAATTAGGCCTAAAGTGCAGAAAATTAGTTTTCTTGCATTTCTAGAAATTTTCTTTGCAAAATCGCGTAGACCACAATGACATAAGAGAGATATCTCCAAGGTAACCAAAACGCCAGCGAAACTTCCAACTGGGAACATTTTTACAGCGTGACAACACGCAATGCGGAATGCACTTCGCAGCCAAAGCGAGACAGCTCGCTTCCAAAGGAATTTTAACAGCGTGACAACACGCCACGCGGAATACATTAGCCAAACTGAATTGGGATAAGGGAAATGAATTTAGCGTAACCCATACGCAAGCGAGACAGCTTGCTCCAAACTAGGGGAATTTTAACAGCGTGACAATACGCAATGCGGAATACACTTTGCAGCCAAACTGAATTGGGATAAGGGAGATAAATAAATTTTAGCGTAACCAATACGCCAGCGAGACAGCTCGCTTCCAAACTAGGAAAATTGTAATGTAATCGCGTGACAACACGCAATGCGGAATACACTTCGCAGCCAAACTGAACAGAAAGAAAAGGAAAAAACACTGGTGGAAACAAAAATGCTGGCAAGACTACTCGCCTCTAAACTGTTGGGTAAAAGAATGGAAAGGAGAAGTAGAACCATAGATAAAAAACTCACATTCCACGAACATCTGCCATTTGTTACACGTTCTAATGTTAGCGGAATTAACGAAGCACATTTACGCGTCCCCGGGCGAAAGGCATCTCAAACGGAAAAGTAGCGAGGTATTCGGCTTCCAGCGCTGCAAACCTATAGGATATAGATAAAATGAAACCAGTCAAATACAAATACAAGATAACGCATGTGCTAAAAGTTGTAGCGAAGAGTAGTGTAGAAAACAGTAATGTATCAGTCATTTCCAGCGCTGACCATGCCCCCCCCCCCCCCCCCCCCCGGGCAACCCCCGGGATTTTGGTCATTTCTAAAAATAAAACTGAAAATTCCCCGCCCCCGGGCTAGCAAAAATGCAAAATACCCCACGGCGGGGAACACAAAAAGCGGAAAAATGCCCCACCCCCGGGACGAGAAAAAGACGGTAAGATTCCATCGACTCTGCGTGACAAAGCTTCACAACAAAAACTGCAACTCCATGTATACTGTCCGAGCATTTATAATTCGTTTCAGTAAATGTACTTTAGTTTTCTCGTCTTTGAACGAGTTCTCATTTCACTGAAAGCGAGACAAATATAAATAAAGAAGTGAAACTAAGGTATTAGTACAATATCGGTAGACATTCCTAGGCCATTCGCCGTTGTAGCCATTTCTGCAAATTGTCTTCGGAATCTCTCAATGCGAAATTTACCTTTATTCTATTTGCAGAGCAACTATTTCACAGTTATGTTACTTGACTTTTTGCGAAATTGGAACTCTTTTATGTGAATTCATTTTTGTTTTTCCACTGAGACGAAATTGCGAAATCTGTTTCTTCTCTATAGAAGACGTTAACTGCGAACTGCATTATATTTTATGTGGCGTTATTTTCTGTAACTGGGATCGACTTTGTAACTGCCAAACGATAGTTATTGTAACTGGTGTTGTAGTTCGCAAAACCCGACGCGCTTGAGATGAGAAAACCAAAATTCCCCACCCCCCTCCCCCGGGAAAAACAATTCCCGACCCTGGGGCCAGCAAAATTTTCAAAATTCCCCACCCCAGGGAAGCCA
Organism: Scolanthus callimorphus; assembly: GCA_033964015.1. Classification (NCBI taxonomy): domain Eukaryota; kingdom Metazoa; phylum Cnidaria; class Anthozoa; order Actiniaria; family Edwardsiidae; genus Scolanthus; species Scolanthus callimorphus. Next base: position 23,942,024 of record CM066913.1, read on the forward strand.
GTGGTGCGCAAATGCCCCACGGTGTCCCGGGGGGGGGGGGGATGGTCACCGCTGGAATTGACTGATACATAACACAAACATCAACAAACACCAAACCAAAGAATTGACGCTAAACGAGTCGTCGAGAACTTGAGAGCGGCAGGCAGGAGAAGAAATAAATGTAGACGACGAGAAGAAGTAGAGTTTTAATTCTTGAATTGAATGCGAAGTCTTGTGAAGAGAGTAGTACGGAGTTCGATCGAACCAGAGGTACGTCTTCTGTGCCCGAGATCAAGAACAAACTGACAAAGTATGCTTAATGAGTTGATAGCTTATATAAGCACTGTTGGGACCAAGTGAGAATATCGATGCCATGCGCTGATTCATCGCAAGGAGAGGGCAACCCCTTGAAATGCGTTCTGATAACGGAGGAAACTTTGTAAAAGGTGAGCGAGAGATCAAGGAAGCCATCGAAGAATGGAATCAAGCACAGATCCACGACTACCTCCTACAGCAAAGCATCAAATGGACCTTCAACCCACCAGCCGGATCCCATCACGGGGGAGTATGGTAGCGCTGTATTCGATCGGCAAGGAAAGTCATGAAGGCGGTAATCCGGGAGCAAACACTAGATGACGAAGGCTTGAATACGCTTATGTGTGAGGTGGAGTCTATCTTAAGAGCGCTCGTCTGTAAATATCGACCAACTCGCGAAATTCAAAAATTTGAAAAATCGCTCAAACTTCGTCTATCTCTACCTATAGTGGATCTTTAACTTCTGTGGGAATTTTAGTTCGATCAGATAAATATTTTAGGAGAACGGGGGCCGAGTTGAATCACTCGGCTGACTGCCGATTTTGAGGCCCGGTTTTGCCTTTTCTACCATACCTCAAAAGTCAACAAAATTCTAACGCTCGCGCTTAACAATCAAAAGATAACTACATTAAATCAAAAGAATAGACAATGCTTGCCATTCTGAGAGGAATTTGACATCAATAGGGTAAATACTGAATATTTTGCGGATTTTTTAATTATTTTTAATTTGTTCACCTTGGTTTCGGGGCTGAATTTCGAGGGCTTATTTCTCCGATGTAACCCGGAAATCAGTTGATTTGAAATTGCCATTCCCTAGAGCAATGCTTAAGGTCCGTATTTGTCAAATAATATTTTTGGGCCAGGCAAAATGAAAAGTTTTAGCACGTCCTACGAGTGAGCCCATTTGGAGACATCTTCCAGACACATCTCGATCACGTACTACTGGCTTTGTAATAAACCTAAACCTTAATCTTGACCCAGAAACATAAACAAATGAATGCAAGAACATGTTTATTACGCTTGATCTTACTTACAGTTCAGAAGTTTCCACGAGCGTGAGTTTGCAGCTGAAAATTGGTCTTAGCATGGCCATCGAACGACTCCGTTGACAGCGGATGACAGGGAAAACAATTGACCCGAAATCGAACTTTGCCCAAGAGGTTTTCCTGGCTTATTCCCGAATCCGGTGGTCCTCCTTCAGTTCATAAAGTTCTTGAAAGGACGTAAGATCGATGTTGTTCATATTTCGAGGCGATGGAGCCAAATAAAGCCAGCAAACTCAGTCCTTATACCATCAAGTCAGACGACAACAAAGCGTGTGACCACAGCGCGCGTGACATACGATAACCACAGGAAACCCACACGTATGATCTTCTGTTTTTCATTTAGGCTCGTTTTAGATCGCCTTTTTCGAGGCAAATATTGCAGTCATAAAAGCGGCAATATAATTTTGAAATGCGTATTCATACTCTACTGATGTATGAGCCCTGTTTTTTGTGATAACCCGATATACAACAACGCAATGGTAAAATTCTTGGGGTTCGCAGCCCGCCCGTGCAAAATAAGCGCACGATGACCGAGCAGCGCACATGCTACCAGATGACCGGAGTGTGACCCGGTTTTCGTTTATTATCGATGGTTTCGTTTTTATGTTAACAAAATATAAAACAAAGCGAATAAATCCCCTGCGCTATTATGACCTATTATCGATGCACACGAGGGAACCACTTTGATAATTTTCTCGTCTACACTCTTTGACTTTTTACTAAGTTACATCACTTGATAAACACAACTGTATGCGTTGAGAAGTTCTTTCGTAGAAAGGTCCGTATAGCCATCATCCGTGTCGTGCAGTTATCACTTAAGGATTGCAAGAGACCTGAGTTTTCTCTTGGCGCGCACTACTACGATATTGGATCTGTCAGAGCGGCAAATCTCTATCACTACACTTTGCAAGTTTGCATATAGAAACTGACCAGCTCTAGTTGACCACAGAGTTGACCCCCTTATTTTTGCCATCGTTCTTTGACACGCCTTTTTCAACAAGTTCTGTGGTTCGATCCTGGAGGTGTTACTCCACTTTTACTGGCCTTTGTTGTCGCCGACTTGTTTGGTAGGAATGGCTCACGTTTCGGTTTCTTCGCCTCGAAATAAGGCAAAGTAGATCTTATTCCTGTCAAGAACTTTATAAACTGAAGGAGGATCACCAGATTGGAGAATTAACCAAGAAACCCGAACATTTTAGCCTGCTTGAGGAAAGGTTCTAATGTTTTCCCTGTCATACCGCTGTCAATGGAGTCGTTCGAGGGCCATGCTAAGACCAATTTTCAGCTGTAAACTCACGCTTCATGGAAACTTCTGAACTGTAAGTAAGATAAAGCGTAATAAAAATGTCCTTGCATTAATTTGTTTATGTCTTTGGCTCAGGATTAGGTTCTGGTTTATTACAAAGCGAGTAGTTCGTGATCGAGAGGTGTCTGGAAGATGTCAGTAATTAGTCTCCAAGTGGGCTCACTCGTAGGTGCGCTAGAACTTTTCATTTTGCCTGGCCCAAAAATATTATTTGACAAATACGGACCTTAAGCATTGCTCTAGGGAATGGCAATTTCAAATCAACTGATTTCCGGGTTACATCGGATAATAATTAAAAAATCCGTAAAATATTCAGTATTTACCCTATTGATGTCAAATTCCTCTCAGAATGGCAAGCATTGTCTATTCTTTTGATTTAATGTAGTTATCTTTTGATTGTGAAGCGCGAGCGGTTAGAATTTTGTTGACTTTTGAGGTATGGTAGAAAAGGCAAAACCGGGCCTCAAAATCGGCAGTCAGCCGAGTGATTCAACTCGGCCCTGTTCTCCTAAAATATTTATCTGATCGAACTAAAATTCCCACAGAAGTTAAAGATCCACTAGAGGTAGAGATAGATGAAGTTTGAGCGATTTTGCAAATTTTTGAATTTCGCGAGTTGGTCAATATTTACAGACGAGCGCTCTTAAATAGCAGACCAATTACCAAAGTGTCGGACGACCCACGTGACATGGAGCCACTCACACCGAATCACCTGCTCCTACTACACGCAGGTCCTGCAGTTCCCCCGGGAATCTTCAACAAGAGCGATAACCGCATTCAGCGACGTTGGCGACAAGTACAATACCTCGCTGATATATTCTGGCGTCGCTGGATTCGAGAATACCTTCCCTACTTCAAGAACGTCAGAAGTGGATTGGACAACAGAGAAACTTCCAAGTGAACGACGTTGTGTTGATCGTGGACGAGAAGACCCCACGCAGCTCATGGTCCCTTGGGCGCATCGTAGAGGTGTACACCAACCGGAGGGATGGACTGGTGCGCAGCGTGAATATGAAAACGAGAGCGTCTACGCTAGTTCGTCCAATCGACAAGATTGTTCTCCTGGAGGCTGCGGATGGATCTGCTACTGACGTAAAACGAACACTGAACACTTTATCATGAACATTTATATAACCATCATTATTATTGTATCTTATATTTAGTCTAAAATTTCAATCCCTAGTCTCATATACATGATTATAAATGCTTTCCCTAAGAACGCATTAGGGGCCGGAATGTTGGTTTTAAAATTTGTTCTTTATGCCAAGAGTATTAATTTCGATAAATTTACCACTGATAAGTAAATAGATTAGTTCACTAGTTATGACAGATTTCACTTCTAAAATGTCAATCACGCCTTTGTAGGATTTATATAGCTCATATCGTCGACCGTGGTAGACACGCCGCAATTTATAGTCATATATATCAACCATTTGCAAATCTACAATCATCGATCCTACTTGGTGCTGCGTAGACAAAGTAAGTCAACCTCATTATTAAACCATCGACAATGACTAAGTAAGCAAATCTATAAACTATGTTCTTGTGACAAATTATTACTAGCTCGCGTGATTTCATATTCATTTCAAGTGCAACACGGGTAAAGCACTAAGCACAGACTTAATCTCGTTATATTGTACAACATTTGGACGCCATATTATGCATTGATTTGTGGATATTGTGTATAGGTCCGTTGTTATACAAACTTTGTATGATCATTCTTGCTAGAATTTGTAGCTATCATATTTGTTATCACAAAGTGTATATGCATGCGGCACCGCCTACGTGTAGTTCGGCTTAGTTTCCCAGTATTTGCCTACGGAGAGCAAATACCCCTGTGCCGCCTGCAAATACTATTACACTATATGTAACCTTTCGTTAGAAAGTTTAGACAGATAACAAGCAAGTGTTTCTGAGCAGAATTGACATAAAGCAGGAACTTTTTCTGACGAGAAATTCGTCTCAGACGAGTTTTCCGTCTCTAGTGTGAATACGGCTTACGATGCATACATCACGAGACAACTCTGGTGACCTAGACAATTCTACCCAAGTTTGGTTGTATAAGAGCCTTTCCTTTACGAGAAATACATTTTCAAGCACAGATGACGTCATCGGTGACGTCATATCATGTGATCACGTTGTTTCCCTCCTCTGGTGACTTATACAATTCCGCCCAAGTTTGGTTGTCTTAGAGTCTTCCCAGTTTACGAGATATTATTATTTCAAGCATAGATGACGTCATCGATGACGTCACATCTCGTGACTAATTTATTTCGATCCTCTGGTCACCTAGACAATTTTACCCACGTTCTTGTTGTTTTAGAGTCTTCCCTTCACGAGATATTAATTTTTCAAGCATAGATGACGTCATCGATGACGTCACATAACGTGACCACTTTACTTCGCTCATCTGGCGACCTAAACAACACAACACTAGAGATATTATTATTTCAAGCATAGATGACGTCATCGATGACGTCACATCTCGTGACCAATTTATTTCGATCCCCTGGTCACCTAGACAATTTTACCCACCTTCTTGTTGTTTTAGAGTCTTCCCTTCACGAGATATTAATTTTTCAAGCATAGATGACGTCATCGATGACGTCACATAACGTGACCACTTTACTTCGCTCATCTGGCGACCTAAACAACACTACCCAAGTTTGGTTGTTTTAGAGTCTTTCCTTCATGAGATATGAATTTCTCAATTATTGATGACGTCAAATCACGTGACCATTTTAATTCGCTCACCTGGTGACCTAGACTACACTATCCAAGTTTGGTTGTTTTAGAATCTTCCCTTCACGAGATACTTAATTTTTCAAGCATGGATGACGTCATCGATGACGTCACATCACGTGACTCTCATCTGGTGGCCAAGACTACACTACCCAAGTTTGGTTGTTTTAGGGTCTTCCCTTCACGAGTCATTAAGACAGGTTATTTTACAACTTCGAGCAATTTCTATCCTAATTTGTACATCTGTGGTCCACATTTCGGGGACTTTCGATTTTACCCCTAAAATGGCGTCGCGTAGTTGATTTTGACCCCTAAAAGGTACCAACAAGACGTATTTTCCCTGGTAATTTTCTCTCGTATTTTTTTACGAGGGAAAAATACGCCTAAAATTCAGGCCAACAAGTGTGATTTGCTTGATTTGCTAGAACGGACTCTAAACAGGTACCTATCTAAAAAAATTTTCGAATTTTACCCCCTAAAAGGTACCAGAGGCCTGATTTTAAACCCTAAAAGGTACGACCAGCACCCCCGCCTATCTGTAAAAAATGAAAATTTTATTTTTTCAGCTTCCTCTGGAATTTTTTTACCGGCGCGATAATACACGAACACTACCATGAAGACCTTTGAAATGAGACTAAGTTCAAAGCAACAACTTTTCTTTTTTTCGAGTAACAAGATTTTTTGCCGCTTTCTGGCAAAATTGCTCGAAGTTCTAAAAAAATCTGTCTAATTTCTCAATCTTTGATCATGTCATCGATGATGTCACGTCACGTGACGTTTCAACACCCCCCTTGTATAGCATAGACAAAATATCCCAAGTATGGTTGTCTTAGCATGTTCCCTTGAGGAGAAACGATTTTCCTTTGTATGCCACAGGGATCCCATGTATACATGGACGGACGGCGTACGCTAAAAAAAATTATATCTCAAGAAGGGAACCACCTATGGCAACCAAACTTGGACACATTCATCTTTTGGGCGATACCTTTTTCAAAGACCAAATTACTGGACTTAGCGCCGTCAATGACGTGAGCAAAATGAGCGAAAGCCCACGTTTCAAAATCAACTCCATAGTTATGTATCAGTCAATAGGCCATGTTCGAATTACGCTCCAATGCCTACAAACAATAACCTCATGTCGAGGTTTTCTTCTAAAATTACTGTAAATGTATTAGAACTTGGAGAAAGCCTCGATTTGAAGCTTGTAAGAGTTTTCTTCTTGTGAGCATTGGAGCGTAATTCTTGGGTTTCATATGACGTCACATCCGCTTTTTAGAGCCTCATTAAAAATTCAGCTTGAGGTCAAACGTCCGTGCCTGCAGTGCTTTTCAAGATGGAAAACTGTGAAAAAGTTATGTCCTCGCGTTGTTTCTGATTGGGCAAACAGTTGGGTAAACAGATAAACAGATGTCTTTAGATTGCCCAAAACAGACAGCAAGGAATACAAACTCTGAAAACAATCGAAATGGTCCAAACGACTCCAGAAAAGCAGCCGAAAAGCGCCGTGGCCTCGAGAACTTGTTGTGGCCAAGTGAAAGTGATTCATGAAGATATATGTATTTGAAATTAAGTTTAAATGAGTTTGGTAGCTATACGGATGAATTAGGGAATCATAAAGGATTTACACAAAACCACCAGGACTATGGATGAATGGTTTCTCATTTGATACACGGATAAGGGGTCGAGGGGTGGGCCAGACATTGTCTCAGGCTCTAGTCACTTCCCGTCCTAGACCCGGTAAAACTTTTGTTGCGCGTGATCGTTGGATTTGAATCAATCAAGTCTATCTCGCCGGTCACGCATTCGCGCGCAACAAAAGTTTTACGCAACAAATGTCTGGCCCACCCCTCGACGAGAGAAAAAATGTCTCAACGGTTTGTGTTTTGGAACGGTCTTTACTGGTGGGGCCGCCATTGCTCTCAGGACGAATGGACGAGGCTGAAAAGATTCGCCATTTATATCATTCAGAGAGGCTTTGATTTCCACGAAAAAGGTAAACAAGAAAGCTGAATAGTTGTACTTTATTATGCGAGGTTTGTTTGAGCAAGCGACGGTGATTTTTGGGAAAAAATCGAGGGAAATTTGCGGATCGCTGAGCGTTCGGAATTTTGCAGTTTGTAGCCTTCCAGAACATATAGTAGTGTGGGAGGTGACAATAAAATTGGCTAAAACTCACTTAAAAGTGTATTTCTGACCGAATAAATGCTAGTAGTGATTTATTAAAGTACTAAAGGACTAGATAAGGGTATTTTTCAAACTTTTTTATTTTTCGTAGGTACTCATATTTTAGCGCTCATCGAACTCAGTCAAACTTCACACAGCGACACTATAAAACTGCAAACTATCAACTCTAAAGTTCGCTCAATGATCCTGGAAAGCCTATGTTACAAGGAGTCCGAAAACCCAGCAAAACGTCCGGGATTTACTCCGGGATTTACCTATTTATTCTAGGTTGACATGGACTTTCGATTCTTTTTCCCAGTCGTGTGTATACAATTTGTTTTTCATTGGCTAAAATTTGGTCAAGTTTTTGTTTTATGTCGAAGTGAGTTTTGTCGCTGCGTTGAGCTGGCTGAAACACAACTTTGAAAGAGTCAAAATTTAGGCGTTTTGTAAAAACATACTTTAGAAACTACAGAAATTTGACACCTACATGTAATAGCTTATTGGGAATTGAATCTTGTTTATGTGGAAAGTTGTTTTGCAGTAAGGGGAAAACTGTATGCAAAAGAGCCGGGTCGATTTTCTGAGTTCATTTCAATTTGACAAAAAAACAGCAACAAGTTTACTTCTTACCGTCTTCAAAAACTTCTGTTTTCAGGTCTTTCGTCCAGAAACAAAGAACAGAAGGAGCATATAGAGCAGATTTCAGATGACCATCGTGAAAATAAACGCAATTGTGCAATCACTAGCCAATCAGAAACAAGAGTAATTACAACTTACTGCTGAATGGTTTCCAGCCCAGCCAATCAGGAGCCGAACCAATTGGCTAGTAATTCCTTGCTTGTAATTAGTTCGCAATTTGATTGGTTGATAGAAATAAGCAGCCAACGAGAAAGCAAACCAATTGCAAACACGACGGTCATCTGAAATCCGCTCTAAATGTTTCTCAACCCTATTACATATCTATTTTTCATTTCAACTATTATTTTTCGAGCCAAATGAGTGAAAACATCAAGCATTTGAAAAAACGCTGCCTAAAATATCAGCCAGTTTGTTAAGTTTTACTCATTTACCACAGTTAAAACTGGCTAGAAAAGCAAAACCCGACCATCCAATCGCTACAAATTTGCATTTACACTAGGATTTAGTTGAAATACGAATCAGGTTTATTTATAGTTGTGATTTTCTAGAAAATGTAGCTAGTAAAATTGAAGTTTTGCTCGTGAACTTCAGAAAACTTCTTCATCTTGACCTCCAGTTGATTCAGACCTGAAGCAAAATTACGCGCAAAAGTCACGTGATTGGGCTATTCCAGCGGTGACCATGCCCCCCCCCCCCCCCCCCCCCCCCATTTCATTTCTAAAAATAAAGCTGAAAACTCCCCGCCCCGGGGCTAGCAAAAATGCAAAATACCCCAGGGCGGGGAACACAAATATCGGAAATTTAAAATGCCCCTTGTCACCGCTGGAATTCACTGATACATTATGCCTAGACGTTATTTCCTTCGGCCCGCGCAGGAGCTCCGCTTTAAAAGAAATAGAACACATTGGTCATATTTTTTGGTCGAACAACCAATAACTGTGGACACACTCGCCCCAGGCTATTTCTTAATTAAATAGTGAGTACGGTTGATAAGCGAACGCCAAGAGTACGAAAACACCTCAACGCCTCTTTACATGTAAATACCTAATCTACCTTAAATACCCAAATCCCTTGATAATATATACCGTCTAGAGAATATTTCTTTTGCTACTGTTTTCTATATAAGCGCGAAAAAAATCATTTGCCCGCCGCCTTGCAGTTGATGTCATCAATGGGTTACCTGTGGCTCTTTCAGCAGCCTTGTCTCGCGGGCTCATCTCCAAACATGCGTTTCAATATGGCGTCCATTAGTTGTTGATAAAGTTTGTCGAACTAAACTCGCTTCATCATGGGAAGAAGACGTTCAAAGCGAAAACCAGCCCCCAAAATGCGAAAGGAACCTCTCGACACACAGTTCAACTGCCCTTTCTGTAACCACGAAAAGTCTTGCGAGGTCAAATTGTGAGTAAATTCGAACGTTCTAACTTCAATTCAAAGCGTCAAAATGCACAAAATAATAGCGTAGAATTAAATACAGGCATATCTATTTTAGTTGCTTCAGTTTTCATTATTGTAAATGCCAACAGTATTTATCTATCTCTGTAATATCACAAAATTAGCTGAACTAAGTGATTCTTAAAATCTAAAACGGCATTTATGCACTAGTCATTTGTTTCCACCGACCCCCACCCCCGCGACATAGCAGGGGAATATGAAACAGATGTTGTCAATTTTGAAATAATTCCACTGCCTACCAGGGGAGAACGCCTTGGCAAATTCCCTACACCCCGGGGAAACATTTCCTACACGAGGGGGGCCTAGGGGGGTTCTCAAAACCGCACAAAAATTTCGAAAATACCGCCTTTCCGCACAGATTTTTCGGGAATACCGCTCACCGCAAAAACTTTTTTCTTTTATATCTTAAATGGCGGCAAAATCACATGCAAAGTCAATCAAATGCCGTTTTCGCTAACGATTCCGTGGTATCCAATGGCAATCAGACCTTCTATCAAGCAAAACGTGAGTGGAAGATATTGTCTTGAGCCCTACAACCATCCGCCAGTGTGTAACTTGTGTTTTACTGCAATTCGAGAGTCTCGGGACGCTAAATACCGTTAACCGTTGGACTCGCAAACACGGCAATACCGCATTTTTATACACAAACTACCATGTGATCGATCGCAGGCTATTTCACCAATTTTCGCACACCGTAGACTTTGAAAATACCGCATAACCGCAACTCTTTTAAGCTTTTTATCCGCAACACCGCGCAAAAACGCAGCTAATACAGCATCACCGCAAACCGCTAGGCCCCCCTCCGACACCCAAGGGACAAATTCCACCCTCCACAAGATGGATACAAGAAACTTCCCTAATACTGTCAAAACCAGTAGAGTGTCTTTGCCGAAATGAAAAAGACAGGTGTTTGTATCCCCCACCATTCCCCCGGCCGGTTATCTGAGCCATAGCAAATTTGAAGTAAACTCCCTGGGGATCGGGGCAAGAATACAAGACAAACCGCTGATATTTCCCCCAGTATTGCCTGACAAAATCCCCGCATGTCGCGGGGGTGGGGGGTCGGTGGAAGCAAATGACTAGTGCATTAAGGTACTGTATTCGCTCATATTATCGGCCACGAAAGGTTTCGCGCTGAAATGAAATACTTTAGAAAATGATTTTTTCCGAAATACCGCTACTTGTTTATAATATGGACATTGTACTTCTTATTTTTAAAGAAATTCTTACCTGATCATCATGGGAATCCTAGAAAATAGCAATTTAAAATAATTGGTTGTGAGTACATTTTATCGACCACCAAAGGGCTGTTCCATTTTATATCCACTACCGTATTTACCCGTTTATAAGACGCACCCGTATATAAGACGCACCTTGAATTTTAAGGTCATTTTGGCAAAAAAATATATTTCTAAAGCACTTCCATAAAGAAATCCCATGAGTTGCAGTAAGTGAAAAATGACAATAAAAATATGAGGGCAATTAAATGTTTTATGTAAGCTTACTTGCCATTAAAAGATGAGTAAAATATTCCGACAGTCTCTTCATTTTATTTGTTTGTTTGAGATAAATATTGTGCTACACATGATTTCATGCAAAATAGTTGTGCTAATATTTATATGCATTGTAACCTTCTAGCAGGCGTTTAGAGGCTGATTTTATTGCAAAAATCATGGAGTTCGTAGTCGCGAGTGCTGACGAGCACCATCTTGGATTTTTGTATGTGCGTCCTGGGCTGAGTGACAAAATCCAAACACAAACTCCGAGATTTTTGCAATAAAAACAGCCTCCAATGCCTGCTGGCAGGTTACAAGGATCGAAATCCTAGCTTTATTATTGGCAACCGAACCACACAACCATGAATCAGCCAATTTGTAAAGGATCTTTTGTATTGTTGTTATGCAAATTCCCAAAAGCGATGTTCTGTGTATAAGAAGCACCCCAATTTGAAGGTCATTTTGTAGTGAAAAAAGTGTCTAATATGCGGGTAAATACGGTACCCCCTATGGACGAGATGGTTAAGAATTTGACCCCTCGAAAATGATTTTTTGACTAGACCCCCCAGAAAATTGTCTCAGAGGCAAAAGACCTCTTAGAAATTTCCGAATTTCTTCCACAACATTCTTCAAAACCCCTTGGAAAATCGGAAAATGTCGTCAATAGAAGCCGAACCCCTTTGAAATTCTTGTCAATAGGAGCCAGAATACGTCCAAAACAGCAGGTTTTTCCATTAACACCCCTCGGAAATCAGAAACACTCGTCAATAGGGGGTGCAACATATGTGGATAAAAAAGTGTAATGGCCCCAAACATATTATGGTCATGTGGCAACACACTGCCACATTTTCAGCTCCAAGTTGCAGTAAATCACATTTTTTTGCGGAAAAATTTAATTCACCTGTTTCTTTGGCCATTCTTAAGAGTCACTGATAATTTTCAAATAGTTTTTCTTTCATGACTGCAAGGAAATTGGGCAACGTGCGTGATACATCATGATGAATTTTCAAGGCTCAGTGTAAAATGTGTTTTAAACGCGACATGCAGGGTTTTATGGGGAATCTGCTGGGTGGCCGATCATATGTACAGCAGTCACTTGTGAGCCAAAGCTACAGGGTCAGTGGAGTATGAATGAAAAACAAGATCGAAATGAACCTTGGGTAACAACACGAATGAAGGAAGGTTCTAGCGAATTTGCACTGCATTTGGGCAAATGTTGGAAAGGTGAACATGCGGCGAAAATGAAGCCATGACTTCAATGAAGAGTTGAAGGGGTGATTTCATTAGTTTTTTAAACGTTTTCATGATGAATACCGTATGTTACTTTTCCGGCATCAACTCAGCTCGGTGGAAAATGACTTCTCCTCATTCTTTCTTGTTATGCCAAAGAAAATAAATATTTTTCAAAAGTGGCGGATATTTTTACTGTACGTTTTTTATGATTTTAAATATCTTGCAATAACTTGTATTTTCATAGGAACTTTAATCTAGGCCATGTTATCACCAATTGTAAATATCTTATCAGTTATTCCATTTTAAACTATATTGTTATGATATATCATTGTAAAGCGCCACTGGATTTTTAGTAGAAGTGGCGCTATATAAATTTATTATTTTTATATATTATCAGTGGCTGATTATCAGTGGCTGATAATATGGTCTAATACAGTACCTTAATATTAGCTTGATACTTTTTCAAAATACACATTCCATTGGCATTTGTTCAGCTCGGGTTGTTTTTTAATTTCTTATTGATGTCACTATTTAACCATTATTATGTGAGATTGCTCAAAATATCATCTGATACTTATGTAGCCAAAGGGTCGCAGCTCCCATTTTTACTTGGGCCTCCCCTGGCTGAGGTTAGGATTCCAGCTTTTTTTCAGTCCCAGATGCGGGTTCAAGTGGCAGGTTCAAGTATGAAAATGATCGTCTCAAAACGTAACTTGTTTTAAAACTGAAATGCCTTGTTCAAAACAACTGTAGTTTTATTCAACTTGATCCTTGGGTCACTAGTATTCCATCACAGTTTTTGTTCCTTGGCTGACATGAGCCGTACTGCTTTCAGTGAAAATATCCTTCGAGTATTTCCCATTGACTCAGAGCGATTAATACAAGGTTGCAAATTCTTGCTTAGAAATGAGCTTTTTCTTAGAATTAATGAATCATCGACTAAGTATTTTCATAGGGAAAAAGGAGCAAACAATGTTTTTGAAAGTGATACTGCGTTTTGAATCCTTTAAAACCATATTTTATCCTACTGATTTGGTGTATACTAGAACGACGGTATCCCCCTCAGGGTCGGTGCCTAGCAGTGGATATATACCTCAACGCTTTTGCGTCTCTGTATGTATCCACCACTATTCACCCCCCCCTTTGGGGGATAGCTGTTGTTCAGACTTTATCATTGTTGTTAATTATCTATTAGCTTAAAAAATAGATAAATTAATGTTTCCGTTTCTTTGTTTATCACCATCTTGAATGTGCAAGCATCCAAACAGGCAAGAATCAAGGAAAAATACTACGGTACCATATAGCGATTTTTTATACCCTGCAAAGTTAGAATCTCATACAAGAAAAAAACTCATTTGTGCTCTGTCTTGTAGCACTGCTAACTCTTGGTCGATGAGATAGTATGGGTTACAGCTAAAATCATTGCATCACGACCCAAGTTTTTAAAACATCGATTTGTTTTTAGCTTTGCTGTTCTGCCAATCAAATCAGAGTCTTGCACTGTTTAGCCTTAGTGCAGTCGTCCGTCGTTTGGTCGCAATTTTAGTTCTGAAGAGGGAAGCCATTTTGCTGCACTAGGCAAAACAAAGCAAGAGTTTCATCGGCTCAGATAGTTTGATTGGCAGAACAGTAAAGTCAAAAAATCAAAACAACATTTGATGGTTTTGCAAACGTGGATTGCGATGCAACGGTTTTAGCTGTAAAATTGAATCACCAATGTTCCATATAAGAACTAGGCAAGCCAACAGCCAAGCAAGCTGGAATGCAATTTATTTCTATTGAAAATATAGGCAATTCCATTGGCTTAGACATTAAAATCAGTAAAATCATTACCGATATGCTAAGAAAAGCTTGTCTGAGGATTTATTTTTGGGAGATTATCGACATCTGGTACTTACAAACAGGATATACAATTTTAAAAGACTTTGTATGTGGGGAACCTATGTAGCGTAAAGTGCTGATTGGTCTAGAAACGTTTTGTTGCCATATTTTCTCAAAGCAAGTAGAAATCTATCAATTTTTCACTTTTATTATGTTACTAGCATAGGCAGCGGATCTAGGGGGGGGAGGCAGGGGTGCTCGAGCACCCCCACTTTTTTCACTGGGCGGGCTGAGCACCCCGACTTGCACGTAAAGGAGAAAAGGAACAGAAGAACAGAAGGGTGTCCTTTTGTTTCTGTTTTGACATTAGGCTCAGAGAACGTAGATTATATTGTGACATATTTTCATCTGAAATGTATATGAGGTAAAAACATGACAAAACGAAATTACATTTTCTTGCCTCTTCGGCACCCCCACTTTTGAGAGTGCTCTGCCGCCCCTGACTAGCCATGATAATTTTCTGTTGTAAAAAAGATAGGACATATCCCACGTGGGGAACCTTCAAAGCCGTAGAACAATGGAGGTTTGCCTAGTTCTTGCATGGATAATTACTTAAGCTATTGAATCTCATACTTTGTATGTTGTTTTCTTCATTTCAGAGATAGAGTTAAGAACATGGGATACATATCATGTCGTGTTTGCTTAGAGACATACCAAAGTGTTATAACCTGTATCCTTATCTACTGTATTGCTACATATTGGTGGTTTTCACGTGACGTCATCAAAATGCTAACTTCTAAACTAAAACCTCTACGGAGATCTACTTTCACTTATGATTATAACTCTACTGAAAGAGTTATCACGCCAAATTTTGGCACCTCCTGCCATGTAGATAGTTCCGGAGATATCGCTGAAGCCATTCATGTCACGCAGCACCAGTCACATATTTGAAGTGCCGTATTTCACTCAATTTGCTTAGCCGCCATATTTGTGCTCATCTGCTTGGGCACCAACATGGCGGCTCCATGCATTTACTGTACAAAATTGCGCGAATTCATTTCCATATATTTCGCTTTACCCAGAAAACATAATTTTGTGTTCTCTTTACAGTTCTTTTGAGTATACAGCGTTTCAAAGTATATTGGGGAGGTAAATTTAGTCACGCGATGACTTAAAACCAAGATTTATTTGAGAATTGTGCATGCGGTAGGTAGTTTGAAAATCCTGTCCCGGTCAGAGCGACCCGAGCTACGGTTTTTCAGCCCTATGGTGTTTCGCAAAAATTCCCTATGCAATCGCAGCAGAATTTCAGCCCAGACTGGAAATCTGCGGCCACGCTATCTCAGGGACGGCGGAACAGTTTTTAAATTGTGTGTGCGGGTTGTCTGTATATTGTAGACATAGACATAGATAATCTTTATTGTGACAGTACAACCCTAGGGCGCATGTGCCGTATATTGTATCTAGCGAAAAAATCAAAGGACATGCGCTTTAGTTGCAAGATGGCCTGAGATTTGAACCACATATAATGCAACAAAAATTCAGCCCGGTCACCTAGTGGCTGGAATTCTCCATGTACATGTAATCCCCCCTAAGTCGCTGTGTTAGACTTTCCCATCCCATGACGATGAATCCTCAGTATTTTTGAATACAAATGCTAATTTTAATACAACTTGTGAGAAGTAGCAATTCTAAAAAGTAAACATTTTAATTTAATAAAATTTACTACGGATTTCACCGAACCGTGGTGCGCGTCGAAAAGAACTGCTACGATTCTGCCCGCTCGGGCTTATGTTTTCTGAAAACTGGCATGTCTATGACATATTTTGGAAAAAAAAGCTATCAGTTAAAGTTTAAGTCACTTTGCTTTCATATTTCAAGGCGAGTTTTCTATTTCGACTCGAGCTGTTCGACTCAGTCGTGACGGTTATTTTCATGAACACATAAGCCTGTGGAGAAAGGAATGCAGACAAAAACATGAGGACGAGCGGGCAGAATCGTAGACGTTTTTTTCGACGCGAACCACGGTTCGGTGAATTCCGTAGTAAATTTATGAATCTTGTATTACCTTAACTTGCTATGAAGATTTGTCCGAACCAGTGGATGTGTACAGTGACTGGATTGATGCTTGTGAGACGGCAAACCAGTAATCATTATGCCTGGTCCCCACTAGCAACATGACCACATGGCAACATGGCGACATAGCAACGTGCATAAAGGCACATCGTATATCATGGTGTAACAATAGAACCTACTGTATAAACATGATGAACAAGTTGTCAAATGTATGTCTCCCGGCATGATGATGTTGTTAGTTGTTATGTTCCAATAAGGGATCACTTTTTATTATGTTACTAGTGTGAACCTGGCTTATTG
The DNA here is from genome assembly GCA_033964015.1 of Scolanthus callimorphus. NCBI lineage: Eukaryota > Metazoa > Cnidaria > Anthozoa > Actiniaria > Edwardsiidae > Scolanthus > Scolanthus callimorphus. The sequence goes on from CM066913.1 coordinate 23,958,598, forward strand.
GCAGCATGTGTCTGAACAGTGCAATACATCAAGTGGCGGTCAAGTACATCCAACAAGAAAACACAGATTGTAAATAGCCTGCAACAAAATAAATGCTGAACATTTGTTAAAAATATATGTGAAGTTTGTAAAAATGTCCTTTTGTGTCAAATCTATTATACTGAGAGTCAATAGTTGTCGTATTCTGGGACACAAATTGTTTTGCTAGTATAGTTGATTTCCATTAGAGAGTAAACAGTAAATCCATGAAACATTTGCAAATACAAAAGTGCACAAATTTCTACGATGTACAAAAAGCGACTCTTGGCCAAGTCATTTTCGTCTCGTCATGCTTCAAACAACTGCTGTTTAGTGTTTCATGGGGTACCGTTACAATGCGGCACGGAACCTCGCCTCGTTAAGGTTACTGAGAACCTTCGCGCACGTGTTCGAAAAAAAAATCATACACGTCCTTAGTTTAACCAAAACATATCAACCTATATATCGTTGGAAAGCTTATAGAATGGACTAGCGAACTATGGCAAAAAGAATTATTTTTTTCATAATTACAAATTTTTTAAGGTTTTATTAAAAAATCGGCTGTGAGAGTTTCAAGAGATAACGCTGACGAACTGCTAGACCTTGACTCCCAAGTAACACATTGTTTTAATCCTTAAAGGTGTTTCTCAAAAACCGTGTCTGCGTTTTTTAAAATTTTGCTTTGCTCAAAAGTTATCGAACTTTTAAATTTCGAAGGTCAAATTTTGTGGAATTTTCACGCTCTAAAAATGTTAAAAATTCATAACTGCTGAACTAAACAAAATTTAAAAATCGCAGACACGGTTTTTGAGAAACACCTTTAAGGATTAAAGCAATGTGTTACTTGGGATTAAAGCAATGTGTTACTTGGGAGTCATGGTCCAGCAGTTCGACAGCGTTAGCTCGTGAAAATAGCACACCAAAATATTTAATCAATGCTTTAAAAAAAATAAAAGGTATCAATAAGTGATTTCTTTTTGCCATAGCCCGCTAGTCCATTCTATAAGCTTTCCAACCATATATAGGTTGACATATTTAGGTTAAACTAAGGACGTGTATGATTTTTTTTTTCGAACAACGTGCGCGAAGGTTCTCAGTAACCTTAATTGGGCTATGTAACGGTTGTTCCAACAAACTTCTATAAAACTAGGCCAGTGGTGTCCGTAAACAACTCGAAATCCTATACCATGCTTTAAACACGAGGTTCCGGTATAAAAGGGATAAGATCTCCCACTTTCATGCTTGAATCGGCAACTATAATTTCATAACTGAGTAGAATAAAGTCCACAATTTTTAGTCTCCGGCAAAAGTGATTTTTAAGGACCCCCCAGCAAGTCCAATTAAAATTTCGTTTGAATAAATATCAAGATAACTCATTGTAGATTACTGAGTAATTGATTATTTGATGTCTACTAACTTTTTCAGTTCACATTAATTTGGGTTCCCATTCAAATCGTTGGGTGCCAACAAAACTTGAATACTACAATCTTGGACAAAACCTGTACCTTTCCTCCTGTCATTTCACCGAAGCAATGTTGCAAGGAACGTGTCGAGGGATTGACGCCCTTCATCACCAACATTGATTTAGGGAGAGGGGGGATAACTGGGCCTAAAGTTAGTGAAAACTCAAAAAAAGATAGGTGTTTTCTCATTGTCTAAGATTGTCTGCGATCGTAAAACGGTCATAATTCGATTTTGTATGGCAATGTTTCGACCTATTTCTCTGATGTTTTCACTGAGCGTAAAGCATGAGTGCTGCCATTTTCAATAAGCTAATTTGCAATTTGTGACGTCAGAGTGCTGCTTCGGGAAAACTGCTAACGGCTATAATCTCGATGCCGGCAAAATGGGAAGAAGACGATAAGTAAGTAATGTAGAATATGATTGCAAAATATATCTTTTAAAGCCACTATCCTGTAATTTGTCGCCAAATTATATCATCCGCGATCGGTATAGTTTATCGTAGTACAACAGTAAATTACATCATCCGCGATATAGCTTATCGTAAGCCTGAACAGTGACTGAACAGTAATTAATCAGCATACGTTAAATGATTGAAGCTACATACAAGATTTTTTAAATTTGCTTTGTTCAAAAGTTATTAAACTTTTAAATTTTGAAGGTCAAATTTTATTGAATTTTCACGCTCTAAAAAAATTAAAAATTCATAACTTTTGAACTAGACAAAATTTTAAAAAACGCAGACACGGTTTTTGAGAAACACCTTTAAGGATTAAAATAATATGTTACTTGGGAGTCAAGGTCCAGTAGTTCGACAGCGTTAGCTCGTGAAAATGGCACACCAAAAAATTCAATCAATGCTTTAAAAAAAATTACAGATATCAAAAAGAGATTTCTTTTTGCCATAGCCCGCTAGTCCATTCTATAAGCTTTCCAACGATATATAGGTTGACATGTTTTGGTTAAACTAAGGACGTGTATGATTGTTTTTCCGAGGACGTGCCGCGAAGGTTCTCAGTACCTTAATTTGACCTATGCATAAACCCGAAAGTCGTTCGATTCCCGTGTCTCTGGTAATGAATCCTCCATGGGATTGCGTGACAAACAAAGGCCGCCTAGATAAATCACCAAATAACTACCACTTGCATTCGTCAAATTTTCACTCAATTCTATAAAAAGAGTTCACGCAGTTATGCGTCTAGTTTTTAGAAAAAAGTGGACCGTACCTTTTCCGATAATTTTTTTGAAAGAGAAAATCCGAATAAGGTCGTGTTTCTTGGATTTCAGAAGGGACAAATATGGAAAATTTGCTATTTTCTGGGATCAAGAATGAAAGTCAAGTGGAAAGTAGAATTGCCCGTTTGTGCGACGGATTCTTTACCTTCTTATCAACCTTCAATCGCCTTTTATCGTTAGAAACAGCAAAAATCAGCAATCGGAATGTCGAAGAAAGCGCTCTGTGCGTTGGAAAGATTTGCGCCCACCGAATCCGTCACACAACGCGCTCTCCGTTACCTGACACGCACAGCGATGAGTACGAATCCGCGGAAGAGAGTGATTCATTCGGCGCACAAAACTAAAAAAAAACACCCGTAAGGTCACGCAAGACTGTCGACAACAGTCGAGTGATATGATTGACAGCTTCGAATCGCTGTATTAGGCTGCATTCATTATGTATAGTACAGGGGGGGGGCAGAGGATTTTGAGGAGGGATCTCAAAATTTAGGAACTGGAAAAGGGGGGATGTCAAGTTTTTTTCATAACATGAAGGGAGGATGCAATTTTTGTTGAGGTATTATATATTTAAGACAAGGTTGTGCAGTTTGATAGTAATGAAGGAAGGCCCAATTGTTGAACACTGAGTTTGAACCTCCTGAAGAATATCACTTGCACTACTATTCTCGTGTATTACCCTATTACAATTGATATGTTGAAAAAAGCTGCGCGCTTCGCGCGCATAAAGAATTATAAACATAAAAAATCGTAGGCCTTCTTGTTTTACCACAACTCCTTGAGGCCCTTTTCAGTGACTTTTTGACTTCTGCCAGACAAAAACGCTTTGGACTTTTGATTAATAGTCTTGTAGCTTCGTTGTCAAAATGCGGCGCGGTTCGCTGCACAACAAAAAAACAAACCAAACAAGCAACTACAAAATAAATGATACTCAGTCTATGTAGTAAGGTTCAAATCGAGGAGCGCACCAGATCACTTGGTAGAAAGAATAAAAACTTGAATGGTTGATTAACAGCTTATAATTTTCATTTACACGATATTTCGGTCAGCCAGTACCGACTTCTTCAGGTAATGGTAAATATTTACATTGGTAACTACTATAAATAAAATAACCGTCAAAATTCAAACGTGAAATAGATACATACAAGTGGAGTGTCACGTGATAAAACGTAACAGGAAGACACAAAAAGATACATAGATACATAAAGATCTAACAGCTGAAATTGTTAAAATTTTCGTCTCTAGTATTGAGACCTTTGGGGGATAAAGTTTGACCTCTGTTGATAAAAAAAAGCCTCCCTAGCTTTCCTAACAGAATCTCTTTGTTAGTCAGTCGTTCTAAAGGGATAAGTAGCATGTCTGTGGATGTATGGTTAGGGGTGTTATGAAAATGGAGAGCGGCGGTAGTGGGTGTAGATTGGCTGTCAGAGTCAAGTGTGCGTCTGTGCTCATTGAAACGTTCCCGTAATTGTCGTTTGGTTTCACCTATGTATTGAAGTTTACAGCGCTTGCAGTGAATCATGTATAACATTAGAAGTTTTGCATGTGATTTTAGAAGTTATCCTACGTGTTTCATTAGTGACGAAAAAGTGTAATGTGCAATATAATTAAGTGTAAAAAACAGTTATCACCACAAACGGTACGAGCCTGAAGTTTGGTAATTACATTAGGGCTTTTTAACTGCGCTTTAACTAAAGGTCGCGAAGGTTAGGGCTACGTCTAAACGCCACGATAGGTGGGCTTGGAAAAGCGTTTTTACAACGGTTAGAAGTCTGAAGAATTCTGAAATATTTGTGTAATATGTGAGATATATTAGGGAGGGCAGGGTTATAGGTGACAACAAAAGGTGTGCGATGAGAAGTGTTATTTCTGTCTTTAGGTTTGAGGGCATCAGTACGAGAGATAGTGTTTAACACGTGATATTTGCTGCTCAATAAAGTCACGTTTATAACCACGATTTTGTAAAAAAAATAATAAGTTCATTAGACCGTTTAATATAGGTATCATTAGTAGAGCAGATGCGGCGAAGGCGAAGAGCAAGGCTGTAAGGAATGCCTTTTTTTAGTGTGATAGGGATGACAAGAGGAATGAAAGAGGTGCTGATGTTTATCGGTGGGTTTACAATACAAATCAGTTTCAATTTTAACCATTAACCAAGGAAACAGAGACATCAAGAAAAGAATATTAGTGAGAGAATGTTCAGAGGTGAATTTAATGGTGGGATGTAAGTTATTAAGATACGACACACAAGTGTTAAGCTCATTAATTCCTTTGTCCCAAATTATAAAAATGTCGTCTATATATCTCCACCATGTATGAGGTTTATGAGGAGCATTAGCAAGGGCTTTAGATTCGAAATGACCCAAAAAAGAGATTGGCAAAAGAAGGAGCCATCCTAGTGCCCATAGCAGTCCGTGTATTTGGAGGTAGTGTTTGTCGTTTAAAGTGAAGTTATTCATGGTGAGAATCATGCGAATGAGGTCACATATAGTTTCAGTGGAATTTGTCTAGAGGTACGGGTAGAGAGAATGGCGACAAGCGTTTATGCCTTCGTTATGGGGTATATTAGTATACAGAGATGAAACATCTAGAGTTACTAGCATAGCGTTGTCAGGTAGATCTAGGGTTAGCAGTTTATTAAGAAAGTCGTTGGTGTCTTTATGTATGAGAGTAGTTTAGATACTAAGGGTTTAAGAAAGAAATCAACAAACTGGGAATGCGTTCTGTAGGATGGCTGTTAGAAGACACTATGGGACGGCCAGGATTACCAGCTTTGTGAATTTTTAGGGAGAATGTAAAAGCGGCCTGGTTTAACGTCATTATTGATAAGAAAAGCTTGAAGTTTCTCGTCAATAAGGTTACTGTTAGACATGCGTTCAA